>WKFP01014376.1:90935-133059 GCA_011057875.1 Pterocles orientalis | reverse complement strand
ATTCCCCCTCCCCCCCCCCCCCAATGGAAGGAAAAGGAAAGGCTTAAAAACCCCGGGAGCTGAGTACCGTCAACTCCTCCAAAGACTCTTGGGAAGGGTGCTAAGAATCTGGTTAGAAGAATGTCCTAGGAATGCATTGATATTGAGTATGGGTGGACCTACCCGTTGTAGGTTTTATCATGATGGTTTAGGTCATCGCTCTTACAGGTCTGCTAATGCCATGCTGTAGGCAGGAGGTGGTTAAGGGAAATTGGTCGGAAAATAAAATCTATGTTACAAAACCAGTAGTGAAGTGCAGCCTGGTTTCAGTTGACCTGCTGCAAGATTTCCACAGTGACTTTTGTAGCAGGGATCGTTCCTGACTGGTTTTGCTGTCCAGCCTTGGGGTAATTCTGTATTCATTTGTACTCCAGATGTTCACTGGGGATTTGAGGTGTTCAGTGGAATGCAGAATGAGGTTCTTCATTTGCTTATAGCAGAAAAACTGCAGAAATGAATGTAAGTGTAATTTAAATGAGTTGAAGCTTTGAAAATCCTTTCTCTTTGTGTAACTAGCTCTTCTGCTTTGATTGTCACGTTAGCCTTAAAGACTTGTACTTTTCTTGCAAGATTGTCTCTGGTTAAAGATAGTCTGAAAAATAAAACAGCCTTTGGGAGCACTGAAAAACTGCATAGCCAGCAAGAAAAAAAGGAAGAAAAGAAAACCGCAGGCCCTTACATAAGTGGGTGAATTATGTCACTGTGCGCATGGCACACGTGCTGCTCCGGCCAGCGCAGTGCCTGAAGGACTGTTTTATTTTGGGTTATTACTTGGGCAGCAGATGGTCCTATCACCATGTAAATGAGAAATCTTTTTGTTTGTTTGCTTTGGTTTGGTTTAGCACGGTAGGACAAGAACAAAATACCAGCTCAGTCCATAGTGCAAATTCAGCTGCAAGATGTTACCACCCATTAACTTTAAAATCCAGACCAGTGTTCTCTTTCTTATCCTTCCATTATTAGTAGCTGAAATTCTAGTCAAAGTGTTGAAACAACAAAACTGATACCAGGTTTTAACAACAATTTCCTGTGCTACCTGTTTTAGCTCCAAAGTGCTAGTATTTTGAGGGATGTGTCCTATTATATGTTGATGTCTCTTTGTAGACTACCAGCTGCAACTTATATAGATGTAATTTTTTTTAAAAAAGGGAAAATCCATGGCTCTTCTTTAAATATGAATAATTCAACTATTAGGACACTGGAAAAATGTTTTGCTTTTTAAAACCTATGTTTCGTAATAGACTCTTCTTTCTAGATTTTGGATTAAATATAATTCTAGAGATTGTTCTGATAAAATCTGAATGTGCTTCTATAACCCATTTTATCTTTGTCCATGTTTTTGTTAATAGTGATGAAACTGATGGAACATCACTTGATAATTTTTTCCCTTTTGTTATGTTTGTTTTATCTGTGATGTGAATACTCAGTGAGGAAGAGTTTGAAAGTAAAATATTTTCTTTACTGCTTGTTATGGCAGAATTTTACTGAACTGCCTTTCTTGGAGAAGAAAAGGTGCCTCTATGGGTTTTATTGTACGTGTCAGGTTTTGCGCTTTCAATGCTTTTGAAGATGACATTATCTGTGAGAACACTTGAAATATGGTGTGCTAAAATGGTACTTCAGCAGGATGCCAGCATTTCCTTGGGAGTGCAAGGGAATGAGGAGAGTAGGGAGGTGCTGCCTCTTTGCTTGTAATTTTTTTGTATTTTTACCAGTGCTTAGGAATTTATTTCTGGACCTCTCTGATGGCTCTCCAACTCTTTGGTAATCCTCTTTTCTATGTCTTGGGAAAATAATCGGATTAGGAGAACAAGAGAAAAACACGTATTTTTTGTAGGAAAACTCAATGCAGTATTTCATAATGTCTGGCTTGTTTGTGCTCTGCTAGTGCCCTGCGTATCTGGAGATGTTCTGTTCCCCACCTTTGTAAGAATGAGGCAGACTGAACCTCTGCCCAGTGGTCTTTGTGAGTCTCTTCTGATGTCTGCAGTCCTGATATTTGGAAGGAGATAGCTTCCAAAAAGTTATGGGGGTAGGAGAGGCCCAGGCTGTGTGTGATGTGTGACGGTGTTGGAAAAATTGATAATTCTGGCTCTATTCAAATTTATGTGTGGTGAATATAACTGCATCTTACAAAAACAACCACATCTGATGGGGAAGAAAAAGCTTCAAGGATAAATACTTTTCTATAACTTCCAGAAAACTGGGAGCTGAGGAAAGAAGAGAAATGAAAACAAATGCCCCTTTTGAGAAAACAGAATCTGTTTTAGCTTGCTGACTTGTCAGTCTGTGGAAACATGCTGGCCGGCTATCAGCCTTTTGCCCAGCAAGTAAAAATGGATGCTGGAGGGTGTTGTAAGTGTTTCGTGGCAAGAGCAGTCACAAAAAAAAAAAAAAGGCAAAACACCCCCCAAAAAACCCACAAAAAACAACCAACCAACCAAACAAAAAAAAGGAAAAGCAGCTGGAAACATGAGAGTAGCAGGTGCCTGCCAGGAATCTTGGAGTAACTAAGCTCCGTCCATGCTGCTGCTCAGCGTGAGGCTTACCTTGTCTAAATCTGGGGGTGGCAACATCCGCGTATAGGGTCATTGATGTGATGTATGGGATTGCATGCGAGGGACAGAAGTATCCTTCTTCAAGAAGGAGGTCACACCATGGAATAGGACCATGCTTCTGCTTAAAGACAGGCACAGTCAAACTGAGGAGGCTAACTGTAAGTGTTAACCATGAGAAATCAGCATCACGCAGTCATGGTAAACTTTGGTCAGAATGATTATGTCCATCCAACATACCTATTGTTTGATTCCAGTCCACTGATGGCAGTGCCTTTAATACAATCTCATTGGTTGTGTTGCTATATTTTTCTTAAAGTGAATTGAAATTTTAATGTTTATTTTTTAGTGAAATTTCCTACTCTAGCTTCTCTATTTCCACTGCCAGTCCCTAAATATCTCTGATGGTGTATCTAAAGCTGCACAAGTCTTTCCCAAGTTGAAATTCATCTTCAATAAAAACTAGTTCAGCCTGGCCAAATGATTTGTTAATGTTCCTAGTTACTAATTTTATCATAGAGGTGACAAGGTACAAAAGCACTTGGAATCATTACTCTGCATAGGAAGCATTGCCCCATGTTTGTAAGTAGAATAAATTAAATTCCTTTACAAGACATGTGCATTGAAGATATTCAGTGCTGACATTGTTCTAGATAGAATCTATGGTGAGTGTATGTGCTTTTGAGTAAATCAAGACCAAGTTTTGAACTTGCACCAAAACTATGTAAAACTTCTCCTTCCTATTGCCTTCGGAGCCTCTTCTAAACCAGATAAGCAAAAGAGAAGCCAGCAAACTAAAATCATAGAGAAGGGATGCATGTGTTCATGAGAATAAAAACATTTTATAATTTTGGTACAGACCTTGCTGTAATATTAAGGACTCTCATTCATGAATGTTGTATTTTTATGTTTTTGCTGAAGTGAAGATATCAAATGTGGGGTGAGCCAGCTACAGAAGTCAAAGGTCCAAACCTCTGTTACAGCTTAACTTTTGCAGAATATAGAAATACTGGCCATTTTGTTGACTCAACTACATTCACCTTTTTGTTAGCTTCATCAAAATGGTGTCATAACATACCCTGCTGAGTTTGCACTTCTGTGGGAGCTGAAACTAAGCAAAGCATCTGCTTTTTTAAACTGAATGTCTGATCTGTGGGAGTTACGTAAAACCCTTCTTCCATACATCATGGAAACTGGTTTAATATCTGGCTCGCCCTTGCCTGTCATTCTCAATAAGGAGAACGGGAGTGAGGAAACTTCTGAGCTTGAAGTGAGGATAATGAAGGAGGTGATGCTGTGTCACCATTTGCTGCCTGCTTTTGTTCTTTTCTTTAGCTCAGTAGATTAGTAAGTATTGGAAGACATCCAGGTTATATGAAGGACAGGCAGTTCTTGAAGAGTTGGATGATGCTGAAAAAAAGGAAGATCAAATCGGTGGTGTAACAAATTGAAGTGTAGCAATTCTTGATAAAAATCCCCAGTTCTAAGCAGGTGTAGGACATTTTCATCTGGTAGTGACTGTGAAAAATGGACTATCTATGACCTAACGAGGGTTTTCTGCAGGATGGCAGCAAAGCAAATGCTATGTGGAGGGGGAACTCTGATCAGACAGGAAGGGAAATACAATGGAACAAAGAATGATAATGAAAAATCTGTCTTTCCCTTCTTTTCTGCCACTCCTCCCAAAACACATATATAAAGATACACTAACCAGCTATTATGCTGAGTCGCCATCTCCTTCATGAAATGATATGGTGGGCTTTCCATTAGCTAATACTTCCTAGTAAATAAAATTCATCAGACCCTGTCCAGAAATGCCTATTCCCCAGCTCCATGGCTCTTTGGCAGATATTCTGGGTGCTGTGGCTGTTCTGGTGTGCTGGGACCTCCCTAACAGGACCTGCTCCTGATGTTATATGGTCCCATCAGATCTCCCTCTGGGACTATCTGGACTTGTATTTGTGCCCCAAGAAGTCATTATAAAGGATCTCTCTGCTCTGTCCTTCCTAATGACCTTCCCCCTTGGGGTTAGAAGTGTGATTTAAAAAATCAGCCATAAAGTAGCTGATATGCTTTGTCAATTTAAACCTTCTTTTCTCCTAAAGTGTTGATATATCCAGCAAGAGGTAGCTCTGAATCGAAAATATGGCTTCAGTGATGTGTTGGTAGTTCCATTACTGGAGAAGGGAAAGAGGATGGAAGAAGGCTGCATTTTTCAAAGCCATTGTTGTAAAATAACTTCTGTTTCCTTGAATTCCCAGATTTTGTCACTTGGAATCTATCAGGTATTTGACTTTTTGTAGTTTTTGAGCAGAACAATTAGTAAAAGACTTACTGGCCTTTTTATTGAACGTTAGCAAACTCATTTTCCTTATTGTAACACAAATGCCCAACGGGAGGCTTATCCTCCTTAGCTGGTATTTCTTTGGCAGTGATGACAACTTAAACAGCTACTTATTCTTCCCTGCTTAATCATTTTCTTTAGTTTTTATTACAGCAGGTTGAGCCCCAGTGTATTGAGGGTCTTCAGCTTAATGCATATACTTAAAAATGAATCTTGCTCTGTCTTTTCAGCTGTAAAAATAAGAAAAAAAATGTTAATTGCAAATAGTTACGTAGGTTCTCTCTACAATCAGGAGAGACAGGCACCTCCAGGTGGTGATTCATGCTATTTCTGAACACGGGTTTCATTGGGAGTTCAGCGGGATCCGCAGGACTACGAAAACACTTCAGCTGTGTCAGTAAGGCTAAGCTGTGCAGGGCAGAGTAGAAGCTGAAGTGTATTCCCTAGTGGTGTAGAGTTTGCTTGTGAGCACGCTGCTGTGGCTCTGTCAGGTGCCCACCAAAGCTGCCCTAACTGGTGCTCGGGCATTGCATGGTGCGGGGGATGCAGCTTGGTGACCTGCTCCTGGCGTGCAGACCAGGTCTGAGATAATTACCTGTGGCAGAGTTATCACTCTCCTGCTTCACAGTCAGAAGTGCTGGGCTTACTGGAAATGATGGCAGGTCATCCCTTTGGAGACCAGCCTGCTTCTTGCCCTGAAACACTTTTGATCCCTGGCAAGTCTCAGAAGGGCCTATTAAAACTGCATCTTAAAATATCTACATGTACTCCCTGCTGCTATTGTGTTGGTTGGCTTTCTAGTGAGCTGAGCATTTATCCTGTTTGGGTCTCTATAAGGCAAATGAACCTTTAGCACTCGGACCACTTGGAATTTACTGTGTTATTTGGTGTCTTCACCTTCCCAGTTAAACCCTTTTTTCTTTTAGGCTGGGTTTAGCTATTGTGAGTGAATCCAAAGTGAGTATAAGAAAGGAACACCACAAGTAATCGTCCTCTGGGTTTATGAATAAGCTGGTGTTCAATAAAACACTAAAATACCTCTTGATTAGTTCCTGTTGATTTCTAATTGTATGTTCAATGAATTGCTTTGCTCAGATGGGGCCCATAGCAAAGACTGTAATAAAATACAATAAAGTTGTGTAATTTTATGTTTATTGGAAGGGAGCAATTACAGATGCATAATATATTTTAAGCTAAATTCTGACCAGGAAATTAGGGAATCTGCATATTCTATGAGGAGATTTGTTATTGTGCGATTACCTTGGTAATAAAGGAAGCATTTTTCCTGAAAATAGGTGCACAGAGGAAAAGAGATTTTGATTAGAACAGTATAATCTGGAGCACCGAGACCCAGATTTGAGTCTCTGTCCAGGTGTCTTTGACCAGAATCTTGGTGTGCTGCAAGAGTGCCGTGATCACAACTTCCTTTTCTGCTCTGCGTGTGTTATTTTTTTAGGACATGCTTGAACAGTTTTTTTTTGTGATCCCTACGTGCACTGAAAATAAGCACTCTTTTTTTTCAAGAGTGAAAATTTTCTTGTTGGATACCCATAGCTTTTAGTATGTGGAGCAAAACTGACAGAAGATGTCCATTTTTCAGGAGAAAGCTGCTTCAGAGCAGTCTGGCAGGGCTCCTGCAAACACGTGAGTTGATTGCTGCCTCTTGAGCTGTAATGTTTCAGCAGATGATACAGAGTGTGCTGCACTGACAATTAAAAAAAAAAATATTTTAGCCACAGCTCTGCCTGCTTGGCGTCTCCTGTATCCTGAGTGGTTTTTTTTAATTTCTCAGTTCTACAAGGGCTTTTCAAGCATGGATGTTGATTCTGAAGATCATACATTGACTTGAATGTACTAAAAACTGAAATGAGCATTGAAAAGACTGGAAGTAAGTGTATCATTTGGTGTCATGCTTGGCCAGTTTGGCCGGTTACAAAACAGACCTGTCCGTATCCGAAAGCCATTTTATCTGAGACTTGTATACATGAGGATGTTACTGGAAGGTGAATGCCTGGTGCTGCATAGGACTTCCAAAAAACACTGTGTTTCTGTTTATATAAATAATGAAATCCCCACTAAGAGACTATTGGATTAGGTCCGCATTTAGTGCTCTTAAAACTCCTGCCCCTTCAGCATCCCCAAGAATTATCCCATGCACAGGCAGAAACAGTAGATTTTTATTTTGTTCATGCTCTTCGCCTTGCATTGAAAAAGGAATGAAGTGTAAATCAGAAGGCTTATTTACCTTTTTTAGACATCTCTGTAGACTACCTACATAATATAGGCACAGAATTATATAAATATAAACAAAATAGCTCATGGCCTGAAGTTTATAGCTCAAACACTGATTAGTATCTTGAAGAATTACTTTAAATCCATTTAGTGAGAAAAAGATGCCACAAATTTTACATGTGAAAAAATATCCCTTCTTTTTTTCTCCTAAAATATACTAGTAATTGAACAAACTCTATGTTAGAGATATGCGAGTGTTTTCCCTGGTTTCCAGGTCATTCTGCACTTCTAGCTTTGTATTCAAGTCCGTAGTTCTGCAAAGTTTCCAATTTTAGACTACTCCATGTGGTGTCCTTAGATAAAAAATTAAATGTTATACTCCAAATGTAGTCAAAAAAAGAAAGAAAACCAAACTCAGGACAGAGGTTCAGATCTTCTGAAGCCTGTTCTTGTTTATGTACTGCCATTTAGTTGTGGTGTCTAAAGAACTAGACAAAGATCAGAAAGGAGATAAATATGCAAGAAGACACAGTCTTCCTTGTAGAGATAAAGGGATGCAAACATGCATTCAAATGCACAGCTGAATTGGGACCCAAAGTTATTAACAGATGTTAGGTCTTTATTCTTTTGCTTCTCTTTCCTTCAGTTCTTGTACTGGGGTGAAACCTGCTGCATTCACAAGTTGCTCAAAATCTCTTCTGCACTACAGTGCTCTAAATCTAAAAACATAACAGAGAGACATAAACCACTTCAATTTCTTTATTAAGACCGAGTGCAAGCAAGCTTGTATGCAGTATTTCATGTCTTCCTTGTACTAATTAGTTTGAGCTCAGAATTAAAATGCTTTCTTATTTCTGATACCACTTATCCCAGAACATTTGAAATCTTCCTCTGGTGATCTCTCAGGTGAATGGAGATTATATTTAGGTTAAATGTTTTGAGAGTCAGTTAACTCATGCTTGGAAAGTAAAGTGAAAAACGAAATTTTATAAAATATGGATGTTTATCTGTTTTGAATGGTAAAAACAAGCAAATCAACAAACTTTTTTATCTGACTGAACTTATGCTTCTGTGTTAAAATCCACTGTCATTATTAGTAAGTCAGAAAGGGGGTGGCAGTAGGTCAAGAGAGGTTCTCCTTCCCCTCTACTCTGCCCTGGTGAGACCGCATCTGGAATATTGTGTCCAGTTCTGGGCCCCTCAGTTCAAGAGGGACAGGGAACTGCTGGAGAGAGTCCAGCGCAGAGCCACGAAGATGATGAAGGGAATGGAGCATCTCCCTTACGAGGAAAGGCTGAGGGAGCTGGGTCTCTTTAGCTTGGAAAAGAGGAGACTGAGGGGTGACCTTATTAATGTTTTTAAATATGTGAAGAGTGAGTATCAGGAGGATGGAGCGAGGCTCTTCTCTGTGACATCAAGTGATAGGACAAGGGGCAATGGGTTCAAGCTGGAACATAGGAGGTTCCACTTGAATATGAGAAAAAGCTTCTTTCCAGTGAGGGTGACAGAGCACTGGAACAGGCTGCCCAGAGAGGTTGTGGAGTCTCCTTCTCTGGAGACATTCAAAGCCCGCCTGAATGCGTTCCTGTGTGATCTGATCTAGGTGTTCCTGCTCCAGCAGGGGGATTGGACTAGATGATCTTTTGAGGTCCCTTCCAATCCCTAGCATTCTGTGATTCTGTGAAGTGCAATAAGGACCTTACCTTCAGATAATGGATAGATTGTAGGAAAGTGAAAAGCCATGGATTTTAATGAGAAAAGGTTTTCTTCTCTCTGCCCTGCCCTTCCATTTATAAGCCAAATTCTCTGCTCTGTTTTACTGTTCTGACTCGTATCAAATCAATAGAATTGCCTAGATTCTAACCAGCTGTCTGTTCTCAAACCGGAGGGAATTATCTAATGAAAATTTTAAATTAAGATATTTTAAAGCAATGCCAGATCATGCTGCCTCGTAAAAGATTCCTATTCTGTAAGCTACTGATTTTTTTTCTCCACAAGTGTAGATCGTGAGTAGTTTATGCTATTTGTTGGTTGTTTTTTGAAGGCAGATATTTTACTGCATTTCAAACCTCTGCTGTGCTAAGGTGTGACAGTCTGAAATCAAATCACGATCTAAGTAATGCCTTTGCTTCAGCAAGTTCCATAGAAGTGATCCATATGCTGCTCTGTCAAGTATTGTATGAGTCAAGTGAAAATGAAAAAAGGATTTTTCTACAGTGTGAAGCCTCACCATTGACTGGCTATATCTAGGAATTAGATATCCTCAAGTAATTTATTGCTCATGATGGATCTGATGCCTGCTAATGTTTCCACTCATTGTCAAATAATTTTTTTAGACTTTATTGATGTAATGATATGATCTTTTCTCCCTGCTTTTCGATTGCGTTTTTTCTTTTCTGAGAGTTTTTTTTTGCAGGGAAGAAATCTTTCTTTATTCTCATTTTTTTTTCTAAATGACAATTTATAGCTAAGGTTCAATTCTAGTCTCAGATGCTGTTTGTCTTCAAAATGTTGGTTTTATGCTTTTCTTCTGTGTTGTGCACAGTATCATCTTTTCATTGTTTATGATGGTAAACAATGAAGTCTTGACAAGTTATCTTTCTCTTAACCATTAAAAGTCTGAGAACTGAAAATTCTTCTGGCTTTCATAGAATTCAGTCTTGGCTGTAAGTGTCTTTGGGTTTTAGCCTAAATTACATGCAGCCAAATCTTGAATCTTTGCAATATCTTAGTGCACTTATAGTCAGTCAGGCATCTATAAAATATAAATTCAATTCCAAAATTGCTTTCAACCTCAGTGAAAAACAAGGAGTCTTTAATAAACCTTCTTAATAATGTTATGTAACTACCATGGTGATAAAAATATTTTTTATATTCATTTTGTGTCTCATGGAAGTTACGAGCTCAGGCAAGGATATAAACAACTTGAATCAGTATTAGTCTAGTTGTCCTCTGGTTTTGGTACATGTATTCTTTCCATTGACTTTATTATTCTTCTTTGTTTTCTTTTGTTTGCATCACAGTGAATATCTCTCAGATTCTCATCCAATACTTAAATTATTACAATGTGAAGGAATTGCACTTAGTAAGGTTTCCGTTCCACTGGAGAGTTTACTGGTAGTCTGCCTTTTTAATGAAGGGGGTTTTATTCTCTTCTTGAGAAAGAATTGTTTGGGTGAGGAATTAAGGCATTAAAAAGCACTGCTTGTGCTGAATACCTGTGCTGGGAGTGGAGGGCAACCCAAAGCTTTGCGAGATGCTCAGTGGTGCTGCTGGGGCTGTGCCTTGTGCTGAGCAGTGAGGCCAGGCTGGCAGAGGGGTTTGGGGTAGTATCGGGGCTGCTGGGTGCTCACAGTGCAGCCGGGCAAGAGGAGACCCAGCAGGGCAGTGGGAGGTGTTATGAGCCCCAAGATAAAATGTGCAGCATGGTCCCAGCCCTTGGGTGGTGGGGGCTGAGCAGGAGCTGCTGCCGTCTGCTTCTTGCCGCATGCTCCCTCCCTGGGACGTGGCATGGGGCACCCGGTGCTCAGACTCAGCCAGCCTTGCTGACCCTGCTGGGAAGAATAGTTGTGTACCTGAGAAGTAGTCTCCCACTTGGAAACTTGTGGAGCATGGTTATGTCATCCCCTGCCCTCCTCTTCCTGGTCCTGAGCAGCTCATCAGCAGAGCTGGGTGTTGGGAGCATCCCTTGGCCAAGCGGCTCTGCACTGCAGCCTCCTGGTGCCTCAGCGTAGCCAAGACGTCTGCTCAGGGGTGAACCAGCAAGCTCTGGGCCCTCCTGAAAGCAGAAGAAACTTCAAGTGTAACAGCTAAAGCGATCAAATAGCAACAAGGCTCCTTTTCCTTTGTTGTGGAAGGGAAGACAGTGCAAAGTGTGTTCATGCTGTGCTTGAGCCACTTACAGGTCAAGAGCAAGAAGTTTGAATGTGGAAATAGTTTGCTGTAAATTCTGATATTTCATCAGATAGAAATGTCACCTATTTTTATTTAGAAACAGGTTTTTTTAAAAAGGATGTATTTCAGGACAATTATGAGTATCTAAGTAACTGAAATTTGTAGAATCATTTTAATCGTAGAATCATAGAATCATTAAGGTTGGTAAAGACCTCAAGGATCATCAAGTCCAACCCAACACCACCTAACCCACTAAACCATGTCCCTAAGCACCACATCTACACGTTTCTTGAACACCTCTAGGGATGGTGACTCCACCGCTTCCCTGGGCAGCCTGTTCCAATGCCTGATCACTCTTTCAGTGAAGAAATTTTTTCTGATATCCAGACTAAACCTCCCCTGGTGCAACTTGAGGCTATTTCCTCTTGTCCTGTCACTTGTTCCTTTAGAGAAGAGGCCAGCACCCACCTCACTACAACCTCCTTTCAGATAGTTGTAGAGAGTGATAAGGTCTCCTCTCAGCCTCCTCTTCTCTAGACTAAACAACGCCAGCCCCCTCAGCCGCTTCCTTCACCAGCTTCGTTGCCCTTCTCTGGACCTGCTCCAGCACCTCAATGTCCTTCTTGTGGTGAGGGGCCCAAAACTGAACACAGGATTCAAGGTGCGGCCTCACCAGTGTCAAGTACAGGGGCACAATCACTTCCCTGGTCCTGCTGGACACACTATTTCTGATGCAGGCCAGGATGCCGCTGGCCTTCTTGGCCACCTGGGCACACTGCTGGCTCATGTTCAGCCAGCTGTTGACCAACACCTCAGGTCCCTCTCTGCTGGACAGCTTTCCAGCCACTCTGCCCCGAGCCTGTAGCATTGCAGGGGGTTGTTGTGACCAAAGTGCAGGACCCGGCACTTGGCTTTATTGAACCTCATACAATTGGCCTCTGCCCATCCATCCAGCCTGTCCAGATCCCTCTGCAAAGCCTCCCTACCCTCAAGGAGGTCAACACACCCGCTCAGTTTGGTGTCATCAGCAAACTTACTGAGGGAGCACTCAATCCCCTCATCCAGGTCATTGATAAAGATGTTAAACAGGACAGGCCCCAAAACCGATCCCTGGGGAACACCACTGGTGACCGGCTTCTCCAGCTCTGGCAGTTCAAGGTGACACAGCAATCCTGCCTTCATGGTGGGAGTCTTTTAAGGACTTCTAAACCTTTCTGTTTCTTACACATACCAGACACTTTGCTTTAACCTGCATCAGTGCTGGTTCCATCTGGCTATTTCTGAAAGCCCAAGAGAAAAGCAAACAGAGATATGAAGGAAAGTAAAGGTGCCTCACTGTGATATTTTTCTAGTCAGATACATTGCCTTGATAATGAACTGTGAAACGTAGCATGTGGCTGATGATGAATGTGAAAGGCTGCATGTGTTTTTATTTGAATGTTGTGTCGATGAGTTGGATTATTAGTATGAGCTCTGTAGTGTAAAAATACTGAAAAGATTAATGAAGTGGAAAGAAGGCATTTCTAGAAGTTTTTGCAATGACCCACATCCTTTTTCATTGATCTCCCTTTTCAGAATCGGACTCAGATTCCCATAAGTTGAGTTTTACCATTAGGATGGTAGCAAACAAACTGCTCCCTCCCTGAAGTCAAATACGCTTCCTTGCAGCATTGTAAGGGAAAACCTATTTGCATTTCCAGCAGATCAGACTCCTTCCCGGGCACGGGATCATAGGGCTGCACTGTCTGGGAGATCAGTCGGGCTCACTGGTTATGCTGTACCGTGTGTTTCCTGCCCACAGAATCAAATTGTCTGTTCCTGTGACAGGAAATAAGTGACTGTGGTTTGGTATGGTTTGGTGCTTGCTTATGGCTGGAAGCTGAAGTGCAAGCTAAAATGCTGTGAGCTCCCTTCCGTTTCTTATAAGCACAGACAGACATGCAACTTGAGGGAGGAGTCTTGCCTGGCCCATTTCTGTCTTGACTGGACAGAAATGGGCCAGGCAAAGTTTTTTCAAAATTATTAATTTTGCATGTACTTAGCTGAGGTATTCATCTGAATTCAGTGGCTTCAGGAGGGACTGGCACTTGTTCCCTTTCCCCTGAGTTGCAGGCATCCTGAAATACCTGCCCAGCCACAAGGACCCAGGAAACCCCCAGCTGGCTCTTCTCTGGGGTTGTCCCAACTCCCTGGTGTTTTGGTTTGGGAACAAAATAGGTTATTTGAAGGCAAGCAGCTCAGGAAGCGTTACTTGAAGGATTGTGACTGGCTTCTGCTTTCCTCCACCTGTAGCTGCAAGGTCCCTTCTTTCACCTTCCCTGTCATTGCATCTGCACATCTCAGACGTCCAGCTTTGTAGCTGACTCTCTCTGCAAGGCTGGCTGTGAGAGAGGGCAAGCCTTCCTCCTGGTGGAATGCTTAAGCAAGTGATGCTTGAGTCAATGGTGAAACATACTATACCATAAACATATGTTTGGAGGGAGCTCAGTGTTTGGTTAAAATGAGCTGACTTGAGATCAGTCTGTAGTTTATAGTAATGTTGGTATACAACAGCCCTAGCAGGACAGAGGCAAGTTGTCTCCTGTCTCTTTAGGGACTGGGCAGAATTGCCATTTTTGCTCTTTCACACAATATTTCCAAAGGACCAATGTGATGCAGGACATCAGTGTTAGCTGGTGAATTTTACCCTTGTGTAATTCTAGTACTTTGATTTTTGTTCCTTCTTATCTTGCCCAGTTTATTGAAAAATGTGATGGTAATGTGGTAGTTCAATGTCTTGAGATGGCTTTAAAGTAGATAAGCAAACCATTATGCCTCTGAGGTTGCATAATTCTATGAAATTGTCTTACCTGCGGTGACTGGCATGTAATATTTATTGTATCGTTTATGATGTAAGTGCTACAGGCTGGATGTTGTGTCAAAATGACGTGAGCACTTAACATCTCCTTGAATCACCATCATTTTGGCACACTCAGGGGCAAAGGTACTTGTGTGGAGTGTGTTAAACATCACGAAGCGTGTTGTTGTTTAGAGTCTTGTGATTAGGGCTTCGATCTAATTCTCTCCAATGTAGCAAATGTTTGCTGTCGGCTAACACTGTTAGAAGGACTAAGGGTTTATCTTTCTTTGCCCGGCAATAATGTATTTTCTATTACGCCAGTATATTTGTTTATTTTTTGAGTAGTGTGCAGTGGTCCTTTGAAGAATGTCTCTTTTTTGGGTGGTTTCATGGTGACTGTACTCAGAATGTCTAGATGTCTCTCAATAGCAAAAATTGCTTTGTTGTTGAATGTATCATTTGTTAACAGTATCTTGTTGTCTTTTTCTAGTCGCATTTTACAAAATATGCCACAAGCATCTCATGTGATTTTTATAAGGAAATTCTTATTTATAATATTCATGCAAGTGGATGGAAACAAATCTCAATTTTATAGTAGTTCATGCTTTTTTCATAGCTGAAGAGTCTTAATGAGCATGATCAGAAGGGACAGGCTCACTGTTTTGTTTAATTTTGATGGAATTTTTCAAAGGTAACTATAATGTTATTTATAATTTGGATTTAACTATCTTAACAAATAAATATCTCCATTTTAAGAAATGAAAATAGTATTTGTGAGGCTTCTTTTTCTTCTCTTTTCCCCATTCTCTAACTCAGTACGTCCAAACAATCAAGGTCATTTCCTCTTCCTCTTTATGTTGTCCTAGATCATGTATTGGCATATCCAGATTGACGTCTATTGTCCTCCTCTGATATTTCTGTTTGTTCTGCTTACTCAATTCCTTTTCTTTGTAGCTTAGTCAGTGAGACAAATTTATCTACAGTGTTAGTCTGAGAATTAACCTGGGGCTGAACCTGTACATTTTTGCCTTCCCAGAACAACCCAGAAACACAACTTTGGGTGCATGTAGGAATGCCAAGGAGACACAGGCATTTTGTCAAAGAGGTTCGCATTGTGCATTCGAATCAGTATAACTGGATCACACTTGTTTGGACTGTGTGTTTCAGTACTCAGCCTAGTACCCACATAAAAGGCCTAGAGTACATTTTCTAAAGCAAATGATGATGCTAGTGTCTGAATATCTGATTGACCTAGCTTAGTTGTCTTTAGATTTTCAAGCCAGATTTTCCAAGTGCAGATTTTATGTGTGCAAGCCTCTTCAAGAGAGCTGGAGTTTGACACTGAGTTCCTTTTGAGATTATGACAATGTCCTCTCTCACTTTAAACCTCCCCACCCCCCTTTAAAACTAATGAAAGATACAGGATGAAATAGTCCTGGCCATTCCAGGGAGAGTTGGAGTAGGGTTCCTCAGCCTGGTAGATACAAAAAGCAAGCAACTCTGTCTATCTTCATTTTAATGCAAGAATTTTCCGTAGCAAAGATGGTTTTTGCTAAGGGAAGAGGGGAAGACAGCAGCTCCCTTTCCTTTAGCTATGATTGTTCTTTTTCAAAAAAAAGCCAACTGCAGATGACTGAGAGACCGTTTAACCTCCAGTTTACTCAGGTGGGGGCAGATATAAATTGCTGAGGCCAGTTGAGGATGAGGTCCCAGTGATTATGTTTATGCTAGAAATCCTCACATGCTGCCTTAACTTTCCTTGGCTCTCTAGACTGTTTTTTCCTTTCCCTAAATGCATTTTCCTAACAAGTGAGTAGATGAGAGTTCCTTGTTCTTCCCATTTAATATTTCTTTGTTTTCAGAATATGCCATGTCCATCTAGGTCACTCACTAGATTTCTTCCTATTGCAAGGAGAGACAAATGTCAATGGTGGCTCACAAAACGGGAACTTCCTGCCTCCAGGGACTTCTTCCAGGTGAGTTGTCAATGGGTGGAAGCTTCTGCACAGGGTGTCTCTGTCTGTTGTGTGCTTGCTTGTATAGTGCACATTGGCAATACTGCCTTGGATGGTGGGAAACCTAGGCCAAATCTCCAAGTCCTCAAAGCTACATTTCACTTCCAGCTGGTCAAGTGCTCCTTGAAAGCTATGTCTTGCAGCTGCTATTAGGTTTATCCCTTCAGAAGGGAATCATACCTTAGCTGTACCACTGAACCTGGGCTTTTTTTTTTAGCCTTATGCCTCTTTTTCCTAGCCCATTAACTTTGGTAAGCTAATGTTCATTCCTTGTATGAAAATTTTCTCCACCTGGCTTTGACAGGAGATGCCCGAATGTCGTAGGGAAAGTCATTGCTGGGACAAGAGAAACATACCCAATGCAGGAAATTCTCATGGTATCTCACTTTAATCTTGATGATTTCTGCTACATATTGCTTCCTTACCCTCTCCAAATGATTAACCACTTTGTGTCAAATTGCTGCTATCAACGAGGACTAATTCTTCCTAGTCTCACAGATGTTAAGGTAAAATATTTTTAATGTATTTTGAAAAACGCTAGCAGAGAGAATTAGTCTTGCAAGAAATGAGCTGTACTGCCTATGGAAGTTCATCCAGTTGAATGCTAGTCATAGGTTACCATGACATTTTGCTTTGCCATAGCTGGTTAGAAAATATTTTAGGTGTACCACAACCATGAGAGGCTGCATTATGTCCATCTTGATTAAACTGGTACTTCATAAAGCCTCTTCCTGTATTGCCCACTCAGTGTCATAATTAACTTCCCGTTATGCAGTGCAGCTTTTTTCCACCTACCAAGCCAAAGGCCTTGAATCTTCTCTCCCCCACACTGAGACTCCCTAGCCTATTTAGTTGTTGTTTTCAATGAAAGCCGTCCAGTAACTGTGATTATCCCTGTTCCTATTCCCTGCAGTCTTTCTGGTCCTACTTCTTCCTTTTTGAGACAGAAGGTCTAGAATCCTATGGATATTAAATTATGAGGCTTCTTTTCACTGTTTTCCGTGGTTGTCAAATCAGACCTTACTCATCACCAGCTTTTAGCCTCTTCCATGACAACCTGAAGATCTGCAAGTCTGGAGGGGTTAGCAAGTGAAACTAAAATTTAGAATTAGAATATTTTTGTCTTTGTGTTTTCTTTAATGTAAATGCTCTATTTAATTTCTGTATACATTCTGGGTTTTGATGAGAAGACTTAAGATACCTTAAAGTAGACTTCTGACTAAGGAGAGATTTAAATGGAAACCCTATCCATTTGGATATTTTTTAGAAACAATTTTAGGATGCAGTTACTTTCTGTGAAAAGATCCGCATGGGCTTCTTTTCTAAAGAAGAAAAATAAATTAATTTCCTTACCTTGGAAGATACTGTGAGATGGAATCATTGGCTCTGGTCCACTCTGCTATAAGCTCCTTTTATTTTGTAGGCATTTAACAGGAATAAGACTGTATGTGTTTTAGTCCCTGTCGACCCAATTTGGTCAGTTCTGAAAAAGATCACTGTAGTACTTTCAATATTTTGATCTATCAGTTTATCTACTTTGTACTTTTCCTTTATTGTGTACCATAAATGAGTGAAAAACTAGGGTTTTCTTAATCAGTACCAGCAATGTATACAACTTGCAAAATGGTTAAAAAATAGTCAAGCACATGTATATACTGCCAAAAAAAATTTCAGTACTTCAAAAAAGATTCCAGATAATTTTCAGGCAGGATATATGCATAGATTTTTTTGGAACTTTGTATTCACTATTTAGAATTAAAACTGATGATATTTACAGATGTACCTGTTGAAATTAATGTATACCCATGTTATTATATAAAAATATTTCATAACATATAGAGTACTTTGCCAAGAAAGGGAACATTATTTTACTGTGCTATGCAGGCTTACTACAAGAAAAACATTATAGATGATGAAGAATAGCTATTCAGAATCCCTGTTTTAGAAATGATCTGTCATGATACCAAAAATAAAATACATCTGTGTATGCCAAATCATCGTCAGACTCTGTGTGCGGTGTTTAAATTTAAAGAGAAGTATTTTAAAATAAAACAATGTACTTGAAAATCAAGTGAGGGTAACATTTTCCAGTAAGAAGATGAGACTGAAAGTATGCATGGGAGAGACAACACAAAGTTCAAGCAGTTCAGTCACAATCTCTTTTACAATCCTATGCCTCAACTGAGCATTTTTATCTTGGGTTAATGTGTTTTTCAGAATCCCTTTTAGAATCTACATCTCTCAGAAATGGTTTCATTCAGGTTATTAAAAACAAGTTTTAATTTGAAGGCTTCAACAGTTTGAACATGTAGTCTCAGCAGAAGCAATTTAAAAGATCTGATAACCAGTCCATGGTAGTCTGGGCACTTTGCCATTCAGTGTTAACCACTTGCTTTCCTCATGCTCCCCATCTCCAAATCTACTTTTCATTGCCATTTCCAACAGTTGCTGGCTACTGACAAATGCTCAATGAGAGAAACCACCTTTGGCGACACAGCACATGTGTCTGGGGACAGGGAAAGAGTGACAAAAACATGACAACAAAAGGAAATGGTGAGTGACAGGAGTATGGCCTTAGGTTCACTAAGTGACATGACACTTCTGGCTTACATTGCATGTGGCCCGTCAAATGTGGTTTAGCTCTTGGAATTATTAGCTGTCTAGATGAATAATTGTTAGAGATATCGTCCAACAGCTCCAAGTTCATGGCTGATAGAAAAAGACAAGTGAAGAGCTTTTAATGTGGGGCAGACTCCAGCAGGCTAGAGTACAGTCTTTGTAGCAAGAGGGCCTGGGCTCTATTAACAGCATAGAATCATAGAATTGTTTGGGTTGGAAAGGACCTTAAAGAGCATCAAGTTCCAACCCTTCTGCCATGGGCAGGGACATCTTCCAGTAGACCAGGTTGCTCAAAGCCTCATCCAGCCTGGCTTTGAACACCTCCAGGGATGGGGCATCCACAGCTCCTGTGGGCAATCTGTTCCAGTGCCTCACCACTCCCATAGTGAAGAATTTCTTCCTTATATCTAATCTACATCTACCCTCTTTCAGTTTAAAGCCATTACCCCTTGTCCTATCACTACATGCTCTTGTAAAAAGCCCCTCCCCAGCTTTCTTGCAGGCCCCCTCTAGTACTGGAAGGCTGCTATAAAGTCCCTCCAGAGCCTTCTC
Organism: Pterocles orientalis; assembly: GCA_011057875.1. Taxonomy (NCBI): domain Eukaryota; kingdom Metazoa; phylum Chordata; class Aves; order Pterocliformes; family Pteroclidae; genus Pterocles; species Pterocles orientalis. Next base: position 113,970 of record WKFP01014376.1, on the reverse strand, counting down.
TTCTCCAGGCTGAACCCCAAGTCTCTCAGCCTGTCCTCATAGCGGAGGTCTTCCAGCCCTCTGATCATCTTTGTGACCCTCCTCTGGACTCGCATCAACAGGTACATGGTTTCCTTATGTCGGGGACCCCAGAGCTGAATGCAGTACTCTGTGGTGGGCTTGCAATAATAACCAGCAACCACGCAGTGTAGCCAGGAGGCCGAGGTAGGGGATTTTTCCCATGTAAGGTAATTGTGAGTCTGCATCTGGAGTACTGCATCTATTGGTGGATTCCCTTGGACATTAGAGATTCTGAAAAATTGGAGTGACTCCAGAGCAAGGTGGTATGGCCACGGGGTGGGAGCCTAGGACATCCAAATAGAATGGGGGCAGCTGCCTTTTTGTTCAGCTTTAACAAGAAAAGTCTACAGCGGCAGCTCATGATACTCTTCAGCTTCCTGTTGGGAGGATGAGAAACAGCAGAGCCCTGCTCTTCTCAAAGGTAAACAGTGAAAGGATAAGAGGCAGCAGCCACAGGTTGCAGAAAAGGAAGCTCCTGTTAGGTATAAGGAAAAAATTTTGCTGTGAGGGTTGTTGGACACTAGACCAGGCACCCGGGCAGGCTGTGGGGTCTCCAGCCTTGAGATCTCCACCCAGAATGAGACTGGATGAGGACTGAGCAACCTGCCCAAACCTTGAATTTAGCTCTGAGCTCCAGATATCCCTTCCAACCTGAATTGTGCTGTGAGTAGTAGGGATGTCAGTAATACTGCTGTGTGACAAGGTGGGTCCTGAAGGGTCAATCCTTAAACTTGTCTGGATGTAGGATACTATTGCAAGATCTGAAGCTCTGTTCCTTTGCCCCTGTGGCATGGGATTGTGGAGAGAAGGGCTTGCATTTCCTTTTTCATGAACTGCAGGAGAGTAGAGCAATTACATTGTACCAGTATCATTACAAGTGAGGGCAGAATGTCTTCCTAAATCTCTTTTCCATTCCAGATGGACTCGTGCAAGAACATTTCCTTTGATGCTGTTGGCCTGCCTAATTGGAAACAAATTACCACATGGGACTGCTGCTATTTCTTCAGCTGTTCAACAGCCTACGGGACTTCGCTGTTCCCTTTTGCAAGTCAAATTTTCTTTTGCTAGAGCCTGACATGGAGAAGGACAACCAGGTGGTGTACAGGTGTGAACCTCCTCTGTGGGCAGTGGACAGTACAGGCTGGTGGGACAGTGCCAGGGTGGCTGGGACTGGGAGACGGAGCACCTTCCTTCAGGTTTCTGTAGGGTTGGTGCCCCGGTGGTGAGGGCTGGTTTTCCCTTTGCCTTCCAGATCCCTTCCTGCTGCTATCTGCTCTGGCCAACCTCTCTCAGACCTTTCATCTTTCCCATTTTTTTGAGTACGCCACATTTCACCTTCTTTTCCTCCATTTCATCACCTACCTCTTCCTCCCTCCCACTTCTTTCTGATCTCCAACCTTCTACCTCCCTTGTGGGCCCTGCCCTGTGCCATGCTCCCTGCCTGCTCCCACTGCTCCGGTCACAGGCTTCACATCCTCTCAGCTCCCCGCTTGTTTCCACTCGGATCCCTACAGCAGCGTTGCTGAAACTGCTGCTCTGCATTACAGATATTTGACAGACTGAGGCAGCTGCTGTAGGGCAAAGTGCCACTGAAGTAGCCTGGAGGAAGCAAATACTTTTTCATCAGTGCATATTTTGATGGTGTGAACTCTAGAAAGCTCAGGGCAACTGCACTGAATAAAAAATAAATATAAATAACTATTTATTCAGTGTACAAAGAAGAGATTCCTGTTTGGAAAAAAAAACCCCAACTGTATGTAACTCACAGTGCAGGTGCATGAGGGATGTGGAAGGAGCCAGGAGCTGAACGTTGCACAGACAAACAATTGTATTTTCTAATTCTGAAGTGGTTAGCCTCATGATTTACTGTGCTTTGTTTGTAGTTCTTTTGAATATAATTTTATGTATATTTCCTCAGACATTTATATTAGTAATTTTAAATATTTGTTGGTGAGAGAGGAAGAATAATTAAAAAGCTCGAGTAAAGGCATAACCTTAGCTTGATGTAATCCACTGACTGTATCTAGACAAACTTTCACAGGTACTTCTACAGGTACACACCTGTAAGCATGTCCTGAATCTGATCTAAGTGTTATTATCAAAGCTTAGCAGCATTTTGTCAGGGTGCTCTGCTCTGACACAGCCTGTACTCAGGTCTTCAGACAGAAATAGGAGAGACAGAGAGAGCAAACTGGAGGAGCAGGCAGCCACAAGCATAAGAGGCCACTAAGGACATGAAGGCAAATAAGACTGATTTTGATCCTCATGCTGCATTTTGAGTTTGCCTGGGTTTGGAGCAGCCTTGTCAGCTCACCAGATCCTGCTGTGGCCCCTGAGATTGCCCCGTTGGAGTCAGTGAGGAGAAATAGGCATCTCGGGTGCAGTGAATGTCCTAAACTAGATGAGCTATGCCCTTGAAGTGCTTATTCCTTTCTTTATTACCAGGGCACCTCTTTGGCCTTTAAAAGGTCCATATTGAATTCTTACTGCTAGTGCCTCAGATGTCCCTTTGTGCCTCTGTTTCCTTCCTGTAAAATTCTTCTCTTCCCCTAGATTTAGCCTGATAGTGTTACAACTTCATCTAGAATCTGTAGGTGAAACCACAATACAAATAGTATTGAATAATACAAACAAAACCACCATAATGTAGCATAACGTAATGGGTGAACTTGTCCCTTTAGTTTTCTTCCTTTCACACTTCTACTGCTTCATCACAGAATCACAGAATGTTAGAGATTGGAAGGGACCTCGAAAGATCATCTAGTCCAATCCCCCTGCCGGAGCAGGAACACCTAGATCAGATCACACAGGAACGCATCCAGGCGGGCTTTGAATGTCTCCAGAGAAGGAGACTCCACAACCTCTCTGGGCAGCCTGTTCCAGTGCTCTGTCACCCTCACTGGAAAGAAGCTTTTTCTCATATTCAAATGGAACCTCCTATGTTCCAGCTTGAACCCATTGCCCCTTGTCCTGTCACTGGATGTCACAGAGAAGCAGTTTATCCATTTAAAGTACAGAAATAATTTTCAGCATTGCACAGTATAGTGCAACAAAGTTAACATTTAGAGTGCTCCCATTGCATACACACTAGTGCCTTATCTTCTCATACTTGATTCAAATTCATACGATTGAAAATGAGTGCTCATCCAATGAAAAGCTGCACTGGAATTGCCAGAAATTGCCATCAGTAGAAATGGAATATATTGAAGTATTAGTGGTCATGGAGTGTCACGCTAGCTGCTGTGATGCCATCCCCAGTGTAAAGTTAGCAGAAAGCCAACCCTGGGTTGAACTGACTTTAATTTGACAGGTTTCGTTACTGATCACATTTGTTACAGCAGACTACTCTGAAACTATCAAACTGTGGGATGGAAAGTCGCGTGAGGGTGCTGTCTCCATTTGTCTTGTCAGCATGCTGTTCATCTCGGAGGGTCTGGAGATTTCCAATGGAACACACCCAAGAGCCCACAGCTCTTGCTGTGAGAGCATGGGAAAGCGTATGCGTGTGAGTGCCTCTGGCATCTGCACCTCAGCTTTTGTAGTGAGGTTCATTTGGTTGGGGGTCATGCCTCAGCTTCGTCTTCTTGATTTGGGTTTGGGGATCTTTCTAAGATAGTATCTTTTCTATCATCTTTCTGCTGCTGTTCTAGGAACTCCCACACTTGATAACAGATGCTATTGCGTATTCCAAGACAAGGGCCATCTATCACACTGTGAAACACTTTGGGGTAGGGAAGCTACCCAAATGACATGTTAGGACCCTTGGGATTGAAGACAAATGGATATCTAAAATAATTCTCTTTGTCTATTCTCTCTATTAGTGATGCTCTTCTAAGCACCCAAGGGCTGGCATATTGAACTATTGTTCCAAGATTTTGATGGATGTGCTGGACAGACTTTGGTCCTTGTCTTTTGGAAACTGAGCCCTGTGACACTGGGTATGTGTGGGGTGACACTGCGTCCTGTGCATGTCAAAGGAGTTGGCAAGTCTGGACTCCCCTGTCCCACAACAGCCAGTGCGCACTTTATCTTTCCTGAGATAGGGATTCCTTAGGAATCCCCTTTTTCTGCAAGTGGTGAACACAGGGAGGCAAAAAATCATGACAAAATGGAAAGACTTTGTTTTCTTAGTGTCATATTCCTTATTTTAAAAGGATACACCTGAAACCAGCCAACAGTTCCCTCCTCAGAAACTCCTCGTGTGTTGCTCCAGGTGGCTTTGTGTTTAAGCTGCTCTTTTTCTTCGATCTTCTTGGCAACACGGGGATGGGGAGGGAAAGCAGCTGCTGCTGCTGAAGGCGTGGTGTTCTCAGACCCTGGTGTCTGATCTCCGGCACAAAGATTCAGATGTCTTGTTTCTCATGCATGGACAAACCAGAGATTTAGACAGAGAAATACTGTTCCTTGATGGCTTCGTAGAACTCTTCTGCATTTGTATGCCTCATTGCAAAATCTCCAAAACAATTTTAAATTAATGCCCCCATATAAAGCATGCAAAAAATTGCCATAAAAGAGAGAAGCAACACAGTTACTGATTTACCACTGCCTATGTCTATGCTACACTGTGTGTTGCCCCACTTTATGCTAGCCCTCTGTAACTTCAAATATCGGCAGCCCTGAGTAAGTCAAAGATGTGTCATGTACGCCAGTGTACTGTGCAGTGGGGAGAGAAAGAGGAATACAGAAAACCAATACTATTAAAAGGGTGCTTTTGTAGATGATGACAATGGTACACTTCTGACAAATACTAGTATCCATCCATCCAAATGGGTATTATCTACTGCATAAACCTGTTATGAAACCTAATCTTTATGAAAGCGTGTGCAATTCTGAGTTCATAGATCCCCTGGGCTTAATTCTGCAAACCCTGCTGGCACCAGGCAGAGCTCAGAACAGATATATTTAGAAAGTGGAAACAAACATTATGCAACCTTTTCCACAAATGTCTGGCACAGGCTGGCCATCTCCAGTATTTGCTAACAGCAATACAAACCCATTGAATGGGATGGGATATCTGATCTAAAATAGTTGTTGTGGTTTTGACCCACTCGGCTAGCAGTAAACAAACACCAAACAGCAGCTCGCTCACTCTCCCCCACCCTCCCAGGGATGGGGGACAGAATTAAAGGGGTAAAGAGAAAAGGGACTTGTGGGTTGAGATAAGAACAATTTAATAACTAAACTACAATAAAATTGAAAATAATAAAGATAATGATAATAGTGATAGTAATACATACAAATATACAAATGAGTGATACACGGTGATACTGCTCACCACCTGATGACTAAGGCTCAGCCCGTTCCCAGCTAAAGATCCTGGAGCAGGGAGTCCTGAAACTGCAGTCCTGCAAATGAGATAAGAGCTTGAGTGTCTGAGGGCTGACCAAGAGAGAGAGGGGCAACCCCAAGAGAGATTACCTGGAGAAAGAGAGAGAGAACTTCCAGACTGACCCTCACCTGTATACTGGTCATGATATAGATATACCTGGAGAAAGAGAGAGAGAACTTCCAGACATGATAATGGAATATACCATTGGCCAGTTTGGGTCTAATCCTAAACCTAAGGTCAAATCCTAAGCCAGTAATTGGGGCTGTGCTCCCTCCCAGCTTCTCCCGCACTTGCAGACTCTGGCACAGCATAGAAGCTGAAAAGTCCTTGACTGTCCTGGCAACAACTCTAAACACCAATATGTGATCAGCCTTCTTCTCAGCACAAATCCAAAATGTAGCCTCTTACTAGCTACCGTGAAGAAAGTTAGCTCTGTCCCGCCTGAAACCAGAACAGTACTCGGTGCAAAGCAGCAGAAAGAAGCTTTGTAAATAACAATTATTTTGAACTGGTGATTGCCCTCTGCTAGGACACCCCCAAGGCAGTGTATCTGGCAGAGATGTCACAGGCTCCCTCACTGGCACAGCTGCACTGTTTCCCCGATGCCCAACTGCTCTGGGAACCATGTCAAAATCCAAGGGGTGATTTACAGGTCCCTTTGGCATGCCCCTTTGTGCTGTACTACAAGGCACAGCAGCAACCTAATACGAATAGGGTATTAACGTTCCCTTTCATGAGTAGGGAGTTTTTCTTCTCTGGGCTTAACAGGGAAGAGGGAAGAGTGCCATAAACTGTATGGAGAAAAGAGGGGTATATCCCAGCCCTGAGTTTTGCTCACCATGCAGCTGTGCAAATGCTTTTCCAGGGAGGGATGGAAAGTCAAGACCACGGTGGGACCAGTGGGGTTCTGCACAGTGTGATTGGACCAGACTGTGCAGAGCACAACACGGCACGAGGATGGCAGTATAAAGCCTGGAAGAATCAATGCATGTTGCTTTAATAGAAAGTGGTATGCCCAGGAATTACAGTGTTGCCTTCACCAAGACAGAGATTTTTCTCTGCTGTTCTCCCTGTTTCAAGGCCAGTGCTATTAGCATTTCAAGTAGATGCTATGTACACAAGGATAGTTCGGAAAGCAACCTTGGATAAGACCCAGCAGTCTCAATGTGTGTTTTTGAGTCCAACCTTGTTGAACCAGCGATATTTTTATAACACTATTAGCCTTCAAGAGATTGATCTCTCTTTTCTGTCTGCTATTGGAGGTTGTTATTGACTCTCACTGGTGCTACTGCTCCAGCAAAGAGACTGTGGGTTCATAAGGGCTGGAAAGGGTCAAGAAAAAGGGGAATCCCATGAGAGATGAGATTTCCTTACCACAGGAGTGTCCTGTGTGTGCGTGTAGGAATGATATATATCATAATACCCTTGGAAAACTTCAGTGGGCAGGGATATGGGGAGGGGGAACCTGAAAAGAAGTAGAGCAGATCTCTTCCTTATGTCTTGTGTACCTCAAGAAAAACCTCAAAATTTCGATCACCATTCAGCTAAGTAAACTGCAAAGCCCTTGGGTAAAAGGGCATCATCCAATCATACTATAGACTCCAAGAAGCAGAAATAATTCTTAGTCTCTGGAGCGATCAGGGCAATGTCTGGAGGATAATTAAGATGAAGGTTATGAAGGGTGTTAAATAAACGATCATCTCGAACATAAAATTGGTAGCAGAATAGATTTGATTAGTAGGCAAATTTTGGGAAGGTATCTGCACTGCAGAGAGTTGAGTCAGAGGGGACATAAATAAAAAGGAGTTCTGCAAGTCCAGTAACCAAAGCTCTTCTATCTGTTTTTTCTCTCAACTAGCTGATTTTCTGGCCTAAAATACTTTTTGCTTGGTTCAGGTTCAAAACAAATAGTAATTTCTCTTTCAACTGTTGAAATATTCAGTACCCAAAAACTGATGGTGATTGCTTGGGAAGTTTCCCATCGCTGGCCCACTCCACACAGCAAAAACCTCATGTTGACACTGCCTCAGCAATGCTCTGGCAGTATGGAAACAACTTGGGCAAGATTGCTAGATCTTTGTTCCTTTTCTTCTTTTCTTTTTGTTTTTCCTTGTACCCCTTTTCCAAATATATATTATCAAACTGCCCTGCTATCTATGTGTGGATGTGCACGTGCATTTAGCCTTACTCATGGACTAGACCAGGACCAACTACATTCTGCCTCAGTCTTACTTCTGTGTTGAAAGGACTGGATTTTCAAGGCTCTCACTTGGCTCCTGTCCTCAAAATGCCTTTTGTGTACATTCCCAGATGTGTCTCTGTCTTGAAAATGCTGAGTTTGAGTCCAGTTAAAGCTAAAATTTCAGCAAACAAAGCTTCTGGAGGAAAAGGTGGAAATTTTCCTCACATGGAGGAATAGGTGGACCTCTTTTTGCAGCTTGCTTAGGGAGCAGGGTGTTTACGGTTTCATAACTTGCCAGATCAATGTTTTCTTCTTCCCTTCTGCTTCTGGATTATTGAAGTCTGTCTCAAGAGATAATACAATTAGAAGGATTTTTTTCATATTTTAATTCATTTCCAGTAGTTCATAAGCCTTTTGCCATGCAATTAATGAAACAGAATACGCACCAGACTTTGATTTCAGATTGATTCCCAGTAAAGGGAAAAGTTCACTTCTGTGTTAAAGAAGCTTGGGGACAGATGTTTTGGATTTAAAGAGAAGCGTAGTGGGACTTCTGGAAAAATTACACAGGATTAATAGAAATGCAAGCTGAGTTCAAACTCAGTTCACCAAAAATCTGAAGGCAAAAGAATTAGAAACTCCACTTCAGGTTGATTTGAAAAGAGCAGAAATGTAACTACCCAGAAATATATGTTGGAAAACCTTCCTAGCAATTTACATTTCTGTTAAAATTGTTGGGAATAATCAACATCCCTGTAAGCCTTTAATATTGCTGTCAGGCTCAGATTATTGTTTGTAAAGGGTTAGTATACATTTACCCATTCAAACACAGGCTTCCAGAGGAAGTTTAAACTGTACTCATGTGCTACCTAAGCAGTGTTGAAGAAGCACATATCTAGTAGAAATCATTAGCAGAGTTTAGAGACAAGTCTCTCAACCTGCCTTTTTTCAGATATGAGAATATGAATGCTAAATACCTAATTTTAATGTTTTGTTACGACAACAAAAGTTAAGGTCTGAATTTTCAAAAGGATCCAGTAGAGGTTCAGCTAAATTCTGGGCAGTTTCCAAATTCTAGCTGGGACATTGATGGGACGTGGTTTTTGGCTGCTGTCTGCTTTACTCTTTCAAAGAACAGTGTTGTGTTGCTCTTGGACAGGTTCTTCCTCTTAAACTTGCAGAAACTGATCCTTCCAAAATCCCTGAAAATACATCTGTCTACGGGCATGATTTTTTGCTTTGTTTTCCTGAAAGTAGTAAATATCCCTTACAGAGATCTCCTATCATTCTGCAAGAGCGAGGTATATTAGCAAATGCAGGGGTCTAGCAGGGCAAATCCCATGTAACTGATTAATGTAACCACTATCCCCAGCTATTGACACTGGATGGCATCTGAATACTGGGGTGAGTTTTTATAACACTTAGACGGCCATGCAAAAAGCTTTTTGTCTAAATCCATGCAAGGCTGTTTGGTGGCTAAATAATGACTTGATTGTAGCAGTAAATGCCAGAGTAAGAGCATTAGTTTCAGTAGGGGGAGATGGGTCTAAATGTAGTGTAACAGAGTGGCTCCTGGTGTTTTGGGTTGTCCTCAGTGGATTCCCATGCTGGAGAAATCAGGATGAGTTATAAGCCACTATTTGTCACTGCAAGAGACTTTATGGCTGCATCTCTGCTAGAAAGCTGCATGGTGCCTGGGCTGGCTCCCAGGCACAGGAACACAATCATTTATATGGGTAAGCTGTCATCATGATCCCACACCTTTGCCTGCTGGGGGTCTCCCAAACATTTGCTGGGCACAGTTCAGGAATCGGGACAATCCAGGGACCATTCCCAAAAGCGCTCTGTATGCCAGTCTCTTGTTTTGGACAGGAGTTTAGTAATTATGGATGTGGGCAAGACTGGCACAGAGCCCAAGGAAATCACGGGGCATAATTTGTTGGTGTAGGTGTAGTCTCTGGGTCCATCTGTCAAAAGGTTTTGGAAATGGATAATGCCTTTTCTTTCTGCTTTGCAAATGTGAAAAAAATTGTTGCCAGTAGTTATGGTAGACAAAAGTGAACCTGAATCATCTGCAAAGCTCTCATACTCTTCTGGATCTGGATTTGGGAACTGGGCCATTTATAAAATGAGGTGAAGTAGTTTGGGGTCTGTGTAGGAGGAAAAAGCTGTAGATTGGCTGGGGTTTTCTTATTTTTAGTTTCCAAGCCTGACTCTTTACATCCTCGTGATACGATGTGGAGTGCCACAATATCAGCCATGAAGACTGACTCAGTATTTGCCCAGGTCGGAAGCCCAGGCTCCAAAACATGGGGTCTCACAGCTCATGGGCTTTGTCTATATGGATCTAAGACACTGTAAGGTAGCATTGAGAGTCTGCGAGCAGATTAGGCTGTGCAGTCATGCCTACAGTGTCTAACTACCTCAAATTAAGAACACACTGTAGCTGTGGTATGTGGCATATTGGCAGGTATCTCACTGGTGGCATTTGAGCTGACAAAATGCAGAAGGGTGCCTTTCTAAATCCTGGGTGCACTACATTGAGCACAGCCTTTTGCCTGCCCATGCACATCAGCTGGTTGGTAGCACTGGGGGAGTTAGAGACAAGGTGGTGAGATCACAGAATCACAGAATGGCCTGGGTTGAAAAGGACCTTAGAGATCATCTATTTTCAACCCCTCTGCTGGGGGCAGGGTTGCCAACCACTAGAGCAGGCTGTCCAGGGCCCCATCCAGCCTGGTCTTAAACACCTCCAGGGATGGGGCACCCACAGCTTCTCTGGGCAACCTCTTCCAGTGTCTCACCACCCTCTGTGTGAAAAATTTCTTCCTAATATCCAACCTAAATCTCCCCTCTCTTAGTTTAAAACCATTGCCCCCAGTAAAGAGTGGAAGCACTTCCTGCGTTTGTCTCTCGGACAAGCATGTAGACAACAAGGTTGGGCCTGAAGCACAGCACCTTTTCACCTAGTTCAAACTGGGTCAGTGCAGAGCTTATCCACATCCCCCTGCCTTACCTGTGTCAGCAAATGAGACTTTAGCAGCTTTTAGATTTCCTGCTTGAAACCCCTGCCAAAGGGGTTTCAAGGCAGAGCATAGGACATAAAGCTTTTTGAAAAATGCACATTAGCCACTGACTCTAGTGTGTAAACAAGTCATTAAAAAGGAACTGTCACAAGAGAGAAGCTCTTTCTGCAGCAATTAAGATGACCTCTGCAGAGCAATTAGATATGCAAGGATTACATAGGCATTCATCTAATGCGTCCTAATAGATGAAGGTAGCCTCTTGCAGTGTGCAGTTGTTAAAACTGGTAGTCTGTTTTGATGTAGTGGGGATATTGTGGGTTTCCCAGAGCAGTTGTGCTGTTCACACTCACAGTAGCAGCCAGGAAGCAGCTCCTACGATCCTACGATTTGGAGACATGGAAATAACAGTTAGAGATGCTCTGAGAAAGGACATGGATAAAAGTGTAAGAGGAGAAACACCACCTGTTCTATCTGGGGCAGAGGTGTACAAGACTAAGGGGAGGAAGAGCGTTAATGAAATACATGAAGAAAAAGCAGTGGATGAGCATGCTATCTTGATTTAGAGTAGGGCATTTTTTTTTGTTAATTTGTGGCATTATTTTCTTCATGAAAAACAGATTGGAGATCTCAGGAGGGTGAGCCTTTGGGCAAAAGTCCAAAGGTATCCTAGTTGGAACAAAGCAATAATGCAGGGTCCCATCCTCAGTTTTTTTCCACTTGCCCCTCTATGACTAGCTGGGATCTCAGATCAGGTTCTGAGTTTCAGTCAGTATCTGAAGTTTGAGGCTGGCTCAAAGGGAGAGATCCTGTTGTGACAAAGATGGTTTCTTAGTGACTGGCTTGGAAGAGTCTAACTGTTGAAAACAACACATAATTTTCATTGCCTCTGAAATATTTTTTGTAAAACAGGGTAAAATGTGTAGCAAAATGTTCTATTCCCATGGAGAGCTCAGGGGAAAATCAGTGGAAACGAATTTCTTTTTGCTTGATTTTAACTAACTTTGAAAGAAGTGAAGGAAGAGCTGAAAACTCCCTGCACTAATTTTCTCTCTTTAAGTCAGGCTCTTGTGGAGCCAAAATGATCTATCTTGACCTGTCTTTGATTTAATCTGACACTTTGCAGTTTATTTTTTATGTAGATACTATCTCTTTCATTTTTGTTTTACCATTTTCTTCCTTTTTATTTTTTTGTTTGTTTTGTTTTTATCCACTTTAGGCGTGACTTATATTTTGAAATATTTTTTTCCCCCCTTCTGTAAAAATACCAGAACAGCAGCCCTGGAGTGCTGGTTGAAAGGCAGCAGAAAAGCTGAAGCTGTACACTGTGCTGACAACCTGAATATCTTGGCAGGACCACAGCCAGTCCTTGGCTTTGCTGCCAAGACAGCAAGCTCGTGCTGTTGGCAGCCTCTCCCGTGACATTTAACAGGATGGACAGCTGCTTGCTGGGAACTGTGCTGGAGCCTCCAGTTCAGTTCATAGCTGTTCTCCAGAAACTTCATCTGGCAACAACAGCTTTTGGTTAGAACCATCTCGCAGCCTGCTGCTGCAGTCAACCTCCATGTGCATCTGCAGCTGGTGCTAGGAAGGGCCGCAAGTACACCGACCCACAGAGGCCACCGAGGCAACAGCACAGGTTTGCACTAGAAACAGCAGACCCTGTGGTTTCTGACACCAGTAGGTTCTCTTCTGCAACTGTTCCACCATGTCTGGTTTTCAGATTCCTGGGTATTTCTGATCCTATTCCTGCATCTGATGCAATTGTTGCTCTCCACTTTTAGAATGTTTTCTTTTTACTATCACTGATTTTAATTTCCTTTTTCCCATATCTAAGGCTTTTCAACGTGAATTGCTTTTTCAGTTTTATTTTACTTGCCTATGGATTTTTTGGAGGTTATTCATATTTATATTTTACTTATCCCAATCTACAGTAAGCCTGTTCTGCTTGTAACATCCATTTGCAGCTTGTCATGACTAGTCAGCTGTGAGTAGTACTGCAATGATTTATTGTGTGACCAGAACTGCAGTTTGCCTTCTTCCAGTTCCTAAATTAGCTGCCACCTTTAATGAAGTCAAATGTTTCTTGATGGAAAAATAAAATATCTCCACATCTACTCACCTCAGGGTTACCCACAGCTTGGTTTCCCCACAGCCTCTCTCCTGGCCATGATGCTCCCAAGGAACCACTGCCCTGCAGTGTTGCAGGTGGGATGAGTTTTGCTGGTCTGAGTCCAAATTCAGCAGTTGTGCTCAGCCAGGTAATTTTTTTTTTTTTTTTTAATTCAGGTGTTCTTAGCATAGACATCGACTTGGTGAAAACTGCAAAAAAGCTGGCGAGCCCTGTTGTGGCTCTTGTTGTGTGCCAGCTGCTGGTACCCCTGCCAAAGCCCTGTTCCCTTGCAGAGTGGCGGAGATCGTTGCCAAGGAGAAAACTGCTTTCTGTGGAGCATTTGCCAACATCAGCATCTTCTGCCAGCAAGAAGCACTTTACATGGGACTGTGTCAGGACCAGAAAGAGGTGAATCAGAGCAACCTGTCTGTGCTCTGAGAGAGTCCTTAAATGCAGAGATGTGAGTGATGGGGTTTCATTCTTCGAAAGGGCAGCTAAATCTTTGTGTTTTCTTCCTTGGTTCTGTTGGGCTGGCAGAAGTGGAGAAAACAGTAGTAAAAGAGCTGTATTAGTGTAACCTCAGTACAGCCTAGTGAAATCAAAGCTACCCCCGGGTCCAGATTTCTTTTGGTTACTGCAAGGTTATTCTGCTGAGACTGAAATCTTATTCCTCTCAGAGGAGGAAGCCACATAGCAGTGACTCTCTGCAGCATTTATTCTGTTCTCCTCTCCAAAAGGCAAATCTGCATATGTGAAAGTGGCTATAGAGAAGCCTCAGGAAGGAAGTGGCAATTAGGACTTTCTGTCAACATGGGGACATTCAGTGCCATCCTCGTGTTGAACGAGTGTGGTAAGCATAACATCCAGGTGAAGAGGAGTGGTCTTTACTGAGGGTGGTGGCATAGGAGCAGTCTGGATGCTACCCCAAAACCTACCACAATCACTACCTGCATCTCAATGCTGAGCCCCAGAGGTAGTTGGTTCGGTCAAGGCAAGGTGATGGTGCCCACCACCATGTTGGTCGTGTCTTGCAGCAAGTTGGGCTGGATTGGGAAAAACTGAGCATCCAGCCAGCTGTGGAGGGCAGCCTGAAACCATCCCCAGACCTGCTTCTGCTTGCTGTGGCTGCCTGTGCATGTGTGCCTGCCAGTGGAGGCAGCTATCTATCCCCAAAACAAAGTGCTCTCTGAGCTCTTCTGTAGACATCCCCTACTCAGAAAAAGTCATTCATTCCTTTATAGATACTAGCACCTCTGTGGAAGAATGTGCTGCTTCCAGAAGGGCTGGTGGCCCAGTGAGACCCCACCTATGCTGTATTTTGGGTGCTGCAGGGTACTTTGAGACTGTAGAAACAATTTAGAAAGGAAAGTCATTATTGCTTTCAAGGCATTGTGGGTAGAAGGAGAGAAGCACCTAGTTCTTAGTTGCTAACAAACAGTGATATATATTGCAGGCTAGATAGTTTCACATGCTCTGTTCTGTAGCCAAGGGCCAACTTTCAGCAGAATAAATTTTTACATCTCCCTGGAGTCTCGCATTTTATGTCTTTTCTTTTTTTGTCCCCCTTCTCATTCCTCACTCCTTTTCTTATGTCTCAAGACCTACCTAAGACAGAAAGGAGGTTTTGCTGGTTTCCTTTCCGGAATAAGCTGTCACATACGTTTAGTCTTGTATAGCAAGTGCTTGAACCTCTTCTTGTTCATTGTGCATTGTTTGGAAAGAGGTCTGAAGTAAAGTAAAATAGTCCCTTGACTCTTGTCCTGAAATATGGGTGCTGGCATAGGGGATTTTCACCAGTACACCCGGACCACCTCTGCTGAAGTCTGGATTCCCTTTTTGCTCATTGAAACAGTTCACAATGAAATAGCTACCTTAGCCATGTCAAGCGATGTTTTTGAGCCTCAGAATTTGTTCTGCAGGTAGGTGGGATCTTCCCCTGTTCCACCACCAGTGCTGAAAACCTCTGCTCTCAGCCTGCATGCTCCTGTGTGGCTACACCAGCAGGTCCCACTGTGGGCAAAAAGGGCCAGCCATCCCCAGTCTTCCTGCCTGCTTCTGCACACCCTCCACAGAGGTAATTTTTGATTTGGTAAAGTATTACATTTTTTTCAGACTCAGAGATCTGCAAAGAAATTGGACTGTCAGCAGGTCATTTTATAGCTCCTGGATTTCTTTGCTGTAGCTGAAATAGCAGAAGAGGTAGATTTCTGTCCTGTCTGAGAATTTCTGAATGCTAAAGTGATAGAAGTTGAGGTTGTAAATCCTGCCTGTATGCATTATAAGGTAATAGTGAAAAATAGATCAAGCTGATACATTGCAATTAAATGAGAAATCTAATAAGCAGAGGCCTGTGTACAAAATATGTGAGTGTAGATTAACTAGGCAAGCTTGCAGAAATTTTTACTTTTTATAACTGTAGTGATAGGATGACTTGGGAGTGAGGTTTACTAAAACAAAATATGGAATATTTTCCATATTCACAAAATATGTGAAGGGTGAGTGTCAGGAGGATGGAGCCAGGCTCTTCTCTGTGACATCCAGTGACAGGACAAGGGGCAATGGGTTCAAGCTGGAACATAGGAGGTTCCACTTGAATATGAGAAAAAGCTTCTTTCCAGTGAGGGTGACAGAGCACTGGAACAGGCTGCCCAGAGAGGTTGTGGAGTCTCCTTCTCTGGAGACATTCAAAGCCCGCCTGGATGTGTTCCTGTACAATCTGATCTAGGTGTTCCTGCTCCGGCAGGGGGATTGGACTAGATGAACTTTCGAGGTCCTTTCCAATCCCTAACATTCTGTGATTCTGTGAATCTTCTAAATGTTCTCTCACAGAACTATAAATCAACCAGTGTATCAACCTAACCCGTTTTTGACAACCCAACTCACAAGTTAAGAACTCGGTCACCTTGCTCCCCTTTTAATAGAGAAATAAATATTTTAAGAGATCTTGGAAAGGGTTGGCTGATTTTAATGTGTTGCTTTTGGAGGTCACCTCCTCCACACACAAAAGCAATGGGACTCTGGCTCCATGTTCATTTGATACATCATCTCTAGTTTTCCTTTTTTGCCTGTTAACAAACAAGTACCAAAAGTGCTGACCTGAGAGTGGACAATATCTGATGTGATGAAAGACCAAGGACAGGGCAGGTCTGCACATTCTTTTGAGGTAGAGAAGACATCTGGAGGAGAAAAACCACATCAGGAGAATCATAAGAAGCCCTTGTGCACAAGGGGAAAGTGGTGGCCACATCAGTCTCATGCATGACTGTCGTTGACTGCTCACCTGCATTAGGAAGGATCAAGAGAATCATGATCCTTCCCTCTCCCACCCATGCACCCTAACCCACAGTCCCACCTGGGGGTGGATGGTGTGTGTTGGCAGCCTGCAAGGAGAGGACTGTGCTCAACTCCTGCTCATTGTGCCCCTACGCATCACCTGCATACCATACCCTGCGCAAGATGAGTGATCTCCTGGTGTCATACAGGTTATGGAAGAGAAGCTTCATATGGGTGCTCGTATCGCCAGCCATGGCCGTGTCTTAACTAGGAAGCGTCCTCTTCTGTCCTGGGCAGCTCTAACCACAGCATGGGGAACTACAACACCATCTTAGCCATGCTACCTCACAGAGAGTTTTCCCAAGGAGAAGACTGAATTATTTTGACTATATCCCACAAACCTTATTAGGGTGACTCTTACTAATGTGTTACTAAAGAGTCAGTTACCTAGAGGAAGAAAATTCCGTGCTTGGTTTGTCTGAGCCACTGTACAAACCAAGGTCAGCGCTGGAATAAAAATTCAGGATCAATTTATATGCCACCTTCATCAGTGTGAAACAGCCTGTGAAACCTCAGCAGCTGAAAGCAAGCTGATCACCAGGTTAGAGAATGTATTCTTCTGCTTTCCTGTGCAAAATTGCCACCCTGTAAAATACGTGCAGGAAAGCCTCCATAAGTCATTTCACTAAGTAATTACTCTAAGGTCACGGAAACAATCTTCACACCTTGTCTTAGGAAACTGTGATTATAAGAGGGCAAATATTTTTAGTGATGTCATCTGAGGTGGAGGTTGTGTGCAAGTGTGGTGAGCAGGGATTCCAGCTCTGCTGGTGACACAGCAGCTCTGCTAGAGGAGAAGGATCAATTAAAATTCACTGACCGGCCAGGTTCTTTGTGCAGGCTTTACAGAACAGGTCAGCGTTCTTGCTCTCATAGTGGCACAGTTTACACCCCACTTGAATTCTTAAATTGCTACCTATTTAAGGGATAACTGAGTTTAAGAATTATTTTTTTTAAACACTTGGATATTAACCTCTTGACTGTTCTCAACAGTCTGTCCTGGGATGATTCCCTGCCTCTCCAGGACTCCTACCTAAGGTACAAGGAGCAGCTGAGGCTTCTACCAGGGAAACTAATGTAACGAATCCTTAAAGGTCATACTGTCCTATTCTGACGCATTGCTTAAATGTGGTCTGTAATGGCTTCTAGCATGTGGAGGTCTACCCTTGCCTTGCTGGGAGCCACCTAGAATAAGATTGTCTCCCAGCAGAACCACAGCCCCTCCCCTAGAAGCCTAGTTGGTGCTGAGCAAAGGCCCAGTTTGGTTCAGCAGAGCTGTATGGCCATGCTCACATTTACTGAGAAAAATGTTTTTGAGTTATGAGAGAGTACATAGGCTAAAGCCATGCAAGATGGGAAGAGCGAAATGATGGAGTAAAGTTGTTACGTTGGTGATATTGGCAACTACAGGATTCAAAAGAGGACCACCGACGTGAAATGGTACAAAATGCTAAGGAAAAAAAATGTAATCAGAAGCAACTCAATGATCAGCCTTTCCCAAGAAACCACTTGTCCAGCTGGTTGGTACCTGGCCAGCAGGTGAGTTACACTTATTCTAGCAGCATGTAGTCCTCGCAATCTACTGGGAGTGTCAGCCAAGAAGTGGTTGCTCTGTACTCTCAGAAATTGTGAGCATCTAGCTTGCAAAGTCCCTTTGCAAGTACCTGAACAGAGGTGACCCAGTGAAAGATGGTTACAGAGGGAAACTTTCATAAGCTGGAAGGGAACCAAAGAAGGCAGCTGGTGTTTCTGGTGGAATGGAAGTATTAAAAAATTAATTTTTAAGATGGTCTGT
This sequence comes from Pterocles orientalis, assembly GCA_011057875.1. NCBI lineage: Eukaryota > Metazoa > Chordata > Aves > Pterocliformes > Pteroclidae > Pterocles > Pterocles orientalis. The sequence continues at coordinate 96,135 of WKFP01014376.1, read as the reverse complement.
GAGTGAGAGCCACAGTAATTCCTGGAAATAGTTCCAGTGATGAAATAAGTACACTGATAACTGTGTGCACCTCATTTCTACTCTGAAGACATCTAACTTCGTGGGAAGGTCACTGGATCTTTTTATGCCTGCCTGCTAAATTGAACAAAGCCATATTTGCACACATTTGTCTCCACAGAAATATCTGCAGACCTATGATCATCATGCCCCCTCATTAAACTTAAATGTGAGCTCCTCAAGACTGGCTGCAGAATGTGTTGTGATACTTTAACAATTCCCAGATTGATTTCCTCAGTCTTTTTCAAAAGCTTTCTTGAAATGTGGGCAGCAAAGCAGCTTGTAGTATTCCAAAAGCGTCTGTACCAGTACTAAAGGCAGATTTAATAGAATATGAACCATCATTGTCTGGATTTTATTCTAACAGAAGGTTACATTTTAATTATATCAATTGATGAAGAAGTTTTTATTTCCTGCCTTCTTCATATGGCTTATTAAGTTCTTTTTATATCATGATTATCTAATATTCTTATAGATTTCAAATATCATATCAGCTGTAGTGTGTATGTTTAGATTGCAACGTTGTTCCATAGACTATGCCTAGAGTTCAAAACCTAATCAAGACACTAAGTAAAAATGTTGACAGTTGCTCTGAGCAGGTTTCTTTTTCAATTTAAAGTTAACTTTGGTTTGTGCGGTGCAGCCACAGCAGATGCACTAGTACAGACAAATATCATAGGCTGGAAAGCAGCCTGTGCTTCAGCACAAGTAATTTTGTACTCTACTAGTATGTGTGTGACGTTCTTTCCAATAATTTATATATTCACACACACAGTCATGGTATATTCATGTAGAGATAGAGGTGAAACAGAAAGACATATTTTGATTTGGCATGTTTGATTGTCCCCTTGGTGAGCATTTGGCTATTACTTTTGGCTGATCAAGCTCTCTTGATTGTTCTCTCTTTTCCATGCAGCATGAACCTCCATGTAAAATACACTGTTTGTGGAGCAATTAGTCAGCTGTGCAAGACTGACTACTGGGATAATAAAAAAATAGGAAACTTTTTCCATTGTCAGACAGTTGACAGCAATTGTCTAAATGGATAAATTAAAATTCCTTTGGTAATTTGTATTAGTTTGGCCTAGAGAAATGCAGATGTTTTGCTGTCATGAAACGCAGACACTTGGAGATGGGGAAAATGTGCACAAATTGATTGTTATTTCAAGTGAAAAACATCCTTGGGAAACATATCAAATATTTAACTAGTACCTCCCAACAAAGCATGAAATCCCTCATGCTGATGTTATTCCTACTGCATATGCCCAAGGTCTAATATAATATATTTGCTGTATTTTCTTCATCCTGTTATTACTTTTCTGCCTTCTCCAAGATAATAGCTTTCTCATTGTTTTATGTTCTGATTAGCTAGTCATTTAACAGACCTGCAAGAGGAGGTAAGCTAATCAGATGGTGAAACCTCCAGCTTCCACCCTGAGCCATGGTAACATGCTTTGATCCCCCCTCCAAATGACAGCAGGCATCAGGAAGATAAGGCTTACAATTTCCTTTTCTTGTTAATCTTGGTTGCAAGCATGGGATCTAATCTTTGCCGCAGTAATTCTAATTGAAGTAGGAAATTTTCCAAATTAGAAAGCTCCTTGTTAAAGCTTTCTTTTAGTGAGAGTGTAACGTCAACATTTCATGGATGTACATGTCAGAGGAACACATATGGGACTAAAGAAAAAATGAATTGTTGGTTCAGATTTTCAGTAATTCTGCTTATTAAGGAGACAACCTTCAGCCAATCTGTGTTTTTGTGAACAACCTTGCATAAATTCATAAAGAATTAACCACTAGTGATTTCACAATTAAAAGCAAACCGAAAAGTCTGGTAGTCAGTGGGAAATTACAGCTGATTCTTGGAAGTCTTTTTCAAATCACTGGTAGCTGAATATTTTGGGAAGAGAAAATGTACAGCCAGAGTGGGCTGGCATGAATCATAAGGAATTCAGGGTGCTTCCAGTGGCAAGTGAAGGGGGACCTGAGCCAGGGGATAGAAATATAATCTGGTGACATTGTTCTCAGATTAAAAACAGTTAGAAAAAAAATCTATTTCTGACTAAATATACTATTTTTCCTGTAGTTTTAAAGGTGAATTATAGGAAGTGTGTTGCTTTCCACCAGTCAGACATGTCCTGAAACTCAATTGAAAAGCTTAACCTGAAATGATTTGTTCTGAGCACTGCTAATTTACCCGACTCATTTTTTGTTCAAGAGTTTTCTGGTATATTCTTTGGAAATAATAAAGACAAAAAAATATTCCTAGGTCAGGTCAAAAATAGGGTTTTGGAAGATGATACAATGTCAAAGTATCATGATAGACTGATTGTGCTGGGTTTTTTCCCTAAATATTTTGTGCTACTACTTCCCCTTTTTTTTTCTCTTTTCTCTGCATGGCGAGATCTTGCATCACCTCCTTAATGCTTCCCTGTGGAAAAACCTTCTGAGAAGTTCCCTCCCATTCCCCCCCTCCAAAGGCACATTTGACGCTCTTTGGTATCACTGTTTCTGCTTTTTTTTGTGCTCCTAAAAGACAATTATAGCCTAACTGTGCTTCTCTCTATTAGTGTTATTCAACAGGTGCTGAGATAATTTATTCTTTCTGTTAGAAACTGAAGGAAATTTACTGTGACAGAAATGTAAGAGTGCTGTGTTTGTTTTCCCCTCATCTTCTATTCTTATCTGTATGAACCACCTTTAGATTCTTCCTAAGCTTTCCTGCTGGAGCAGCTCCATATTGCCACCATATCCTCACTTTGCTTTCTTTTGGCAACATCATTATTTGTTTGTCCACAGCTGGAACTGAGCTGTGGTATGACCTGTGTGACAAATGCATTTTTAATAAGCGAGTTTGTGCATTTTCAGTATTGCTTGAGCATCTTGCTTGGTCCCGGTGCCCAAGGTGCAAAAGAGAAGTAGCAGGTAAGATGAAGCATGATGAAGTACAGATGAAATAACAGCAGGTGGGATCCATGTGTTGCTAATGCGTCCTTGGTGTAAAGCCAGAGCTGTGCTGTGATGTTGAATTAGTGAGTAAAAATAAATCCCTAAATGCTGCACCACCCTCCCGATCAGTGCACTCTTTTGCAAGAAGCAGCTTTTTCTAAAACAGAAGTAACGATTCAAGTGCTCTAACACCAAAATATGAATTGTCTACTAAACCAAATTAAAGCAAGGGAAGAGAGAGATATCTAATTATTATGCATATAAATCTTGCTTTCAACAGCCCAGATTTGGAAGATCAATTGTAGAGTGCAAATGGCTGTAAGCTGTAGGTCTAATTTAGTGATAGTACAATCTACTTAAAAGAAAACATTACAGAGCAAATGAATCATTCTCCTCCATGTATGAAAGTAAGTACATTTAATGTTACAGTGAAATTATTGCATTATAATAACTTTAAATTATTTAGCTTTAACTAAAGAATTGAGTCTTCTGTGCTATTTTATGCAAGTTATTAAGCAACTGTGACTGGAAAACATGGAGGTGTAAGAAATTTATTGTTAGTTTTCTAAACTTTCCTAAGCCTTATAACAGGGGGAATACTACGACTACTCCAGGTTATATTTAAAAATTTCATCACGTTGTAAGTGATTTCATAGCTCAAAGGTAAAAGGAATGATTCTGTAAGTCTCAAACATCTGAGTCACTAGATGCATGTGGTACATATGGAGCTTCTTGTGGGAGTGAGGTTAGTATGGAGGTAACAGGGCATGAAGTCTTTCATGTCCCTGTTGGACCAAAAAGTTGCTTTCATTTTATAATCAAAAGTACTTGATGCATAGTTCAGAAACATGGTGTTGTACAGGAGCAGAATATTTCAGTTATGATGCAAACAGGACACTTTGATGTAGGAAGAGAAACTTTAGTCAGTGCAAAGTAGCAGCCTTCACAATTTTAAAGATATGATAAATGAATGATGGAACAGATGCATGGCAAACACTAGTGCACATTACTAAGCAGTAAAAGTATCTCTCCGTTTTACTATCCTCCTTTAAACTATGTTTCTGGAAGGGGAACAGAGAAGTCAACATATGTTTCACTGTGGGTTGCTGATATTTAGGCAGATGGGTCTCTCTTGTACCTACACAGGTCCAAGATATTAATTGGTTAAAGCACATTCCATTGCCATTTTTATTTATCAGTAGTTTATTATCTATGGCTTCTTACATAAATCAATTTTAAAAGGTAAGGCAATGAGAATGAAAGCAAAATAAAGAAATCCAGAATGAAATTCAGAAAATTCCATTTCAATTTTTCCTTGTGGTAGTCTTCACCTTTTCATTTTTTTTCCCCCTCAAACTAAGAGATTTTGACAAAAACCTCCTGCTTCCAAAGGAAAGAAAACACTTAAAAACTAGTTTTCCCTAGTTTAGAGTAGTGTGCAGACAAGGAAAGCATTCAGCATTACCTCCTCTCTGATTGCTTAACAGTTCAGAGGATTAGGCCTGTGGTTTGAATTTTTTGCCCCTTTAAATGAACGATGAAATCAATACCAAAATTGTATCCATTAAGAGTGACTTATAGAAAACTAGCAGAGTGTATCAACAAGGATGTTCTTCTTCATGTCAAAATGTAGAAGGCTGAGGATCTTAATGCCCAGAGACAAGGAGTAAATACAGCCCTTTCTAAATGCACGGGAGAAGATAATCTTTCAGCTGTATAACAAAGTGATCTGTAATTCTTATTGGTTCAATTACAGGAAGCTTTGCACTAATCCTCTTCTTGTTCGTGAACTATTAATACAAAATCTGTAAAGAATCATATTAAATAGAAATGCAGTTCCTATGAGCAGTGGCATTTCCTGGACAGCTTGTTACACAGCCTTTGCAGACCCTGGATATCCAAGGGACGTGGTTTTTGACGTGCTGCTGCTGGAACTGTCTCAACAGGTGACAACTGTAACAATAAACAGAAGATGCATGTGATGGGTTTGCCCTTGGCTGGGGGCAAACCACACACCCACTCACCCATTCCCCCACTCCCCACCCCCCCAAGGATAGGGGAGAGAATTAAAGAAGTAAAGGGAAAAAATGACTCATGTGTTGAGATAAGGACAATTTAATAACTAAAGTACAATAATATTGAAAATAATACTATATACAAACATACAAATGAGTGATACACAGTGATACTGCTT
>WKFP01014376.1:19312-67923 GCA_011057875.1 Pterocles orientalis | reverse complement strand
AAGTCCAGGGTAGTGAGGTTGCTGTGCACCCTCCTCACTGCCCTGAGGATCTTGAACTCCACCATCTCATGGTCGCTGCATCCCAGGCTGCCCTTGAGTTCCACATTCCCCACCAGCCCTTCCTTGCTGGTGAGAACAAGGTCCAGCATAGCCCCTCTCCTGGTTGGCTCCTCTATCACTTGGAGAAGGAAGTTGTTATCAACACATTCCAGGAACTTCCTGGCCTGCCTATGCTGTGCTGTGTTGTTCTTCCAACAGATATCAGGATGGTTGAAATCCCCCATGAGGACCAGGGCTTGTGAGTGTGAGGCTGCTCTTATCTGTCTATTGAGTTTCTGTCTTTATCTGTCTGTAGAATTCCTTTGCTGTAGCATAGTAAACCATTTGTCTGCTTATTTTTGCCCAAATTCTGTGTTTTCTTAAACAAGCTGATGCCAAATTGTACATCTACTTGACAAATGCATGTTGCAATGACTCCTTTTTAACAGTTGCTGTTCCTCTAGGTATTTATGTGGGCTATATAATTTTCTAGTAAGGTATTTTTAATTTACTTTATGACCACTTCTTTGTCAGGTATTGTCTGAGCCAGCTGTTAAATTCTTATTTTATCTCTATGTTGACTTAATCTTTTCTTCAGGGAAGAAATTACTGTACATAATGATAGATTATTACTGTGACATGCCCCTTTGCATGGATATCTCAACTGCTTTCTGTTTCTTTGTATCACATATTTTACCTAGGCTTTTAATTCTGAATTTCCTCACTTTGTGTCTGTTCCCTGCTTTGTACTACTTGGCTGTCCAAGTGTTCTTATTTGGCTGCTTTGTCTTCCCTGCCTGTGGATGAATATGTTCCTTTCATGAGAGCCACAAAATTAATCAGAGGGCTAGGGCACCTCCCCTATGAGGACAGGCTGAAAGAGTTGGGGTTGTTCAGCCTGGAGAAGAGAAGGCTCTGAGGAGACTTAATAGCAGCCTTCCAGTACCTGAAGGGGGCCTACAGGAGAGATGGGGAGGCACTCTTTATCAGGGAGTGTAGTGAGAGGACAAGGGGTAACGGGTATAAACTGAAAGAGGGTAAATTTAGACTAGACATTAGGAAGAAATTTTTCACTATGAGGGTGGTGAGACACTGGAACAGGTTGCGCAGGGAGGCTGTGGATGCCCCATCCCTGGAGGGGTTCAAGGCCAGGCTGGATGAGGCTTTGAGCAACCTGAGCTAGTGGAGGGTGTCCCTGCCTGTGGCAAGGGGGTTGGAACTTGATGATCTTTAAGGTCCTTTCAAACCCAAACCATTCTATGATTCTATGATTCATGTACTCTCTTGTGTCTTGCTTCTGAGGAGTTGTCTGCTGCCTTTATTGCTCTTACCTCACCTAATTTTTATTTCCCTAACTCAACCATAGCTGACTTATCTGGGGAAAAGTTTAAGTATAGGGTTGAAGCTAATATTAATCTGAACGCCATTACAGATTTGACATAAGTTAATTACTCTTATCTACTCTATTCACATCCTTGCATTTTCAAAAGGTTTTGGCTATTTACACAGTGACACTTATTGCTTATTCAGAAAAAGATTTTTTTTTCAGTTTTTAAGACTAATATCTAATTTTGAACCAGTGCATATTGAAAACTATGACTTTGCTGACATCTAATTTTCTCTGCATGGTGACTTGCTGACCCAGATGACTCATCAGCCTGCTGGCTCTATTAATATCTACTGTCTTTGGTAAAATTTTCAAGCTGAGTTAGGAGCCCAGTTCCCATTCATTTTCATTTGGGGAAGGGAAGGGTGAATGTTGCAGGCTTTTGAGAAGGAGCCATTCGTCAAGCCCTCAATTCCTAGCTGGTTGGTGCGAAGTAATTGTTCAACATCTGTTGGGGTTTGCGAATGAAAAGGTTTGAAAAACAAAGCTGTTGCTGCTGTGCATGTTTGTGTAACATCACACTTAGGAGAAGCTGGAGTTGAGGCCTTCTCTGGCTCCTTCTGTTCCTCCATCCTTTTTTGTTTCATATTTCTGTGTGGCTACTTTGTATTTAGACTACAGTTTGGCTGGCTTCCTGGACTATACAAGTGCAATACTCTGAAATGTATTTTATCAGTCACATGGATGAAGGCTTCTACATTACCCCTACTCTGTCTTCCAAACCTGATTTCCAATAACCTTCAGTCTTAATGACAATGCTCTAGGACAAATATTAGTCATTTATTTAACGCAGCATTTCTTGGGAGCATTCTTGCCAACACTAGTTCATGGTGGGCTTCATCAAGAGAGGCAGCATATAGATTACTAGACAAGGCAATGAGCTGGTGCTGGGGACCTTTGCTTTCCTCTCACTGGCCTGTGGTGCAACCTTGTCGTCTTCATCTTTGTTCCTTCTCTCTCCCTTTGTCTGGTTTGTCTGTTTAGAGAATAAACCTTTTGGGTGTGTTTAAGGTTCTTTTATGCTTCAGTTTTACAGCACCTACATCAATTATAATCACAGATGGAGCCCCCAGGTGTAGTTGTAATAAAAATCTTTAAGAAGATTAATCTGGTTACAGCTGATTTGAATGTCTGTTGCTCCTGAAGGAGAGGATAATCCCCAGAAATAAGAAGGGAAGCACAGCATATAATGCCGCCAATTCTGTGAGTTTTTTAATCTGGTTTTTTTTTTCTCCTCTCCCCATCCCCCCCAAAAAAGAAGTTGAACCTCGTTGGGACTCCTATGTGGCAAACTTTTCTGCTCATCCCTTCCATCTCAGTCTACTCAACTCCATACTTGAGCCAGATGAGGTTTGAGGAGGATATTTTCAAAAGATCACGTCCTAAAATCCTGTTACAGTCAATAGCAGATCAGAGCTGGGCTTTAATTGCTTTCAATTGCCCCCAGAGAGGATCTTGTTATGACGGGAAAAGCCAGGAGTGTAGAGGTAGCTCTGGGAAATAACTTCTTAAGATTAAAGACCTGTGTTTTCTTCAAAGATTTTTTTGTTGTTGTCGTCACTTTCATTAATGGGGAATCCCTGACCTGGAAACATGATTAAATAAACAAGTTAAAGGTGAAATTAGCATTTCTTCTCTTTCAGCTGCTGATCTGAGACTTACAAGTCAGTTCTTCCTTTGACATTACCTTGCTGCATGGGGTGATAGCCTTTGCTTGCGGTACCTACTACTATATAGGTGAGGTTTTTAACTGCCTTGTTCACTTACCTTTATATAAATCCTCTGGAGATGCTGATACAGCACTCTGAAGATAAGAGAAAACCTCCTGATTCCTGGGCTAAGAGAGCTAAGGCTCTCTTTAAACGAGATCAAGACTGAGGGATTTCATAAACTGCAATGCCTCTTGCTTCAGTGCAGACTGTGTAATACCCTGCCCAGTGTTCTGCAGTTCCCTGCAAGCCTTTTTGTTTCTGCACTTACCCTTTCTTGTCTTTAGGAAACATTTGTCACATGCAGCACAAGATGACTAATGTCGTCAGTGTTGCACAGATAAAATCCCTTCCTAATGGCCTGGAATACGGGGCAGAGGAGTTTGGGCCAATGACAGCAGGTTTCCTTGGCAGAGCTTACCCTGGAATGACAGTCCTGCTTTGATGAAAGGGGAATTTGTTATGTCATCACGTCTTTTTGTCTCATATACAATACCCTTGGTCAGATGTTTCCCCCCCCCAGAGCAGGCTGCAAGGAGGCAGCAGCAGCAGCAGCAGCAGCAGCAGTGGTTTTCAACATGTGTCATCCCCAACTTATCATTAGGCTCAATTTATCTTTTTTTCTTATCATCTGGGTCTGTCTAATGCTCAGTGAACCTTGGCCTCAAACAAATCAGCAGTGCAGCTGGGGCCCTAAGGGAGGACAGTTATATAAGTAAATACTGTTAAAATCTCTCTTGGAAGATGAACACAAATTGGAGGCAGTGTCCTGAATGACTTTTTCAAATAACATGGCTACAAGACCTTTCTAACTTTATCAGTGTTTCACAGCTGTTAGAATTTTTCTTGCTCTTCTGCCCCATTTATGTTTCCATTTCCACCTGGAGTACTGCGTCCAGTCCTGGGCCCCCCAACACAAGGACATCAAGCTGTTGGAGTGGGTCCAGAGGAGGGCCACGAAAGTGATCAGGGGACTGGAACACCTCCCCTGTGAGGACAGGCTGAGAGAGTTGGGGTTGTTCAGCCTGGAGAAAAGAAGGCTTCAGGGGGACCTTGTAGCAGCCTTCCAGTACCTGAAGGGAGCCTACAGGAGAGATGGGGAGGGACATTTTACAAGAGCATGCAGCGACAGGACGAGGGGTATTGGATTTAAACTGGAAAATGGCAGATTTAAACTAGATATTGGGAAGAAATTATTTACTGTGAGGGTGGTGAGACACTGGAACAGGTTGCCCAGGGAAGCTGTGGATGCCCCATCCCTGGAGGTGTTCAAGGCCAGGCTGGATGAGGCTTTGAGCAACCTGGTCTAGCGGAGGGTGTCTCTGCCCATGGCAGGGGGTTGGGAACCAGATGATCTTTAAGGTCCCTTCCAACCCAAACCATCCTATGTTTCTATGATTCATTTGAGACTATAAAATGATGAGAAAGCCCTGCCTATAAATTTTAGGATTAGGTCTGCTGTTAAAACTCGGTTCTGTTTTACAAGAGAGCAGATCTGAGGGCTCTGATAATATGGTCTGCACAGAAGAAGGGCAGGATGCTGGAATTTTGTATCTTGAAAATTCCAACCCACTGAGAGTAAGAAAGCATGAAGAACTGAGTTTTTGCTTTGTCTACAGAGCTCAAATAAAGTCGTGTCTCCCCCCCTCCCACTGACTCTACTCCAGTCTTTTCCTCCAGTTGGGATTATATTATTTTCTTGATAAAAGAAAAACAATACTTTTTAAAAAATATTGCGGTTGGTTGACCAAAATATTTTTCTTCTATCTGCTGGTATTTTGTTCAATTATCATTACTGAAATCTTTCAAAGACTAAACTTGGGCAAGTTGTGAAACAAAATCCTGTGTCAAGAAGTCTGAAAACAGAAACATTGAATTTCTGACTCCTTTTTCTCTTCCATCCATGCCCATTCCTCCAAATGAAGGTCCTTCTTGGCTAAAAGTGTTTTCTGAGTTCAGCTGTAGCTGCAGTTGAAGCAATTCTAACACCACTCAGCCTTTTCCCCAGGATTGTGGAGAAACACAAATGGTCCCTGCCTTATCAATAAGGAGAATCAAAAAGGGAATTTTTAAAATATGATGAGTTGTTCTTCCCTCTCTGTCACATGGTCTTACTGTTTTGAAACCACTCTCTTTTAAAGCACTGAACACACAGCTATGGGAGACCAAAGATCTCCCCAACACATTTCAGATGCTCCCACCGCTATTTCCTTTGAGGCAGGAGCACATCTGAGAGGGCAGCTGCCTTGTTTGGGGCCTTGAGCTTTGATTTGACTCCTAGCCGTCCCAATGTGCACAATGACTTGTTCTCCAGCTCACTCGTCTTTATCGAGTCATTTATTTGTCTGTGTGGTGTGGCACAGATGGCAATGAATTAATGTTTTCATATGCAACCTGCATCTTAAAACTGCAGAAGTTTATCAGACCCACGAGGCTTGTTTCCAGAGCTCTGTTTTCAGCTCAGTCATCTTACTCCCTCTGCCCTTCTCCATGCTGTTTCACCTTTCCACAAAGCCTTCCTGCTCCTCCTGGGACAAATTTTTGGCAAGAGGCCTCAGGGGTATAAACAGCTCGTTGCTGTTATAAACATACTCGTTGAACGCCTCAGTTTGCCCAGCCTGCCTGTTCCCTACGCAGGAACCCCTGGTCCTGTACACGTTTGCCTATGCAGATCCGGTAATGAACCTCCCTGCAGATTTCGTATTTTCTCCACAGGAGATGCAGCTGCTAGAGTTTCTGGAAATCTGCTATGGGAGTTGTTTCTGGCATGCAAACCAGCACTAGTATGATCCCTGTTTTCAAATCACTTAAAAGTCTTGGGGGAAGGTCTCTGCATATCACTTTTTAGATTTCTTCTTTCTCTCAGGCTGGAGGGGGAGATGGGCCACTAGCATCACAAAGAGAATTTTAAACAATTTTAAGTGTGGTAGCACTTTGCTTTGGAAGAACTTTGCACTTCTTTGACTGTATTATTACCAGAAGACTGCATGAATGTCCTTTGAAGTTTGATTAATAGCCCTTTTAATTTTGCAGCACTATTGACGTGAACAATAAACATTAATCTGTAGCTCTTTAGTGGGAGAGTGTTGTAAAGTTGACCATTTCAATTGGGTCTGAATGTAGCTTCCTTTCTCTTCTGAAATGTTCCCTGGTAGTTTTTTGGGTTCTTGTCTGAAAGTCAGTTTGTGGTGCAAGGGCTTGCAGTGCTCTGTCTTGTAGTATTTTGTAGGCTTGTTTGAAACATTCTGGTGCATTTATTGTGAGGCCTTGGTACGTGTAATTTAGGAGATGCTCAGCCTTTTTAATAAAAGAAAAGTGTCTTTCTCCCAATACATTTAAGAGAATGTGCTACATTTGGTTGGTTTTTTTTGCGGAGTTTACTGACACCAAGAATTCAAGAAAGCTGTTAGCTTCCCAAGAGGTTTGTGTAATAACTTTTATTTCATCTCACAGGCTTTTTCTCTATTGAAGCCAAATATTTCATATTTTTATCTTGGAAGAAAGCAGAAAGTAATACTAGGCGATACCACTTAATCACTCCAGCAAAACACCCCTGGCGAGTTCTCTTGAAATGTTTAAGAGCTATAAGAAAGAATTAATCAGATAGTTGCTAACTGGATTCTGTCAGACAGATGGATCTTGTACAGGAGAAGAGGAGAAAGAGAAATCTCAAACACATGCTCACATCTAGAATTCGGCTCTTGGACTGTAGTCTTTCTTATAACAGGCCAAACTAGCACCTCTGGTGGATGTATGAAACAGGGCCTTTGAGAAGGACTGGAATCTTGGGTAAGATAAAGGTCAAATTTATTGGACTATCCTAAAAGCCTTTATTCTTGCCTCTGCTACAGGCCATTTTGTGTATTTCCCTGTCAGGGCACAGACAGTGAGGCAAATTCAGGTCCTGGTGTTGCTAGTCTGATGGGGAGCTGAACTGCTCCAAATTCACATCGCTGCTACTATTGCGAGAATCCTAGTCTCCATTTTGAATTGAAGAATTCAGAAAATTGCAAATAAGTTCGTTAGGAAGGACTGTTTCTATGGTTTAGTTGTCATTAATAATAGTTACTTCTTTCCCTACGCAAAGATCCACGTAACAAAGGTCTCCATGGAAAAAAAGGTCTGCGTTTAGTCCATCTCTACATTCACAGTCAAAGACTAGATCTGGACAGCTTGTGATCTTGTGGTCCATCGAGTAAATATGCACTCATGAAATGCTGAAACACACATTTGCAGAAGCTTAGACAGATTTGAATCCAGGAGAGTGTAGCCACTCTGGATGAAATGTCTCTTGTCAGGCTTCAGACAGCCCCATGACGCATTATGCACCTGCTCTGCACCGTGGCTTTGCACCAAGCATCTTCTCAGACAACAGCAAAACGCTGGTTTTGAAGTGGCACTCAGAAGGCAGGGGGAAAGATTGTGACATGCAGAAGCATTGCCCTTTCGTCTGCTTCTAGAGATGCCCGACACTTTATTTTGAAACCTAGAGGAGACTTGCCAGGTTTAGGACCTCCACCAAACAGTCTGGGTTATCTGAGTGAGGAGTGGTTGTGTAAACGACTTTTGGCTTTCTCCACCTTCTATATAATACTAGATACAAAAAAATAGCCTTAAATAGACCTCAAGGTCTTCAGCGTACCTCCATGAGGACCTCAAAATGCAGACACAAACAATCTCACATGGGTAACAGTATTTGCACTTCTCCCTTTCATCTTGTGCTGAAACATCCTCGGAGGCTTTGGGATAAATTCTTGCACCCTCTAGCATGCTAATAAGGGGCAGTAATCAAGGGGACGACCTTGGTTTCAAGTAGAATCACTATTTAGATATACATCACTGCGTGCTACTGTGGCATGATATCTACCCTCTCGGTTTATAGTGGACCTTAGTTAACTGGAAGGAAAAATATCCGTGATTTATCAGTGCAACAAATCAAGATTGCTTTCTTGACTTCAGTAAATAATCTAATATTCACCAGCTGATTTTCTAGTTTAACCACTCTGTTATTGTACATGTACTGATAGGGATTGATGTATTGACAGAGCTATCTCACACTTATTTTCTCTAAAGAGCTTTAATAATTTTGCTTCAACAAACTTGCTTAGCATGTTAATCTGTTGTGTACAATAAATGTCAAAAATCTTTGTCTCAAGAGATGGTAGATAGGATGATGTGCCTTTTAAATGCAAACTAAAATCAGAGGTCAGAGAGGGCAAAGACGTGTTAAGCTATCCAGTCTGATTTTCTCTGACAGTTCAAGATAATTCCCTGAAAAAAACCTGTATATGCACGGGTGTATGTATGTATGTGTGTATATATGTATATATGTGTTTACATTTGAATATGAAATATATGCATTTCCTCTTTTTTTATGGAGAATATTTTGTACTACCTTTTTTAAAATGAACATTGACAAGAGATTGATCTACAAAAGATAATCTACTGTTATTTATGTTAATAATGGCTGTCAATGTTAGCAGTAAAACAGAATGAATACATTAAAAATTAATTATTCAGCAGCACCTGCTGGTGTCCTTAGAAATACTGCAGCACATTTCTGGTAAATGTTTCTTCATTACCCTTAATTTTTTGATACCGAACCCATCAGTCGAGAGATTGCAATATAAGGAAAGGAAAAAACATATTTTATTTTAATAGCCATCAATTCTTTTTTTAATAAGGTTTACATCCCCCTCTAATGGAGCTTTGCCTCTCCGGGGAGCAGCAAACCAACCACAGAGGATCTTGGTCCCATCTGTGCCATAACAGTTAGAAGCATTTTAACTCTCTGTGCAACCGGATGAAATTACAGTATTCATGAAGCAATCCTTTGCAGCTGTCTGGTGTTACCTCAGCTTGCCTCATGGATTTGTCACTCACTCAATTTCAATAAGTGGCATCTATTAGCAGTTCAATGGCCTCCCCCGGTTGTTTTAGCTCATGCCCTAGAGTCAATGAAGCACCACCAGTTTTGCAACAACTCAGAGTTTTAAAAATCACTTGTGATCCATAGGTCGGTAAGTTACCTAACTTTGTTCTCTTGCCATAAAAATTTCCATTGGCACCACTGAGGACAAGCAAGGCTGGTATTCCATTAGGTGTTTTCTTACATTATTAGAGAGCTTCTAATGCAGTCAGCTTGCCATGCTGGTTTAAGTTCTGATTTGATGTTGCATAGCTGTGAAATGAAACATCTCAGTGCCTCATCAAAAAGTAAGAAAGGTCTAATGGATGTGGTTTGGCTTACACACTGATGCAAAGACATGAGTGAAAGTAGGTACTTCTCTTACAGTTTTCCATGGGCTACCAAAATACAGGGTCAGGCTGACAATGTCATCAGTTGATGACAGTAATGACAGGGAGCTTTGGCTCTGTGTACCTATTAAGTGATAGGAAAGCCAAGCTGTCATGGCAACAGACCTCCTTTTGCTCATGTAGTACTGCTCCTTCCTTCCAACACTGTTGAGAAAGCAGAATAACTGTGGGACTCTATTTCCGGTTCCTATTTTTGATATAAGTTGTCCCTTACCCCAACTGGGGTGCAGGGTACAAGGAATGGAAAAATAGTTGCTGTTTGTCAGATAAATTATGACTTGTAAGCTGCTCACTCAGCTCTCCCTCCATCTCTAGATTAATTAATCTCTGAAAAGAGCTACCCTATCAGCATAATGTTTGCATCGATTTGCATGGGAGCAAGCCAGGATTATTCTCAGCAGGAAGACATGTGTATGATGCTATATATTGTGTTGTCTCTCTGTTCTGCAAATATAAAAGTGAATGACTGCTTCTGACAGTGTAACATATTTCTTTATGGCTGGTGACTGCAAAAAAAGAAGCAGCCTGTATTGTGTTGTACTGTTGAGAAAAGTAATGGGATGAGTGCTAGCTCTAGCTGTCAGCCACACTTGCCCTAATCCCATGTTGACAAAGAGTTTGTCTATCTTTGACCTTGAAGTAGCTAGAGGTCATAAAACAAGAAGAGAAACCATTCAGTTAGAGTCAATAGGAAAAAAATTGCTAGTTTACCAAGGCCATTTTATGGCCTTGGTGACTTCTCAAAACACAAAAGTTCTACTTATCTGAGCGGTTTTCTCAAATAATTCCAGTTTTCAAGCATGAAACAATTAAGATACTTGTTACGGTCCTCTCTGAAGTAATTTAAACCCTACCCTAAGTTGTTTTTTCGGCCTTGAAACTCATCCAGACAGTGAGACTAGACTGATTTCTTCCTATGCAGGTATTTAAGCTATTACAGTGCAATGTCTCCTAAGAAATGACTGAATGCAGGGGCCACTAATTATTAGCCTTTCAGCCTGCTACAGAGCTCAGCTGTCTCTTTCTGTACCCTCTTGTTTCAGGTTGTCATTAAGAATGAATTGTGCTGACAAGGGCATCCTCATTATGATGAGGCAAAGTTTCTTCACAAGGAAATGCCAGTCATTCCACAAGACAGAAACCGAATTTTGTCCAATGACTAAATGACTGATCTGGAAAAGTTAAAAAGGAGGGAAATGATTGTATAAGTAACAGGGCTTGTAAAGAAAACCCTATGTTGTTAATGCACAGCAAAATGCATGAATCAGAAGAAGAAATACTGATAGACACTCAAGTATAAATGTTGCAGTGAAATATTTCTGTTTTCCCATCCTGTCTTTACTGTAGCTGCCAGGCGTCTCCAGGATGAGATCTAAGCACTCACTGAGTTTGAACTAATTTGGGTAGGAGGTCTGGAGCATTCATTTCTTTCTCTTAGTTGTACAATAAAGTAAGTATGTAAAGGAAAGGTATGTTGAGCCTAGGGGAAAAAAAAAGATCTTGTTTGTCCAACTCTGCCAATCCTTTAGACTCAGCTCAAAATGAGCTTATTCAAACGTACTGCAGCTTTTCCCCTTGGTTCTGCGGAGGCTCCAGGTCAGGCATCAGGATTTAAGCATTAAAGGGAGTTTGGGTTCCTGTGTGATCTGATCTAGGTGTTCCTGCTCCGGCAGGGGGATTGGACTAGATGATCTTTTGAGGTCCCTTTCAATCCCTAACATTCTGTGATTCTGTGAAGACAGCAGTGATTTAAGTATCACAGAATCACAGAATCACAGAATGTTAGGGATTTGAAGGGACCTCGAAAGATCATCTAGTCCAATCCCCCTGCCGGAGCAGGAACAAAGTACTGAGAGAACGGACCAACTTTCTCCCCCAATCACTTCAGTGCTTCTGCTGTTTTGTCATACAGAGAGCATTCTCCTGAGATTTGTCTTTCTGCTAATTAAGCATTAGCTGCAGCCCTCCATGTAATTTCATCTGCTAGTGGCATGTATGCTGTTTGGAGAGCTGCAAATTTCCTAGTCATCAAGTTTACCAGGGTGTGAATTTGCTCCCTCAGATGCTAAGAGCAATAAATATATATATAAAACACACCCATCGAAGCCACATGCATTCTTGTGAACCTTCATTGTGTATGTGATTCATTTTGCTTAAGGCAAATAAGTAATTATTGCACATGGCTGAAATACCAGCTGCTGCATAAGCACAGATCATGCAGATGCAAACAATTTTATTGATATTGATAAGTTTCCAGATTTAGTTATTTGGAAGTTTTGCTACATAAAATGCATGTGTTCCAGGTAATATGACTACAGGTAATATCTGGACTATAGCTAATAAGGTGTTTTCCCTCACTGCATGTTTAAGGAACACTCTGACTTGAAATATATAAATTACAAGCTTTATTAAATGTCTGTTTTTTTCATTTCCCTATTGTCATTTTCCTTTTTTCATCATTTAATATATTAAGCTAAATTAATTGCTGTCCTGCTCCTTGGTGATAGACGTTCAAATCAGAAAGACATTTTTCTCAACCAAACTAAGCTGTAAAATTCAAGGCAATGCAGAGACAACCAAGTCAGTTGTGAGTTAATATGGTCACACCAGTATGACAATTTGCCTGAACTAAGTGTCTGAGTCACCTGACTAATTAGCATAGACGCAGCACCCCATTAAGGTGTCTGTACATCCCTCTATACAGTGCCTCTGTACCCAAATACACAACACAGCTGGGATCAGGCTTGTGAAGTGCCATCACATATAGCTGTCTGTCATCCTCCAAAATGCTGAAAAACTTGAGAAGGCTTCATGAAACAATGACAGAGAGACTTCAGGGCTTGAAAATCTGGATTATACTGGGAAATTTAGAAATTCCTTTGATTTAGCTTACTGGAGAGAACATGAGGGCATAAGCTGATTGTGGTCTGAAACAAAAAGAATTTTCTTTAGATAAAATTGTGGAAAAATTAGGGTCTGAGTAAAGGTAAGGAGGGGATTCATTCTTCCAGATGTGGATTTCTACAGTGTAGAAATACACTTGCATCTATATACCTTGGAGCTCAGGTATAAAACTGGTAAATATACCTCTAGTACATCCACCTGAACTAGACCCCCTTTTAGCCCATGGGAGAAAAAAAGTGACTTGTCTAGGTCACTCTTCAGCTGATCTAAAATAGGTCATCTGAGTTGTACTTTCACAATACCTTTTTTTTTCTACTGTCTATGAAAAGAGTTTAACTCAGGCAAAGGTGTCTAGAACTGAGAGAGAAAAATTCTGCTCACAACATACATTTTATAACAATATGGGTCACTGTGAACTGAAACAACTCGCAAAGGGAAGTGGATGGGTTTTTATACCATTTGCCATCTTTAAATCAAGGTCGGGTACTTTTTGTAAAGATGTGGTCTTGCTCAACCTGAGCTTGGAATAGAAATAATTAGGTAGGATGCCTTGGATGGTGACACATAGTTGTGACCATTACAGTCCTGTCTGGCCAAAAATAAACATTGACCACAAAGATGCAGGGTAGTGAAGTATCCTGACAAGTCCTTGTACTGTAGTGCCTGATTTCCTGTGTCCAGACTTCCTCCTCAAAGAGTCCGATGCCCTTGACTTTGCTATTAAAAGGTGCTGTGAATAACCAGAAGTTTTTGGCACATTGCAGATCATGTCTGAGTATGACACAAAACAAATGCAGCCATCTGAAAGCTGACTGAAAGATGGGGAGCTGAAACCCCATCTTTAGTGCCTAGCAGAGATGAAGTGAAGTCAGTAATGACATGATTCACCAAGAGGAAGAGGCCCACCAACCCTCTGCTGCCTGAAGGCAAATTGTTATGTAGAGTATCACAACTGATCTTGCTGACTGGTGAGTCCCACTGCTTAAACCTGGGGTTTCTTTTCCTGCCCACTCCTTGCTGGAGAATAGCACAGAATGAAAAACTCCCATTGCCCCCAAAAGGAAGATTCAAGTCTAGTACTGGGGAAAACATTGTTCTTTATTCGCCTAGTGACTGTGACAATCCGCGTTTCTATAAATAATTGAGCTGTTGGGAAAAAAGGCTATTAAAGTAATTTCAAATATTTTAATTGTAAATAACTTTAAAGAATTTCACTGATTATTATAAAACTATGGAAGATTTTTATGGATACCTGGATTTCCATGTGTGATATACTAATTAAAAATTGTTCTGATTTGTCAGTATGACAAATTGAAATTAATCAACTTTACTTTGGTGTCCTCATACACATGCAGAAGTCAGTACATTCAGAAGTAAGTGGTTTTTCAGGATTTTCTGTGTTAAAGCCTAAATGACACTAGCAAAACAAGAAAAGAGACTGTAAGTTTTAAATCTTGTTTCATCTTCACTGAGCACAAAGTATTCCCTGCATGCAGTTTAATCAAATAACATGAGAGTAAATTCTAAGCCAGTAGAGATACGCCAATAAAAATGTCTCAGTTGCTAAATCCTAGCCAGCTGATGAACTTAGTGTCTTGCTAGAAAAGAAATAAAAAAGATATAGCTTATATTTTCTGTTAAGCTTCTTTTTGCAGTTCACAGTCAATTTATATGTCTTTATGTAATACCTTGGAATATAGAGGTAAAAATTATACCACCAGAGTGTTCATTTCACTTTGGCAAAGCTGATAACACTTCCTGGTCAACAGCAATTCACTGTTTCAACCAAGTGTAAATGTCACATCTGAAATGGGCTGCTAAACCCTGTGGGCCCTTTAAGGCCGTAAGTTGCTACCCTCCACGGATGTGCTTTTCTTCAAAAGTGTGGGGAAAAAAATCATTACTCTGCCTGCACAACCACATGCTAAATGGTGTAGGAGATGAGTTAACTGGCAACAGCTTTAAACTCCTACTCCACTGTGAAATCATTTCTTAAGCGGACACCATTTGTCAAATAAAAGGTCCTTCTTGGTCATGCTCTTACGTATCTCAGCCCTGCCCCATGCACCACGCTCAGCTTCTGCTGGAAACTGCTGCAGGGGGAGGCAGGGGGAAGCGATCAGGTCTGGCAACTGGGACATTTTGGTCAGAGCAAGGGGAGTCTCATGTTCTTTTAGCCTGACAGGATATGTTATTGTGGCTTTACGTATAATTGCATCTACCATTAAAGGGGAGAAGGTAGTTGCTGCTTTGTAACATACATGAGCTTCAGTAATTGCTGCAGCATTTGTTTATATGTCTCTTCAATCTCTCAGCCAGAGGTTGCTGGAACCATTCCCAAAATATCAACAAGTGTACCCTGGTGGCTGAATGCACACTCTGTCAGCACAATTATGTGTTAGCATTTAATGCTGGTGTTATGCTCTTACATGGGCTGAGGTGTTGCACTTCACTAAGCGAAATGATTGCTTGTTCTGACCTGGTTGCTGGTCCTCGTCTAACACAACTGCCCGGGGTCTGTGGCAAAGACTTGGAATTCCCTCAACCACACTCAGAGGAACTCCTTTGGAATAGTGCATGTATGGTTAAAGCCAGGCACTGGTGCCAGTGATGTAAAGGTGGGAGTAGAAGGAAAGACAGCCTAGTAACAAAACAGAAAATTTGAGTTTCTTTGGATCACTCTAAAGGGTGTTAATCAACTGCATAACTGGCAAGTCTTCAGAATTAATGAATATCCAACTATAATTTTTTTTTCCCCAAAGATCTCATTTCTTGCAAACATCAGAGCTTGTATATTTGGAAGAAGGAAGTTTGATGAAACTAAAAGAATATGTCATTGGGGTAAAGCACAAGAAGTTAGACTTTTAACACTGCTTCCTCTTCCAGGTCTGCCAGGGGGTAGTCCTACCTGCCACAAAACATAGGAAGGTGTAGCCTTTGGTACACTTTCAGACATGTTGCCTTATGCTATTGCCACCAAGAGGCTGCAGCAGAGAAGAGCATTTTTTAGTAACTTAGAAGCAACGCGTAGATCAAAGCCAGGGCTTAAACAGGAGCTCATCAGAGGGGTTATCCATACTTTAGGATTTTCCACATGATACATGGTATAGGAGAGAAACACAAGACTGGTGCAAAGGGAACACTAAGTGTCACAATTATATACCAAGTGCAGCTATTATTTTATCAAATGAGAAAACAAAACTGAACCAACATGTATGGGTGCAGGTCTTACCTGGCACCAGTTTCCACTCGGGTCCCTCCATACACACCAAGAGGAAAGTGGATTAGTAAAAGTGTTTAGCACATTCCTCTCAATGTTGCTTTGTATTAATAAGTCACATGTTGTAGTATCAGAAGATATTTATTGGAGGTTATTGAGCCGCTGTGCCTCAGACAGTGAACTCTCAGGTTTGAGTTATTAAAGGGTTATACTGGGCAATGTTATTTTACCTTCTGGCCGTCCATCCTTCAGAATTGCTCAGAATCTTTTTTAAATGTCATACAAAATAAATGTCCTCTACTTAAACCCTTTGGTTAAAATGCCAAGAAAAAGTATTAATGATAAAAAACTACATTTCTGTAGAAAAATGTTGGTGGTAGATGTCTGAGAAATAAACTTTTAGGTAAGTATTTTTCTCAATTGCTTGTCTTCCACCGTTGTGTAAATATATTTAATAGTCTTGATTTCACTCAGTATGTCCAAGGACACATATTTTCTTTGTGGCATCATAAATGTGGACAGTCTCTGGGGGAGATTTAAAAACTAAGAGGTTCCATATGTCTAAAGTGCAGCCTGGCTTCTGCATGCCCATTAACAGGTACATACTTCCCTTCAGCTTCACGTCTGGGCTGCTCATATGGTGTAGTGACAACACAGAAGGGATGCCAGATTGGGACTGAAGATCACACCGCAGCATAACAGAGAGCCCTTTCCTTTAGAGTCTGAGAAAATGCACAAATGCAACCTGGGATGCCAAATAGGCCCATGTGTTGCCAATACCGTGCCTTCATTGAAAATGTTTTGGGTCTAGCATCCTGAATCCATGTTGGGGTACATGAGAGCACACACTAGCAAGGAATGCTGGAACAGCTCAGAGAAGCCTGGGGGTTTCTTTGTCATCTAGTTCATCTATGCAAAATCTCACTGGGCCTTTTTTAATGGACACTTGTCACAACTGTCCACTGGTTTGTATCATGGTTTAAACATAGCATTCAAGCTCAGGCACAGCAGTTAGATAAGGTGGATTCTTGCTATGGATCAGTCTAGAGGTTAAAAGATGATATCTAACTTACTGGAGAGAAGGGAATTTTGTAATGGCTTTCCAACCTACAAATCTAACGGTGTGAAAGCTTTGTTTCAGTCACTTTTGAAGAAGCCTCACTTTATGGCCTGTGTGTCTTCCTATTGGAAATTGTTTCAAACCTGTGGCTGCTCTCTTGAATCTGTAAGGAGAACAAGAAGGTTGGGGTTTTGCCAGATCCCAACCATATAGATCAATAGTGTATATTTGGCGCTGTTCTGTAGGATTATTTTTTCCAGCTTTTGGACTGCTTTATTAGTGTGATGGATGCAGTGTGAGAGTCACAGATGAGAAAACACAAGATAGCTGCCAGCTCTCTCTTCTGAGGCATTTGTGTAACTTGGAAGCTGCTGCGATGACTGATGTACACGCCATGCAATGGAACAACATCTTCCTTGTTACTGACTGGCAAGACCACTGGCATTTGTTGGTTTATAAGAGGTTGCCATTTAATATCTATATTTTCTAAAGCTACCGTGTATGACATCTGACTTGTATCAAGCTTTATCCAAGGGACCTTTATGTGCGAAGATAATGCCAGCAAGTTTTAGTCCAATTTGTGAAAGAGAGGGTCATCTGTTTGTTTAAGTTTGGGGTTTGGAAGGTTGCTAAAGGAACGAGACATTGAAATTCAGTAGGACTTGGATGTCAGATTCCAGTAGGTTCATTTGAAATTCCAACTCCAGTAACTTGGCAAGAAGTAGTGGGCTTCTGTTCACTGGAATACTGAGTCTTAGTGTTAATTGTATCACTGGGAAAGCCCTCATTCAGGACAGAGGCAAGCATATGCTCAACGGCAAACAAGCAGCCATTTTCCCTTCATTAACTAAGGTTATGTATTGTGCACAAGAGCTTTACCAATAGAAACGCTTTCTTTAATTGGGTTTTGTTTTAGGACTTGGCAAGTCTGCAAAATATCAGTATTGTTTAACTTACAGAGGTGTCATAAGGCTTATTTAACAAAGAACAAAGACGTGCTGTGTTAGAAGAAACTGCAGAATAATTCTAGTTCATTCTGTATGATCAAAGTATATTGTATAAATTGCAAATTTTCTGTAGGTCCTATTATTTTTATTACTTTGGCTTTTGCTTGATCATGCCTTTAGAAATAGTTGTGCCCAAAATGCCACTACGAGGTGAATTTTTTCATATATTTCCAAAAATGTTAGAACCAGAGCAGTCTGAACGTTTTAGCTACCAAAAACCCCAGAATACAGTGGAGTTGAAGAGACAACTGTCTACTTTTTTCTTGTTGTACAAGAAACAGAGTGCACCCAACGAACTCTTGGTGTTGCCAGTTTAAAACAAATTGATTTTTCACAGAGCTTGCAGTTATACTGTCAGCCTCACCATTAAAGAATACAGGAGGCCAAAAGTCTACAGAAATTCAAAAAGGAGACAGACAGATTCATGGAAGAAAGCTTTGCAAGCAGCTATTAAACACAATCATAGCACAATCCTAAAGGACCGACTGTCAGAATTTGGGAACATATACCAGTGACAGGATCCTCCTTTACATGCCTTCCTTGTTAAAGGGGATGCTGGGCTACCCAGGCATGTTGCTGCACCTAGCATTAGGTATTCATCGGAATTTTGCTTGCTGGAATAAAGCAGAAACAGAAGCAGAATGGGTAAATAATTGAGGTGCAGGCATCTGAAATTTGGGAGAACCAGGGTCAGTCTTCTGTCCTCCCTTGGTCCCTCACCCTCCAGGTTTCCTGTACTACTGCATAGAATTTATTTGGTAAATACCAAAGGGCTTGGTATTTACCAAACTGCAGGTGCCTAAACTCCTTCAGTGCTGGGGGTGTCAAGTGTACTGGTACACTGTGTCTCTAGCTGTAAAGCCAGCACTTTCTTTACCAAAGGTAAATGTTTTTAACACTCTAGAAGCACTGAGGCATTACTGTAATAGCAGAGATATAAATACTTTATAAGAGGTAGCTGTGTAATAGACTGCTCTATTAAAAATCTGTGAAGTGAATTGTCAGATGATGTTATCTACCTGCCTCCACTGAAGCTGATCCAGGTCCTTTATCTTCATGTTTTCAATTACCATCTAAGCATCATGTTGTCATGTCTCACTGGATCCTGCACACTGCACTACTGTCAAAGAGGTGTGTGCACTTATCTTCTGTGCAAAAAGAAAAAAGCGAAAACCATGTATTTTCTATACAGATCTTTGGCTAGATTCACGTGATGTGAACATGCCACTTCATACCACTAGGAGCAAGGATAATTGGATGGCATGAGTGAGAATTAAAACCATCAAGTTATGTTCTCTAACAGGGAAGTCAAGGTACAGCATTCATATGGCTCAACACCAGCCAGGTCTTTTGGGGGGGGGACAGAATTTGGCCCAACTCCTCCCATTTTAAACAAAATATGTGGATTATACCCTTGTCTGTGTTATATGCAGACATAACAATATCAAACCAGATCAGCATGGCTTTAAGCCAAAAAATCTGTTTTCTTATTCTACTGGCACAGAAGTGAGTATTCAAACAGTTACAATATCTTAAATTCACACATTTACATACCTAATAGTCTTACTCATATGAAGAACAAGAAGTAATACAAGCCTAATTTGCTATTCCTTCAGAGCAGATACTCCTTCAGATTTATGTACTGAATTATTCATATCACAGTGAGTTGAGCCTTATCAATCTTTGTGTTAGAAATTTCCATAGTGGACAACATATTGCACATATAAAACTGTTTCGCTTCTTAACAGCTGAATATTCAGTCTGAAGTCTCCTGGGAAATCTGCAAGTGCTCTATCTTTATAGCAAGACTACAAATTTTTTTTTTCTCACTCAGTTTGAAATTCAATATTACATTCATATTGGTTGTAAGCCCTCTCTAGATGTTAAGGGAACGGAATACTTTTTTAGGAGCTATTTGCTCTCTATTTGAGGTCCAATATTAAATTAATGGTAGTTCTAAACCTTTAGATGGGAGGTATTCTGGCTTATAACCTAGGATTCCTCACTGGCGCATTAAAAATTTCTCAGAGACATCTAGGCCACTGTATAGGCAGGTAATGTGTAAAATAAAGATGTACTTTCATAAATCCAAACAGTGAAAACTGTAGGTTCATACCAATTTATCTTTAGATTTCATTTTGAATTGTATCATCTATAGTTTGAGTATTCTGTGATGTATGTTTGTTGTAGCTTTTACTTACGTAGCTTCTGAAATTGTTATTAACCATTTATATAGTACCATAAATTTGCCGTCACACAGCAAAGCACATTGACTGTCTAGATGTACTTCTGCATTTTGTAATGTAGCATTCTGGGTCATTTGGATAACTCTAAATATGTCAACATCTAAATGGACAGTCACTAAGGACCTGGAAGACATTCAAACTGTTGAAATGCTGCAGTTTCCTCTGTGCAACCAGGTATTAAAATTCACCTCTGAATTCAGTGTCATACGAATTTGTAATTCTTAATATACCCTTTTTTAAACAGGTGAAGAAAGCACAGATTTGTCACTGCAATGGTTTGAGATGAAGTAATAGTTATGAGATTTACAAACCATTGTTTGTATTTTTTTAATAATTGGTATTAATGTTCAGGGTCTCAGTCACTCATGTTTTGTTGGTGTGAGGCTATTCACCTCCATTACTGAGTAAGCCAGATGCCAAGGTAAGGAGATCTCTGTGAATGTGTGCACGCATGCTAAAAATACCACATAATTTATGGTTAAATTATTTTTAGTAGGTTTGAAAATTGTGGCAAGCAGGCTTGAAATCAATATTTTCCTACCTGAATGCTCCGCTAGTTTGAAACTATAGCTGCTAAAGTCCTGCAGTGGCCAAATGTTATATTACTTTTGTATACGAAATTGTCACACATTTAAAATCAGTTGTAACAGGGATGTCCTAGGATTAGATGAAAGTGTTTAATGCCTCATATAGATGTGGTACTACTTCCTGCAATGGCAAGTTAATAAAAATCAGTAACTCATTTTGTGGACAAGAATTCTCTGCTCTAACAGCACTGGAAAACTTCCACTTCAATTTTGCTGCCTTACTTGAGACCACAACATTACAAAATTGAATTTACTTGTCCTGAAAACACTTCTCCCTCTCTTTTCTTCTTTCTGATGGCCTGTCTTTTTGGTTTTTGCCCCTCTCTCAGCAGCATGGCTGAGTAATTTCAAAGTATAAGCCCTATTTCAGAGATGCGAGGCTGATTTTTCAAACCCTAGTTGTTTAAACTAGGCTTAAACATACCCTGTGAAGGATAAGTGACCATAACTGGGGGGGGGGAGGGCAGCATTTCTGTTGCTAGCACTATCAACACACTGTCCTTTAGCTTAATTCACTCTATTTTTAAATCATTGTGGTGGTTTTGCTTAACGTATTTTTTTTTTCTTCAGGAACAACAATATTTCCTATTGAACAGTCCCTTGCAAAGACACAGTGTCTTAATGTGCTTGTATTAGGCACGCAGCTTCTGCAGCTTTCCAGTGGGAACAGCGCTTTATAATTTATGGATGTGCTTTCTGAAATAATAAGTCAAAATTACATTCTGTTTTATTTAATCTTTTTTAATTGGCATCTCAGAGGCTTTGCAAATGTTTAGCTGCAGATTTTCCACTTGCTATTGGATTACACTTTAAAAAAAATTATTATTAACTGCTGCATGCAGAGAAAAGCACACTCCTTGACAACAGTCCCTGCATGAAGATTCTTAATTAAATTGTACTCAGCATGTTGTAAAAGTTGCAAGGTTTTGGAGATATGGGGTGCATGGATAATGTGGCCTTTTACATGACAGCTTTGCATTTCATCAGGATTCCCTAGCACTTTCTTTGCCTCCAACACAAAATATTGCTTAAAGGAAACAACCTAAAAAGTGCATGTACTTTGTCTTCAGATAAGTTTTAATTGCTTATCTTTCTTAAAGGTTATTAAATAGGCATCTATCATTGCTGTTAGGGTATATACACCATTTATTCATGCATACAAAATAGATTAGGATGCAGGTAAATTCCAAGCTCATGCACACTAATGTTACTTTATGCCTGACTCCAGCTGCTTAATTAAAATAGTAAAAAAATAACCCATAGCCTTTCAAATCAAAAAGGAAAAAAACATAGAAAAATAAGCCCCTTTGGATTTTTGATTCATGATGCTTTTTACACCTAAGTACCTCCATTGCTCCTATGTGCGTGTGCATGCACACGTGCATGCATCCACGTCATGGAACAGCAGAGTACTGACAAGAGAGAAAAGAAATTTTATCACTATTCCTCAGCCCAGAATACAATGCCTCCAGTCTCCTCCCATCTCAACTTGGCTGTAGGAGAGCAGATGACTTCACCACTTGCATTTTTCTGTGAAAATATCGAATCCCCTCAACTCAACAAGCACTTCTTCCTCTGAGCTTCTTCCTGTCCTCCCTGGTTTCATGGCAGATGCACCAGATGATGGTGAGACCTGTTCATTGCTGGGGTCCTGCTCAACACCTATGAGTGCCCTTCAGTTCCTGCAGCAGGCCTAGTGCACCCAGGTGCAGCTGGCTGTACTCTGATTTTGTGATCAGTCTGCTGAGGAGCTGCAGTCACTTGGCCGGAGTTATCATTTAGATGACATTTTCTCAATTAATCAGGTGCTCACAACTCCCTTCCTGCAGGGCATTACCTGACCCTGGGGCCCCTCTGGGATGCAGAGCACAGGGAGAAACAAGGTTATCCTTTGCCAATAGAGCTCCGTTTTTGTTCTTCATTTCAGGCTTTTCCACTGTGTATGTATGCCTGTCTACCACACTCTAAGTGCAGTGCAGCTTGCTTTGAAGACTAATGCTAAAAAAAAGAAAAAAAGAAATTAAGGAAACAAGGGGAAAGAGACAGCAATGGGGAATAACATGTAAGAACAAACAGCACCACTCAGATCAACCTTGGTGGTTTTGAAACCAATATAATAACTTCTATTTAAATGACACCCAGTGTTGGGATGTTACCTGGACGAAAGCGCAGACAGTAGCCTGCAGGGTATCTTGTCTCCTGTCCCATTCTGAGAAGAAAGACCTCCATCTCTTGTGCATTAACAGCAGCACCCTGGAGCTTGCAGCAATGAAATGGGACACTCACACCAGGATGTCTGGTTCCCTTTCTCACCAAAGTCTGTACCTGACTGCTGGGCTGACCACAGACACTGCTTGGACATGAAATGCGCATGGGTGGGAAAGAGTTTCCCAAAATAGACATTCCTCCTTTCTTTCTCCATCAGGAAGGGCTGTGTGCTGAAATACTACATGCTTTTTTTTCTTTGTATAGATCCATCAGAGTGCAGGTTTCCAGTAGTGACCAAGCTGCCAGAAGAGGTCCCTCCTTCACCCTTACCCACCCACAATCTCCCATTGCCCAGGTGCTCTCCTGATTCCCAGCCTCTCACTTCCCCAGGGTCCCTTAACTCCTCTCTCCCCAGGAAGATTATTTTCTGAACTTAGATCTCTTGCCTTGGTGGTCACAGCACAGCCCTACAACTAGAGGCAGAACTGTGCCATGTGGGGCAGGAGCAAGGGGCCAGCAACTCTTTGGGTGGCTTAAAATATCATGTCCTCCTTGTTTTGAGGGAGCATGAGAAGGATATTTACTGGACTGCAGAGGAGAGCAGCTTGCAAGGATAAGTGTCAGAGTCTCTTCTCATGCACTTCCCTCCCTTGTCCCCCTTTCCTGTGTGAGCCCCTCAGGGGGAAATCACAAGTCACAGCTTTGAAAGCTTTTTCCACACTCTTGTGCCCACACCATCCAGGGGGACTGTGGGAGGGAAAATTAACAGCAAGTCCTTTTAGAGGTTTCTGGGACATGCTATGCTGGTGCAGGGGGATTGTTAGCTATCCTTTCCCTTCCTCTCATCCGAGTGATGCTGCTTTAAGCCTCACAGGCAGGCAGGTGGGTCTGGTACCTCCTTCAGTGACTCTGGTGGATGGGAGATGGTCCATGCTAAGACATGCCAGACTTGCAGCCATGTATTCAGGTGAGCCTTTGCACCTGCTCTCTAGAAAGATGAAGGGTGACTCCTAGGGTTGCATGGGCTGTAAAGAGAGTAATGACATGATCCAACATAACAATATGCAGTTCTCAGCAGAGCACAGCCTATAACCAAGTCTTGCTTTTCAGGACCTGCTTGTCAATTCAGCCCTTGTAAGGAACACCTGACTGAGATCCTTGCAAAGTAAGGCTTCTGGTTATCCCTAGCAGATTTACCCCACATGTAGCATCCCTGAATGCAGATGTCTGCCCTCCAGTGTGTCTTGTGGGGGAGTCTGCCAGGACATGTCCAATTGAGGTTGTGACCTGCAGCTGCAGTGAAAAAAAAAATCTATATTCATAACAAACATGAAAAAAGTCATGTTCATAGTCAGGCCATGGTGTCTTACTATGTGTCCTAACATGTACAGCCCAGGTGGGTTTCCTAAACAGAATTGTAAAGCAGGGCAGAAGCTCACCTCAGCTTTGAGTTAAGATATTTGCTCATGTCTGTCCTACCAATCCATCTGTACTTCCCGAGGTCACCCAATAGGATTGAAACCAGACCATGACAGATGGATGTTTTTACAGATATAAGCCATTATTATATGACATACATGTGCCTACAGGACTAAACAAACGTCATGTGAAGGTCAAAGCATCTAGGAAATACAGATAATTGTAAACAGGAAAAATATTTTGCTTTTTGTTGCCTGCTCCTGTGATTGACAGGCATTTATATTTCTGTCTGTCCTGAATACTAGATGTAACAGAAATACCTGTTATTTTTCTCTATGGAGAAGATTTCACACCAGTATAGCATATCTGGATGCAACTTGAAGTGCTCACACAGCCTCAGGGGAACCTGAAACAAACCCCAGCCAGCTATTATTTGCAAAAGGTTCAGTATAAACCAGAAACAAATTATCTGTTTTATTTTCCTCAGAAGGGGAGATGTTCCCCACCCTTCAATATCCAGGTCTCTGATCAAACACTAACACAGTCTGGAATAGATATTTGATGGAGAAAAATAAATCTGTAACATTTACAGAAGAGTTCTTTAGGCTGCATACCTCTCTCCTGTTCCTCTACTGAGAAAGCCTTACCCCTATATATAAAAAACATGCCTCCCACCCCCATTGTAATTGCTTACTTTAGAGTGAAAAATCTCCATTAACAAACACAGAGATCCACATGTGTCCTGTTACTGCTTCCCCATCGTAAGCTCTTAAAAAAAATAAATCATTAGGACCTTTATAAATTCAAACAATCTACAAGAACAGCTCTCTTCATTGTTTCTGCAACAAAGTCTTGTCTACAGTGTGTAAAGGGTGTGTGGGAGGTAGTTCCTGCAGGAAGGTAAAGAAAACCCCTGTAACCTCAGGAGCTTTCTGGAAAAATCCAACCAATGCTTTCAGCACAAGACTTAATTGGTCATTTTCAATTATTACAAAGAATAGGACAGAAATGCAACACTTATAATCAAAAAGAGGAGCAAAATAGCAGATTTGCTAGTTTCCAACCTTCTTGATATGAATGTCTTGCTCCTTAAACTCTGTCTCCATTTGCAGTAGCTATGTATCGGTATAAGTTTGTTCATCTTGGACAGTTTCCGAGCATGGCCCTTCTTGAAACTCAAGGAGCTGGCCTAGATCCTTTACTTCCATAAATCCGTGTTACACCCATGCAGCTGTTAACAGGGTAAAGCCTGGATCTGGTCATAATCAAAAAGCAGTTGGATCTTTTTTTTTGTCTAAGGCAATCAGTGTGTGAGAGAAGCATGGGAGTGCTTCGGTTTGCAAGCCAGCATTATCTTTATAAAGTGGGTATCCTTATTCACAGCACACATCTGGTCCCGTTTGGGATATGGGACTGGAGGCTTGGGCCTTCCTTCTGACTCACTGTTTTCCTTATTAGCAAGCTAATTTTGCTGGTTGGAGTGGGGTCTCTCTGGATGCTGTGCACAGAAAGGCTGATTCACTTCACAAAACTCAGGGAACTGGGTTCGTACAACAGGAAGGAGACTTATCTTCCCATCAGTTAAAGAAAGGGAAGTTTCCACTGATCAAAAACGTTAAAGAACCACCAATCTCACTTGAGGCTGGACCTGACAACTGATGTTCATCCAAGCACCCATCCACACACACTTCAATTTAGATTTCCGATTACTTTTAGAGCTACTTGTTCATTAATATAGCAGTTAATTAATTTTGCTGTTAGCTATTTTCATTTCTCAGCAGAATAATCAGATCTCTCTTTCCTACTAAATCAAACCTGCTTGCAGTATATCAGAATGAATAAGACCATCTATTTAATTTCCCAGCCATTAAATAATTAAAGCTTCCTTGAAGGGGAGGACAGTGTGTTACTGCCAGTGGTGAACAGATATGACAGAGATGCTCTTTCTTTAGGGAAACATACAGAGGATGAAATATCTCCTACCCATGTATACCACAGTTTATCTTTATGCTTTGCATTTATTACTAATGAATGCTGGTAATTAACTGTGCTAAAATACCTCTCAGGGGAGTGCTACATATCTGAAGTGTGATATTGTCAAGTGGATTATTTCAGGGTACTCGGAGCTGCTGTCTGTCAGTAGCCCCCAGCAAGCACATGTGAAAGCACCATGCTGGAAAGCAGCACGAAGAGCACTGTGGGAGGACATCCCCCAGCCAAAGACCATGCCATAGCAACATTGCTGTTATGATATGCTGACACAGAGCAAAGCCACCCCCCAAATTATAGCCTTGTCATGCTACCCTTTCTATGAGTGAAGAAGGATCCCAGGTCTTTTCTTCCCCCCCCCCCCCCAGCTCCTCTATTCACATCCTTGAACCTCCTTTACTGGGAGATGTTTGAAGTTTAGTTAAGCTGGGGTGGAAGGTTGGGGGGGAAATGGAGAAACTTTTAGAAAACACTGCAAATAGCAGAGCTCTGCTGTGCAGTGATGTTCATGTAGCTACCTGGAAGAAACTCAGGTGCCCTGATGTTTGCTCTCAGGTTGCAAGAGAGATGCAGTGAGATTTGATCAAGAAAGAGAAGTTACCATATGGGAAGTCGTGACACACCATCCATTGAGATGGAGATAAAAGATTGAAGCCAGGACATATTTCAATGACTGTAGTCATCATGATAAAGGGTATGTGAAACTGACCTGAAGGCAGTTTCCTTCAGTCCTTGAAACTGTTTCCATTCTTGAGAGCAGTTTTTAGGCTCTTTTTCAGTAGCTTTCAACTTCTGACTGTCAGGCCATGGAGTAAAGAAAAGAGCTCCCCTGAGCCCAGTTACAGAAAATACTCCATCTAGTCACACTGGTGTCAGGTTTTGCTGGGCAGAGGGAGGACTCCTGAGAAAGTGTCTTGCCCTACTGGAGCCATAAGAAACTGCTGAGCAGAGGGAGGGACAGGAGCATGCCCTTGTGCTCACCCTTGGATGTGGGGTAGGGTGGGCAGAGATGGATTGGGACACACAGAAGAGAATGTGGGATGCACCGCTGCTCCAGTGGGAGACCTCTACAGCCCCACGTCTTCTCTGTCTGCCTCGGTGCCAGGCACCTCAAGGCTCCTCTGCTGCAAGGCTTACCAGGGGCTCAGGCATGCAGCCAACGCAGGCACCGAGCTCCCAGTCCCGTGTGCTGGTATCCACTCTGTTGGGCGCTGCTCAGAAGTGTTCTTCCTCTCTGCAGGGACTGGCTATTCCCTGCTGGAGGCAGCTGCCTGGGGGTCCTGCTTGGATTCCCATTCCCCTTCACCAGCTCCCTCAGGTAGGTATGCCCAGGCAGCCCCATTTATACAGCCACAGCCCCTTCCCACAGCAGGGCTGGCCCTGCCCTCAGCCTCACTGGCCACACCTGGGGCTGTCCCAGCTCCTGTCCCAGCCAGAGCCCATGGGGAACAGGGGCCACTGCCAATGCCCTGTGGCACATCACCCCCTCCCCTCCGCCTGTCCACAGTGTTCCGGAGGACCACCGGGCCACAGACTGTGAGTTCCAGAGGTTTTGGATGTGTGAGACCTTGTTCTTTTTCAGGCTTTTACCAACACCAATGGTCCCATCCACAACCCTGATTACCAGCTAGTTATCACAATTAATTATGCAAATAGAACAAAATTTTTTTTTCAACAACTGCAATAAAACCAAAAACCCACTAAAAAAAGACAAGATCTACAACACACAGATAGAAAAGGACAGAAACACACAAACACAAAAAACCCCACAACACAAAAAAACCCAAGAAATAATAAAAAAACCAAAAACATAAGGAAAACTCTGCAATCACAACCCTCAACTCTATCCTAAAATGACACCTACTACACAGAAATTGCTCCAACAAACGCCCCTCAAAAACTCTATCACCAAAACCAAAACAACTAATACCAGAAGCGCTCCCAGAAACAGAAAACGCCCCAGTACAGGCACCACCATGACCAGAACTCCTCCGAGAGCACCATAACTGCATCCGTATGGGCACTGTCATGACGGCAAATCATGGAGGACTGGAAGTCTGTGTATTTATTTGCCACCCAAATAATGACCAGTGAACAGTAGAAGCAAAGCTTCCCGCCAGTTAAAAAAATCATTAGGTTGATTAACTGACATAGAATTGCATGTAATGGATGCGTTTCCAAATATCAAGTTGGTTATTGAAAACGTTCAACCATTAAAAATTAAGCCAGCCTAATAATGAAGAAGGATGAAAATCTCAGTGATGTTGCCCCTTGCTTTTCCATACCTTAATTTCACTTTACTCTCTTTAGTAATTTTTGACATTTGCCTCTTTGTTCACTATAACGCCTGAAGTGCTGCTCTGTACATTTAGACTGATTGCGTGTATCTGAAGC
Organism: Pterocles orientalis; assembly: GCA_011057875.1. Taxonomy (NCBI): domain Eukaryota; kingdom Metazoa; phylum Chordata; class Aves; order Pterocliformes; family Pteroclidae; genus Pterocles; species Pterocles orientalis. The sequence goes on along the minus strand of WKFP01014376.1, from coordinate 39,436 downwards.
AGAAAAGTCAGCAAATGGAAGATCCTATTATTTACTGGTGACGAGATGCTGGGTGCTTGGGGTGTTTTCTCTCCACGTCTGTAAAAATTCTTCTGCTCAGTCACAATCAAATCCTCTTATTCCTGCTTCCCCTCCTTTCTCCACAAATTCAAAGTGGGGATGCTACTGCTAACTGGACCTTGCCAAGAGTTCAGAGCAGGGAGGCAAAGGCTGAGAGCCTGTCCCGGGAGGCCAACAAGATCTCTCTCCCCAGGCAGCAGCTGGAAGCAGGAGGTACTTCTAAAGTAGGGAAAGGCATAGAACACCTTATTTTTTGGGACTATATATTTTTGGGACTATATATTTTTGGAAGTGTTTAAATCAACTGGTTCCACCTTCTGTCCCTACAGAGCTCCTTGGTTAGCTAAATGCCAGCGCTTCAGACCAGGTCTGCAGTGGTGGGTTGCTGCGTGCAGGAGGGACCGCTGCATCCAGAGGGCTGGAGGGAGAGTAAATGAGAGATGTGTAGCTTGAGGAACAGGAGATACTGTTGAGAAAAGATAAGAGAGGTAAATTTGATTCCGAAAAGAAGATAATGGGAATCACTGTGCCAAGTGCCTATTTTTCATGCTGCTACCCTTCTGGTCTGGATCTGGCCCTTAAGCGCAATAATGTCTATTTTTTTCCTCTGAAGAAAATAACTTTCAGAAACCTTCAGCTTCAGCCTAGCACAATTAAGATTCAGGGTAGCTGAGCAGGCAGGATGTAAGGAGAGGGATCCATAGCCTGTTTGTGTGTGTGTGTGTACATTTCTGTCAGATTCAGTAAAGGGTGTTAGTGAAAGCCTTTTTCACCTTATGAAACCTTGTGAACAAACCATCCTATTTCCTGTTACAGCCGTAACTGCAATTGCATGGCTCCTGGGAATCCTCTTTTTTTACGGAAGCCTACGGATTGCACGGTAGGGTATGCTTTCTACTTAAACTAAGTACTGTACTTGTGATTTATAAAAAAAATAATAAATGATAACACTTCACATTTTAGGTAAAAATACGAAACAGAAAGGACAATATCCTGTTAATACCTGCAATCCAGTAAGCCTGACACATCAGGGGCTGGACAAAAGATGTTCTTAAGTTTGCTACATAGAATATTATGTTCCAAAGAAGTTAAAAATCTGGAGAAAATTTGCTTCCCCGGCTGTGATAATGTTCTAGAATTTTATTGGTCTCTTTTGTTGTAAAGAGAGAGATCCAGATACAGGAGTATTATGAAGATAAATCAAAGCTTTTCCACTTTAGTTGTTGCAGGTTCAGAAATTCCCCAGGTTGGTAATTGGGTTCTAAATCTGATTAATTGGGTTCTAAATCGCTTTAATCAATACTTAGAGTATTCGGCCAGCACAGCCTACAGCCTTTTATTTCTGTTAGCAGCAAGAAGCAGACACTGTTCCCAGCCCTTCCAGACACACACATGCAGCCACGGCCACAGGGCAGCTGTGGAACGTCTGTGCAGGGAGTTCCAGTCCCAGTCCCAGTATGTTACTGGGCGTCTTGGTCTCTGCCACTTTGAAAGGGAAGCCTCGAGAAGTGTTCCTCCCTCCACACATGGGGTGACATGTTTTACTGTGTCTAGTGCCAAGGTTGGGCACAGGGGGTCTTCAGTGCTCAAAAGTGCCTTCCAGTGGTGCTCTGTGTCTGTGTGTCATGGCTCACTGTGTGGGAAGAAGTGAAATATGGTTTTAAATGTAGTTTTGGAGCACACCTCAAAATAAAATCTGGACATATCTGATATGAATTCAGGCTGCCAAGCTACTATAGCCTTGGACATGCATGAGTGAAGGTTTATCTCTGTGTTTGTACATTATCCTACTTCATGGTTATTAATCTTATACGCCATTCCTTGATATCCTTACAGGCATTTTTTTTAATATAGGTGAACAATCTGTAACATGACCATTTGAATCCACCACGTATATTTTAATCCATTAGCTGATGACTCTGATAGCAGGGCAGATGAAAAGAGGATTGGATCACCATAATTAGTGGGGAAAATATCTCAGTGACATTCATATGAATTATTTGGTTTACTTTGTAATCTGCAAAGTTACACTCCTTTTATTATATGACAAGGCCAACGCATTAGAGACTATGGAAAAGCTAAGTTATATCTGAAATGTGAAGCTGTATTAATATCTTAACTTTCCATCAACATTCTTTAAAATCCATCCTGTCTTTTTAAGACATCATAATACTTCATCATTCTCCATCATTCTCCATCCTTCCCTCAGGAGAGTTACTTCAATAGTAGATCTTTATGCGCTATAAGATAGGTTTGCCAAATACAGGGTAAGCATTAGCTTTCCAGGTCAAGCTTCAGCTTGCCTTGCATGTGTATTTTTCATTCTTGTCTGAGGATAGACAGGTTTATGTATCATTGCACTGTAGGGGAAGAGTTATTTATTCATAGGTTCATAGGTTCAATGCTTCATAGTCTTGCCAGCATCAGAATGACCCAACATTGCATTTACATCTCTATCATGGTGATAACATTGTGGATCTGGAATACAATTTATCACTGTTTTTATGCACTTATAGGGCATACTATGGCAAAATCTCTTGCTGAGTGTTTTTCTTTTGAAATATGAAAGATCAATTTGGGGACCCTTGTATATAATGAACACTAGGCTAAAGTATAGCACTGTTGTATTCAGTACTCAACTGCGGGATCTGCATAAGGTTTTTATTCATTATATTTCTTACTGGCAGGAAAATAAATTAAAAATTGGTACATAATTGAACATTTATTTTTAAGCATCATGTGGGTTAGCATGTCTCTATCAACCATCTGAACTCCTATAACTAGCGATATATGTACTTTTAGTCTAAATAAAAAAAATAAATGCACTAGTTCAAGCTATGTCTTTATTCTTGTGTCCATATATTGACTGTAATGAACCATTTTGTTATTCTATTTTTTATTAAGGCATATTTCTTTTGCCACCCATGATACCTTAAGAATGCTGCTCCTGTTTTCAGGTAAAGAGACTTGGTTTTACTTTCTATCATGTCAATGTATAACACAAGTCTTTACTTACTGCATTTAAAATGTGGAAAACAAAGAAGCTTCATTCTCTACCAATGTGGGAGAAGCTTCCTTGTTGGTAGGAGGTTTGTTATATCCCTTCACTATCAGGAGACATTCAGTCACTGTGCATGTGTCATTGCAACCACGCCACAGATTACTTGCCAGTCTATGGTGTTCTCACATTGAAACACACACACACAAAGATTACAGTAGATATATATTCAGGTGTTCATAGATGTATACATCTAAGTACTTAAAGCATCACTATATTGCCAACTTAACTACTTTTTAGCTTAATAAAAAAAATCCTTCTTGGTTTAAGATTCATAACATCCTTAAATTTTCTGTTGCTCTCTTCCATATTTTCCTACCTTGTACTTTTCTCTATTTTTACCATTCCTTCCTCTTCCCTGTCCATACCATGTACAAGGAAAGAGACTATGTAAAGCCCAGGCTGAGGTGCAAGTAGTCAGTGAAGAGCATGACTCCTTCAGAAGCTACTCCTACCCTCAGCTGTACTGTTCCTTTCACAGCCTTAAATCCATCCACTTCTGGGAACAAACACATCAGCCCTCTTGTAGATATAAACAACTAAACCCAGCAGTCTGGGTGATTAAATGAATATCAGGCAAACACCTATGGTGGCAGAGAGACTTCAGGAGTCAGAAGTCAAATATTCAAATAATTTATCGTAATAATTAAAATCTACTGAGAAAAGAAAACTGCTCAATGACTCACAGTTCCTAGACCCACCACAGCACACCTGTAAAATGATTCTCTGTGCAACAAATCCTGTCCAGTGGAGATGCTGTGGTACATTTTTGCTTAGTTTATAGTTGTTGAACACTTTTTTCCTAGAGTTCTGTACCCTGTAGTTTCCCCACAGAAAATGACTCTTTCTGCAGCCTGTCAAGCAGCTAAAATGGTTCATAACAGCCCACATTGATGGCAGCTATTAAGACATTACTCATTTCCTTTCCCCTTCAGTACTTCATACAGTAAATGGCACAGCTATTGACTTCATGCAGACAGCAGTTTTAGGGAAACGGAGATGCTTTGAGATGGTTTCCTTGCAATTTTATTTTTTTTTCCTGACCGTAGGAGGTTAGTCTCAGATTGCTGAAGTACAGTATTCTGATATTAAAACTCCACACTTCAGATGTCAAAATAAGCACCCTTAATGCAAGTAAATGGCCAGATGACATACCACAAGTATGTATCTCAGTGAGTTTCAGTTTCAATTTGTGTAAACATTTAACTCCTGAGCTTAAAATGTAATCTCTGCAGCTACACTCCCTGTAAACGGTTTTGTCAGCACCGTTTTAGACTTCATACCTAAGCTGGCCAGAAATTGAAAGAGCTTGGTAAAAAGCAGTTGGTAGGAAGACTGAGGCACTTGGCAGCTGATGCACACAGAATCAAAGGAGGCTCAGGGGATGTTGGGAACATCCTTAGACTTACAGGAGGTCAAGGAGATCAAATGGGTCACAGGAGAACAAATGGTCAGAGGTTCAGGTTCCCCACAGGCTATTTCAGTTTTAAGGCCAAAACTGTCTGGATCCAATATATAGTTTTGAAGAAAGCAAGAAAATATCTACCTTGATGCTTTTGCAATGCAAACATGTCAATGTTTTCTTGGCAATAAGCTCTTGGCTTATCCAGGTTTTTTTTCCAGTTTTCGTAGTACTTGCAGCTACTGAGGATTATTGCAGATGCTGTAGAACATTGACAAACACTGTGGATGAAGCTCCTCAGTGAGAAAGTTCAGGTTGCTTCGTTTGTTTATTGAAGATGTATCTGCTGCCTATAGCAGCTGTATCGTTACACACTAATTGCATTCAGATTTTAATTGTACTGAGTATTCTTAATTGCTAGTCAGATGGGGTAATCATAAATGCAAAAATATGGAGGATCATATGGATATGCAGAATATTCCTACAATTTCTTGGAGTCATGGGCCTTATGCAGAAAAAAAATGGGGCACAGTGATTTAAAGGCCATTTCAAAACATGAGAGCTTTGTTTCTGAGTATTCACTGACTCTGAAGCAACAAAAAGTCATACCAGATTTTAATTATTCAGTAGGCATTGTTTCTGAACAAGAAGTCCCTTTGTTCTGATTTTGGCTCTTGAACAAGAGTAGCCATGCACAGAAGTTCAGTTTTGAAGATGAAGATGGTACAATGCTCTTTTCTTGACATTTCTCCCTCCAACAGTTAGGTCAAGATGCACTTCGGAATATAAGCAGGTCTTTATCTCAAAACAGGTCAGTCCCCCTCCTGCCAGCTTCTTAATTTCCTGTGATAGCTAATGCCTTCCCGTACAGGGTTTTTCCTGGCTGGTTTTCAATTAGTCTTGTCCAGCTATCCAACTGTTCGTGCAATGGAGAGAAAGAGTCCTTCAGTCATTAATGGGGAAAACCACTCCATAAATAAAGCAGCCAAGGCTTAGTCTTCTTAAAAAAGCGGAGAAGGCAGACGTTAATCAAAGTCAGGCACAGAAAGTACTCTGTATGTTGAAAGAAGTCAAAGGACTGCAATTGTCTCACCCAACAACAGGACAGAGCAAAATATCTGATTAACAGTGAACTGCAGTGTTGCATGAAAATTTACTACAGGAAGGCAAGAAGAAGGGGAATGGGCTGAGCTGAAACCACAGGGGAAATGCTGATTTCCTGTGTGGTATTGGTGAAGTGGGAATTAAACCTTCCTTGTAACCTTTTTTTTTTTTCTGAAGAAAATGCAATGATTTTAGAGTTCTAATCTATGTCTGTTATTTGTCGCTGGGTTTCTATATTACTCTGAAACATGAAAGTTCTTGACAGGATTAACTTTCTGTTCTTCAGAAGAAAGAAAAGCAATTATTTAATTTCCTGTCATCTGTCATGCTATGACTATTTCTCGTCCTTCTACCAGATATTCTCATATTCAGCTCCCTTTTCTGCAAAACACAGGCTAAAACATAGCCATGGTTTGGTCACCACAAGGGGAAAAATACACTATCTATACCCAAGCTCATGGCACAGCCTTCAATGGTGTCACGGTTTTTATTGCAAATCAGACTTATTCATACCTGAAGGAAAGCCACACACTTAGTGAAATGAAGAAATAAAGACACAGAAACAACTATGAAAGTCCCACAGGGATGCATTAGGTTAACTTTTGCTACTAGTCTGGAAAATTATGATGATGCTGCATTTCTTATGAGCACAGAAAGAAACTCCAACTTGAATATAGCAGTTCAAGGGGTACACCAGCTAGTTTTTTATGACTGAGTTATATGTGTCAGATGGCAGTAGGTAATAGCACAGACTATTTCTCTGTTGATACAGGATTTGCAAAGACATTGTTTTCATATCTGTGCAGCACCCACAGCTCAGCATAGCCCTCCTTAATTTGTGATCACTTGTTTTGTCCCCCATTAAACTAGATGCCTCTGCAGTCCAACCTTATGAAGGACACATCCTTCTGACTTTGCTCTATATATTGTGTACAACAAAAAAATTAAAGGGCCTTCTGAACAAGAGGAATTGATCGGAAAGGCGTTGTTTCCTATCTGAGTTGTGATGTGGTTGGTACATGCAGAATGGTCAAGGTCCCATCTGCTGATAGCAGTAAGCTGACCATGCTTCTTCAGGGAAACTGCTCACAGAGACTTCTAAACACGGAGGAAAATTAGCAATTCTAGTCTAAGGTGACTACACTCTAGCTTGTCTGGAACTGTTGGCAGCATCTAAGATCAGACACCAGAGTTTCCCATAATTTCATACGGATGTCCCTCCTCTGTCCCTTTCCCACAGGTCTGGGAACTTACCCTCCCAGATCTGCAGGAGAAGAGTGTGAGGCAGAGGGCTGGCATCCTAATTGAGGTCATATAATTGGGCACTACATATTTGTCTTATTATCTGACCTGATACAGGAAGCATTTGGGGTTTTTTAAGCAAATAATGGGTTGCCCTAAGCTAGCTGTCCCTCTTGCACAGCATAAATTGTAGACTTTCCCTCTGTATTTCCACTTGTAGATGGAAATACTTATCTCCTAGGCACGAGAACCTTGTTGTACTTCAACAAATTTCAGTTAAATTGAAATGTATCTTTCATAAAGCCATCAAAACATGATTTAAGCAGTGAGTGAGGATGAATATTTCCTTTCAGCTGGTGTCTGTACTACCTTGACTTACTAAAGAGTTGCTGCGTTTCATTTGTATTTTAGCTTCTGGCTACTGGATATTTTTACAATCTGTGTTCCTCTAAAGAGTTTTAAAAATTATCTTTTCTCTGTATGGATTCATACAGACGTTGATTGAGGGCACTTGTTCTGAATGACTAGGCCTTCTCTACCTATTAGCTGGTGAGATGGTAGGTAAGTGTGTGGGAGAACAGAGAGCCAGAGCTAGAAATGAGTCAGTACCAGCATGCCTGAAGTCCCCATGCTCCTCCAGCCAGGCTCGACTGCCTCCCACTGACTGCCCTCAGAGAGCCAAATCATGGACACAGACTTAAAGAAGTCAGAAGTAACATGTGTACCTGTGGCTTTCCAATACACTTCAGTGTATTCAGCCTTCAGTACAAGATATTCTTGTACTTAGCAAAGAACAAGCTGCCACAGGCCATTTAATTGAATTTAAAGAGAGGGGAATGAAAGAAAAGGAGGACAGACCCACCATGTGCCCCAGACTTGAGCCTGTGGCTTTGTTCAGGGAAGATAGGCCTGAATCTTAGAAAACTTGGATCCAGATGTAAAGCATGATATTCATTAAAATTGGCTTTGATTTATCTGGGGCTTCTCTGCTTTAATGCTGATCCATCTTAACTGTATTCTGAGTGTGACAAATTGCCGTGAGGCTTCCTTGCCCCCAGCTTTGAACATAATAGTTAAGATTGGTTGAACCACTGAATAATTTACTTTTGAATTTCATACTGTTTTTGAAAGACTCATCTCTGAAAGTTGTTTTTCACTTTCCATATAGCTCTGCAAGATAAGTGCTAGAGGAGTCGCTGACAAATTTATTGGAAGTGAAAGCAATTACTGTTAGCAAACAGCCTTCAAAAAAACATATGGTCATCCATTTTAGTCCTGCCTATGCTGTATATCCAAAATTACAATATATTTTCACTGGAGAAGAACCTATGTTGTTAAATCAGTCAGTGGACTGTAACAGGATAGTGCTAGCCAAGAAAATGTGTTCTGTAAAAAGTGGACATCTCTGGCTCTTCCGAAGGTAATTGGCTTGGCTGTTTGAGACAAGTCATGCAGCTCTTCTGGAAAGAAACATGTATTAAATGAGATGCCGGTTTGAATAGTTTAAGAATTATTCCTCTTTTGATGGGATCATCAATTTTCACCTTACATTAATGGTTTTTAAACCTGCCTTAACAAAGCAGGTAGCTCAGACAATTATTGTGTGTTTCCCTCCAGCTGCATGAAATGTAGTGCATCAATGGAGAGAAGCTTAGTGTCTCCGTCTCCGCAGAATCAGGTCAATGTTTCCATCCTCCTAATAAGTCAGATGTTTTCTACAGCAGAGGATTATTTTTGAGTGGTAGCGAAGAACAGAAGTGTAAACATCTGAAGTTTCCAGCAACACTGACAAGATTATCCACCTGGGAGCAGCAGTGTGGAAAAGATGGAAAACAGTCTATTTTCTTCTGATCAATGTGGTATCTCCCACATGTCCTAATATTCATTTATTCCAGTCCCAGAATAAAAACAAGTAGTGGGAGTTCCAAGGCAATCATTACTGGTTTTTATACTACACATCCACCTCACAGTGTGTGGAAATGGTAGTGTCTCTGCTTCTTTCATGTCTATTTTGATTACTCCTCTCATAAATTGGTTTTGATCTCATTCTCCTCTGCTAACTCACAATTACTTACCTACTTACTCAGAGGCAGCATGACTGACTCAACAGATAGTGCCATCCCTCCTGGAAACTTGTACAGAACATGAACAACAAGTCTGATGTCCCAAAAATTACCAATCCGTGTATATAAATACATTGTCAAGTGGGAAATGAGAGACTACAGAGTATAGGACTCACCCATCTTTAGGATGAGATATATGCCCTGCTTTACTAAATACGTGGAGTGGGGAATGCAAAAGTCTACTGAAGGGATGGTCAGGCACATCCAGAGGCAGACGTTTACATGTCTGGGAAACACTGATGACCGAAACTTCTGTGCCAAAAACTGGAGGCACACTGGTGCCCAAAATGGGATTTCTTCACCTAGATCTCACAGACATCCAACTCCACAGTCTTATCCCATATTCTTTAGCAATGTCATGGTAAATAGTGGAACAGAATTGGTATTTTCTGGGATCCAGGCCAGGTAATTTGCCTGTATTGTTTACCTACATAATTTCCTTCCAGTCCACTGTTAGTTTGGTTCTGTTCACTCAGTGACAGGGACCCCTGGCTTCATGACTTCATTTCAAGACTAAAGCCATCCGCTTATGCCCATAAACTAATTTAATCCAAAACTGACATTTAATCTGCAGATTTAATGCAGAATTTCCTCATATCGTAATGACTTCTTCACTTCCGGAAAATAATATTTTTTCTTTTAAGAATATGTAGTAATTAATAAAAGCAGACAGTCTTCCTATTTGCTTCAGAAGCCAACAACAACATGGTGATATCATGTTGTGTTAGGAAACAGCAGAGCAATTTCTGAAAAAACATTTTTTTCCAATTCATTTAGGTGCTTGGCTTTTTCATCCTGTGTCTCCTCTCGTTTCTTTTAGCAAAACATCTAATACTAAGCTTGTTACAAGACTCTTCATCTTCTCAGAACTACTGAGAGGATACGGACACAGGCAGTGTTTGTTTTCACCTGAATAAAGTGATCTCAGAATTTTTTCCCATAATTTGTGGATGGTTTTCCTAGTTAGGATCTTTCACTCTCCCTACTAATGACCCAGTTATAAATGTACCACCTTTCAGGAGGCTACCCTGCGTAGCCAAACATTGTCAACTGTAGGATTTGTGATTCTGTTCCCACAAGGGCCATACACCCAGCTTCCACAGCAGCTGGTCCTGCATTTGTGTAGGCATTGCCTTTGGGTTATCTTTAATCTCTTTGAGACATCGGCTAACTTTTGAAGGAATGTTGCTCTATTTGTATAAGCAATATTCCACTAATTTCACACTCTTCCACTGCGCTATGCTGCAGTAGAGTCAGATTTCTGTACCTTTTGCATCCATATCACCAGACAAGACAATGCAAGCTATAAATTGGTGTTTAGTCAGTTCTCCAGACAGAGATACTGGTATATTTTATTTTGCTGTGGAAAAGTGGAAGGCTAGGACACAGTTCCAGATAACAAGATTTCCCCTGACTTCTCAAGCCAATGTATTTGCAGGAAGCTAATTGAAAGTTTCAATGAGCAATCATAAAAAATCTACTGAAAGCTAAAGTTATGTTCCTTTAGCCCTGGAGCACAAATAATATAAGGTGACTCTGTGACCAATCATATCCCTGCAGTGCATCCTGGATGCCTCATTTTTAAATAAATTCATAATAGAAACAAAATTTAATTTCATACACATCCAGACATATAATTGAAATTGAATGTACAGACATTGTACTAAAAGAAGAACACAAAATTAACTGGTATAACTAGCCTTTACTGTTCACTCTTCTCTCACATGTTGCAAACTCTGAAGTAAATAAGGACCTGAAACACAATCTCCTCTCATAATTCCTTAAGCAGAACACTATCCTTTTTTTCATGTATGGTAAAAGTCATGTCATTAATTACTTTTTCCTACCCACAGAAGAGTAAGGAAAATTCTTCAGCGATTTTAGACTAGTCGAGAAGAAGATATAAGAAACATTTCTTGATCTAAGGGATTGCTTTATAATAATGTGGCTATGACAAAGCATATTCCAGGAAGTGTTTTACTGCTGTCTGCAAAGAATCTATTTTCAGCAAAAGGAAATGAGTGTAGATGCAGTAGCACTGCCAGAGCTGCTACTTAATGAATTTAATTCTCTTTGAGCCTAGAGACACTTCTTTGCTTGATGGTCTTCAGATTAAAAGAAATGTGCAAAAGAGCAACAGAATCAATGAAGTCAGATTTCCTACAGATTTGTGTGCTGCATCCCCTCTTCCTCTACCACCACAACCATCTCAGCTAATATTTCCTGCTTCCTCTGAGCCCTCACTGTACTGCTTCAATAACGCCAAGTTAAAATCTGTGCTTAATGTACACCCATTATTACTTCCTGGTACACGGAAGGAACTCCTGTGTTGTCAACAGATATTGTTCAGCAATAACCAAAGACAGCAGTTGCTGTAGTCAGACTCTTTTCAACAACTTCACAGACAGGAGGAGGTAGTTAGTTTTATCAAACAGTTTTGTCAAGGATGGTGAGGTGGGCATTGTCTGTCCACTTTTTCTGTCAAATTGGCCACTTCAAAAAAAAAACAAACCAGAAGGCATTTGTTAGTTATAAATGTTCATTAGCAGTTGGCTGGAACTAGATATGCTTAATAAGTTAGCAACTGCCACCATGAAATACCAATTTGGAGCCAGGACCTCGCACCAGTGTCTGTTTACAGGAGCAGTCTGTTGTTTGCAGGATTTGTAACTAGGAGTACTCTCATGGCATGAGGCATCATTCAGACTGCATGACACAAGAAGTTCCTGTCACAATATTTGTCAAAGTCATGGCTGAGGACTTCTTTTTGCTCTTAGTGAGTGGTTACTTCTGTGTCTTCGTATGGTAATGTCCCATTTATAAGTAACAGTCTGTATGAGGTATGGCTGTTATGTTCTTGGGAGTGAATGAACTACAAAAGGTGAAATATAAAGAGGCTTCATTGTGGTGTTCAAACGTTTCCTAGCACAATGGGAAGGACTCACTGTAATTATCTGACCCAACAAAGTTTTCTGTGGCAGAGATGTTCCTATCTGGACTGTTCCTCAAGTTCCCGTTCCAGTCAGCAAAGAGAAGTCAGCGTTTCTAGGGCACAATTTAGTCTGTTGTTGACTTCTAAATTAAGTGAGCTGCATCGTTAAAGGCCTGTGCCTTCCCATGGACAAAGTCAGCTGACAGTGACTACTTCAGACCTCCTCTGTACACACCTTGCAGACTAGCTCCCTGTTATCACAGGGGGAGCTTAGTGAGCAAGCTCGTAGGTCCCCTCGGGTGGACACTAAAGTTGGGTAATATGAACCCCAGTGCACCTGGCTTTATGTTCCTGTGTTTTCAGAAGTGTTTGCAAACTCTGTTTGATGCTTTTCATATATATTTTGGTTTCTTCTTACCTTGGCCTGGCTTTAGCTAGGAATGATATTTAGGTAACTGATTTATGTCAAATAAATGCATCCTTTCCCAGACATTGAAAAAAATTGCAAGAGAATGAAGGACAGGATTGTCCTTTGGGTTACTGAAAACTGAACTCTGTAAAGCATTAGAAGCATAACAAGCACTTATAAGCAGTTTCAGGCTCCCTGTTTTTTCCCTTCTCTTCTCTCTACTTGATTATTTTGTTAGGGTTTTATTCTGTGTCTTACCAGATCAATGCTACACCTAGTTAAATTACACATAGAGCTCTATAAGAAGGAGTTGGGAAAAGGGAAGTGAGCTAGGACTGCAAAGCTCTCACCCTGATGTTATCAAAATAAACTTCCACCTCCCAAATTAACCTCCCAAATTCAACTTTATCTGTCTATGAAAAGACATAACATGTTGCTATTAACCACTGCTTTGAAGAGAATAATACCTGATCCTTCTGTAGTGGCTTTTGACTCTAGATTGCACAGGAGGTCTGTACCAATATCCCTGCTTCACCCCTGCTGCACAAACAGAGGAAAGGCCACGGTCACCTACCAATTGCTGAGTCGAGAACTGAACTCAGGAGTCCTGAGCATTAGTCTGACACACAATCCACAGTCTGCAAAATGCCAAAACACCGTCTATACAAAATTTGCTATTATTTTGCTTAGGGATCACACAGAAGAGAATTTGAGTGAATTTTTTAAACACTTAGTGGATTTCCTGCTAAAATATTTGTCTCTCCAAGCAGCACTTCTTTCTTTGCAGGAGACAGGTAGACATGAAATAGAGATTTCCTCAACTTCTCTGACACTCACTGGATGTCTCACAGCCCAAACAATGAGGTTTACTGTCGAAGCAGAAATCTGCTATGACAGCAGCCAGGGAATATTTCTAAGGGGTGAAATACATATCTCAGAAAATCAATAAGCTTTAGTGTAGGGAGTAGCCATGGCAAAACAATGTGCTTGCAAAAGTCCAGCCTCCAAGATTTCTGACAGTGGGCTCAAGTGGGAGAAAATTGATTGTCATTCACACCTGATGTCTTTAGCTGAGCTCCTGCTTTCTGAGAGAGGCACTTCTTGGAGACAGGTAGCTTGGGAAACAATGATGCTGTGCAGAGTGTTGGGCACTCAGCAGCATATTATATACATGTTTACGCCTTTGGATGTCAGATGGAATAATTCAGCTGTGCTGATCCTTATTTGGCTCATTTGTTAGTGGCATCAATCAATGGCACCAGTCCAATGTAAGCCAGTTGAGAAGGAAGCTTTGCACAAGTAGGGGGCTGAAATTAGTCATCCACATATAAATAATACAAGATAACAGATACATTTTCGTCTGATGAAAATATGTGCTAAAATCCATAGTATGTCACCAATCCATTAGACAGCTCTCTATCACAGTTACTCTGGTGCATGGCTGCTCATGTCTTAGTCCCCATGCTGCTACAGAGTGAGCAGGTGATAAATCTGAAAGCCTATATATATGGTGAGGAAAGCTGTGCTGTGATTTAAGTGCAGTGTTGAGGCACATAAGAAACTGGCTGGTCTTGCAGACATGGAGCCAGCACACCCCTCTGTTCTGAGATGGTTCCTGGGGGTGAGCAGTGCACACGCCATGAACTGCTGTCAATGAAAAGGGGATTTAATTTCTTTCTGGAGGGGAGAGACAGGCCTGCAATGGATGGAGAGGGGCCACTGTTTGGTAATAAAAGCTTTGGGGAATAGGACATGCTTTCCTCAGGTCAGAGCAGACCTGCTAAACACATTAGCAGATAGTTGACAAAAAGAATGAAATGTCTGTTAGAATTAGAATTATGTTTAACTAAACAGTAGTAAAATGGTATTTACAGGGGGAAATTTAATATCAGTGCCCCGAAAAATGAGGCAGTCTGTAGCTTACTTCAGTTTGCCAGAACCCCTTTCCCTCTTCCAAATAGCAGATGGAGCAGAAACCAGTGTACGGTAGTACTACTGCTCGAATATGTGAATCAAAAAATGGTAACTAATAAACAAAGAATTTCAATTCCTTTGTTCAAAATGGGCAATGGGGGGTGTCCCATGGAGCTGAAATGTGCTTCTTCCCTCCGCAATTTGCTCTGAAAATTTTAATTCTGCCTCAAATTAAAATACTGAGTTCTGTTCTGCTTTGGGGAGAATGTAGTGTTTGTGCCTCTGGGGGTCCTGAAAAAAAGTTGCTTTGGGAGGCTTTTTTTTTTCAGTAATTTGGGCTGATGTGATTATATCAACATAACGGAAGTCTAAGAAATACAACCCACCACAAGTATACTGACTTTGGAATAACTTATCCCAACCTTTTACATGGGTTTTTCCAATTTTCTACCTACTAGGTCCCTATGTTTCACTCTGAACACCTCTAAGTCTTTGAATACAGCTTCAGAGTCCACCCTGGAAGCTAGCTCGGGATAAGCTCAGTTTATAAGTAAATTCACAGACCAGCTGAGTCAATGTTGGCTTATCCAAATAAGCAAGCCCGCAGGCAGAGCTCCATTACAGACACAGCAAGTGACTGGCTTAATTTCAAGGCTCCATCAGGCCACCAAGCCCAGGCTTCTAACTCCCCCAGCCCAGCCTGGCTGGCCAGGTGGCAGACCTTCAGGGAGTATTGCATCCCCAGATCGCTTCCTTATCAGAAAAACAAACCTCCCCAACGAATTGGCTCATCTCCTCTACCTGTGAGACCTCCTCTTCATTCACTTTGTTACTACTTCATACTGCTACATCCAAATTACAGCCAAACCTTTGGTTACCAGAACAAACACAACCATTGAACATATTATTCCCTTCAGCAGCAGTAAGATAACACAGTGCCACGGGGTGCCAGAGTGATCATTTCTGTGTACCTGATTCCAAACCATTGATGCTTGCATTAGTTGTTTCAGTTGCAGTTTTTATACACTTTAAAAGATGTCTGTGTTCAAAATAATGAGCTATGGACATATGTAATATATTTTTATATGTTTTCATTATAGGATGTGTGTGCCATTATTCATCACAAGGTTCCTGTTCTCCTTCCACAGCCTTTGAGATATAACAACGTCATAGCATAACTAATGGCTTCATTAACACAGCCCAGCCATGCATACCTTTTTGTTGGGTTATTTATCTTGTTAGGTGCTAGAACTGGTCGTATAACTCACAGTTATACTCCTTTAGTGATGAGTAATCAGCCACTCAAAATGTCTATTCATAGCCCTGGGGCTGATGACTTCATCATGTACCTGCATTTTCAAAACCTCTCCTATCCTCTTGTGAGAGTTCACTCTACACATTCTTATTTTAGGATCATTCATAGTTCAGCCTACATGGTAGTGGTCACTTAGAAAAATTTCTGTAATTGTTTGATGAGTGTTTGTTATTAATGCTTGTGGCAGTATCACTAACACGTTATCAAAATTGCTTTACAACAATACGGAATGTACAGCCACTCTTCAGAAGTGTCTGATAAAGTTAGAAAACTCTTACCAACCTGTCACCTGCTTTTCTGCAACTGCTAGTCAGCTTTCATGTTGCAATGCTTCTCCTGCATCCACTCACTTGCAAGAAGTGAGCTTGCAGAACTGATGGATCAGGCTTTGAGTTTCTGCACTTCTTTCACGTCAGTCATTTTGGATGGCCTCCTTTTGCTGACATATTTTTGCATGTTATCCCACCTCCAACCTTCTACATCACACCTTTTTTTTTTTCCACCATGTTTTTTTTTTCCCTTTGGAGGAACTATCCTGATTACTAAAACAGTCATTTGGTTTGGAGACTGTGGTGTCCTTGCTGCTGACTGTGTAACTGGGATATTTGTTTCTCAAGAGTGGCATCTTCAGTGTTCTCTCACATAGGCTATATATTTGTTTCCTCACAAGGTGAAATAAAGGTTGCAATGAGCAGCTGAAGGTGCAATGGTGAGATGTGGGCAAGCTGCCAATATTTCCTACTCAGGAATCAATATTTTTTATTCCATTTAATTCACTTTGTAGTCAGCCCTCACCTGAATATAAATGTTCGTTGTCTTCCGAAAAACCTCAGGTCATCTGCTTTTGCAAATGACCTGATCACTACCAAACACTTCTTCATTTGCGCAAATCCTCCAGAGCTTTGCTCCATATGACCATAGCCTTGGTCAGCAATTCATAGCTGATATTACAGACTGATAGCATCCTGAAAGGGGTCCCCAAACTCACTGTCAGCCCAGTCAGTGTCCGCAATGCAGGGATGAGCTGTGCAAGTTGTATCACAGATGGAATGGAGTTGTGATGCCTATGTAGCTGCTCTGAGGGTACAGGAAGGCATTGCCATCCCAATAACTGCTCCAAGGTGAGAGCTGGGGGGGAAGAGACTCTTTTCCAGCGAACAGAGTATTTCCAGGATGCTCTGACACTAAGAAATTGGATTACTCTAGGGGGAGTGCATCTCTGATTGCTTTAAATTCCCTTCACAAGGCTGAGCAGTGCACACTGTCATTGCAGGTACTTCTCTCCCAATGTGCCTTGAAAAAAAAGCCATCCCAGTTCAGAGGGCAGGTACGTACAGTAGCTCAAAAGGAAAACAAGGTATTCATCTTTTCATAATGATCTTCGAGATGACTACTAAACCTACCAGTTTTACAGCTGCACATATGGGCTGACAGAGGGGCTGTTTGACTCATGCAAAAAAAGCAAATGTTCCCTGTAGTTTTTGCTTAGGCAGTGAATAGTTAAAGCTGAGGAGGACTTTCTTTTATTTTCATTTGAAAACAGCTCTTTTCACAATAACAGATTACAAAATCATTATCGTTTTCCTCAAAACTACTACTGTGATATCATTTCCCCCGAGGTGAAACACCCTGACCTAGATAAATTTTTGCCAGAAAAATAAATGCTCATATCTTCACAAAGTATGTATTGTTGTTTTATTTACTGTAGCTGGTTTGACAACTACAACAGGAAACAGTCCCCTCTATAATTTTGACATTACTTTTCTTTAAAATGGAGGAAAATTTCCCTGTACTTCACTTAATTAGACTAATATGGCTGTGGCCATAGATACAGTTAAATTGCTTGTATTGTTCCTTTCATCCCTCACTATAATGTCACCACCACTGTCAGTTATGAAACTTTACATAATGTGCAGCTACCTGAAACAGCTGTATAAATACGCATTTTAACTACTGCAGGGCTAATTCCTCCCTGCTGTAATTTCTTTGCTTACAATGACTTACCTCCAGCAGTGATTTGGCATGAATAACACACCCGACATTTGTACCCACAAGTGCTCCATCTCCTTACAGAGATGGTGTTTCAATTACAAATTTCTATCAGGTCAACCAAACAGAAGTACATGAAAACAGAGAGAGTAAATTATCCATGTTGTTTGTTAGAGCCAGCTGGTGGACCTCTCAGTGGGCGAGTTAGCTGCATGTATTTTGGTGATGTTAATGGGAATCACACATTTGTCTTCCCTCATCACTGACATCGTACTCTCCTAAGGCTGGAGCTGAGCAGATCTCAGAATTCTTATTTTCCTAGCATTTTGCAAGCCCTGTGAGCATGTTGTCTGCCATGAGCATTCCTTTTGCCCACCTCTATCTCCTCTCCGTTTTCCTTATACATTTCCTAAATCCTCTGCCAGTTCTATACCCTCTGCCATTTATATATTACAGCTGCACATAGCAGCTCCAATTGCAACTGGAATCCTACTGTATTACCCACAGCACACATAATAAAGATACCAACTTCAAAAATACAGTGTAAGAAGACAAAACACTTATATGAGAGCAGAGATTAATGGCAAATCCAGATTTGTTACTCTTTAATATAATCTATCGAATTAGGCTAGGTCTTCCTCCTAGGTATGGTTTCCCCCAGGCCAGTTTCCTTTCCCAGATGTTTCTGCTTCATGTCTCTTTTCATGTTCTTCTCTCTGCACACATCCTCTGCCAGTAGCACTTCATCCAGTTGTTATTTTATTATCTTTTGTCTTTGTTTTCTATACCTTTCCCTCATGTCTCATGATGCTTCCTTCAGTTCTATCAGTCAAAATATCCTCCCTCCACTCCTACTCTTCACTATGGCTCAGTCCTAAGAAAAAATAGGTAAGCAGACACACATAATACCTTTAAAATCCTTATCCAATGGGGTTAGGAAAATCTGGTGACCTTCCCTTGCTAGAACTCAGTACCAGCACATTTTGGGGAACTGGAGCTTGGGTCAATTTTCTTCTGGCTGGGAGAAACATTTGCTGTTTCAGTAGGCTTTTCTTCTCTTTTGCCTGAACACTAAAGCTACAGTGATCGCAACTGGGGACAGCAAACTAAGATCGAGAAATAAGTTTTGAGTTGGGATTTAATAATTATGCTGTGTTTTAAAGAGTTTCAAAGCCTTGGTTAGTCAAAACAATAATAAAGTCAAAAGAAAATAACAGTATAAGACATGGGATGCTTACAGTAAGAGCTACAAAAATGGGCTAACATACATTAGCCTTATCACCTTATGTGAAAGTGGGTCTTGGCAAAGTTCCTGTCAAACAATTGTTTTAAAACACTGCTGTCAATGCATTCTGACTGCTGCAGTGCTTCTGTTTTTGTCAAATTGGCTTTGCCTTGTGTATACTAGAGAAGGAGGTGGGAACATTACGACGGGCAGAGGGTGAAGACCGAAACACATGGAACTAAGCTGCTGAAAAGGCACTGGAGCCTGTCTTTTCCCCATCCTCAGGCTAGATTTTATTTATGGTCTGGACCGAATATTACCTGGGGAACGTTGCACCTGAATTTTTTAAAGCTGGTTTTTTTTTTTCATTTTATTGCAATACAATCCCTACTAAAATATCCACATGTTTAAAGATTGCATCTCTCTGTCTTTCCTCAGTGGAAATTCTTCTGACAAACTTTGTTAAACAGGCTTCTGAAGGTCTGGAGACATGTGATCTAGAGACATCGAAAAAGTGAAAGTACAGATGCTAAATTCTTAAGAAACAAATCTCACTAGAAAACAAAACAAAAATACACCCAGAAGGACTGAATACCTGAATAGCTTAAGGTATTGATAATGGATTTGCACATCTCAATCAGTGGCTCAGACTCAGCACAGGTGGATAACAAGGGAGGTTCCACCCTTTAAGCAGTGCCTAAATACATGCAGCCTCTTCTCTAAGGCTGATGTTACGAAATGTCACTTAGTGAAGACACCTGGGCACTAATCCCCTTAACACTACATGTGTTTTTAACATTTCTTCATGAAATTGACTGTGAAAATCCCATCTGTGACTTCTTCTGGTGTTACCTCACTACACCATAGTTCATCTAATTGCAGCAAGCTCAACTACCCTGTGACAGCATCCCATGCTCTCTGAGCTGTGTGAAATAGCACCAGGGGGATGGCGTGGCCATGGAGAGAATTACAGACACACATGGACTCTGGGACCAGAGTCGAGCTCTAAAAGGACAAAATGAACAACATCACCAACAGAGAGAAAAAAAAAAAAAAGCATCAAACTTCTCACGAGGTTGTGCAGAAATTGATTAGATGATGGCCCAAATTCCAAATAGAATCATAGAATCATAGAATGGTTTTGGTTGGAAAGGACCTTAAAGATCATCAAGTTCCAACACCCCTGCCATGGGCAGGGACACCCTCCACTAGACCAGGTTGCTCGAAGCCTCATCCAGCCTGGCCTTGAACACCTCCAGGGATGGGGCATCCACAACCTCCCTGGGCAACCTGTTCCAGTGTCTCACCACCCTCATAGTGAAAAATTTCTTCCTAATGTCTAGTCTAAATT
>WKFP01014375.1:489981-525234 GCA_011057875.1 Pterocles orientalis | reverse complement strand
CTCCCTAAAAAAAAAATTAAAAAAAAATCCCAAGATCTCACCAAAACCTTTTAAAGCAGCTTCAGCAAAAAAAAAACCCAACACACCCTCCCACCCCCCTAAAAAGAAATTAAAAAAAAATCCCAAGATCTCACCAAAACCTTTTAAAGCAGCTTCAGATGTGCTCAATGTTCCTTTGAAAAGAAATCTCCCCTTTTCTGAAGGCGTGCACTTGTTGTGAAACTGCCTGTCATCTCAAGAAGTTCACATGTTTTGTGTAGGAGCCAAAATTTGCTTTTTTTTTTTCTTGTGCCTTCTCTGCACAGAAGTAGGATGCACAGAGCAACCCCCAGCCGCCGCCGCAGCAGAGCGCCGGGGCTGCGCTGCCGTGGAAAGCTGCCAACCTCGGGTACCGCTGCAGCAACCTGCTTTGTCTTATTGGCACAAAATATTTCCAAAATTTACCTTTAGTGGTTTTTTTTTTTTAATTTATTTTTTTTTTCCCCTGGGGAACATCCACTTGCAAACAGCGGTGGGAATTTGACTATTGCCCTCGAAGAGAAAACAAGCAAATTGATACTTAAATCTGCAGGACTAAAAATATCCATGTCAAAAAAAAAATCTATTTTTCAGTACTAAAAATATGTTTAACTGAGAAATAATTTTATTTTTTTAATCCAGCTTCCATTTGGGAGGGAGAAGGGAAATGGTTTTGATTATGGGGGGAGTGGATTTTTCTTGCTTTGCTGGAAGGACCGTCAGTTTTAAAAAGCTGCTCACATCATATCCCTCTCCTCTTCCAGTGCAACTGTAAAGAAATCTAATTTCAGCTGTAATAAAGCACCTGATGGGCAGTGATCCCTGGCAAACAATATTTCAGCTTAATGCTAAGCGTTGAAAAAACAACATCGAAAAATAAAGATGCCAAGAAAAATCATCTGTGTGTTGGCTTGGCAGTAGTCCTCAGAAACGTGAGAGAGCTCGACAGAGAGCCTGCTTTGGGGTTTGGGTTTGTTTTATTTTTTTTTTTCCTTTTTTTTTTCTGTACTGACTGAAGTGCGGTGGGAAGGGGCGCGGAGGGCAGGGTGCCGGCAGCCGCGGCCACGGAGGAAAATCCACTTGGTTGAGCTCTCTGCTCGCTCTTGTAAGCAAACATTGAGCTCTCTGCCAAATTGGGGCAGGTTTGTGCTGCGGGCGAGCCCAGGCGCTGAGCTAAGAGCATCGAGCTCGTTCCTCATGAGCCCCCACTATAGGGCGTGATGCTCCAGTGTCCTCAGCCCCGTCCTCGCTCCGTCCCAGCCCCTCCTGTGCACACCACTTTAAACACACTCTGGCTAGCCTTTTGGAGAAAATAAGAATGCTACTCTCTAAGAACTGCTTGGCAAAGGTATTTTTAAATTGCACGCCAGAAATTAAGATCCAGACAAATGATTTTCGCTGTTTCTGCTTTTTATTTCCAGGTCTTGACGTCCTAGCATCCCATAATGCCTGGTGTCCCTGAGGATGTAATAGGTATGGAAAATTCATCTAGGAAAATTTTTCTAAGCAAAATACTTGTGGGATTTACTTGAGGCTTGATCCAAAGTCTCCTGAGATGCTCAAGAGCTGGCTGGTGGGCTCAACGTCGTTTGGCTGTTCTGTGCTCTCTGCAGTTGGTCCCAGCTCGAGTGATCCTTTCTTGTGCTTGCTTACAGAAAGCAACCATAATCCTCAGAGTGTTGTATCGGCGCAGATAAGGGCGGGATGTAAAGCTGCAGAGACCATGCACGGCTGTGATTGACAGAGGGAAGGTTGGCCAAGCTTGGCTTTCGTGCTAACGGGAGTGATGGTGCCACCTTGGGTGTTAATATCAAACACCAAGTGGTTAGAGGTGCCTGGCTCTCGTTAGCATTGCCCTGAACTGGATGTCTTGAAGTATTTTGGGGTCTTTAGGTCTTGGATGGGTGTGGAAGCAGCGGGGCAAGGCAGGGACGCTGCCCTTGGGAAGAGCATCACGCAGCACAGCCCCTACCTTGGTCCTCCGCAGCATCGAGCCACGACGACAGTGAAAATGCACGGGAGCTGGTCAGATGGGAAAGGTGCAACACAACGGTGTCAGAAATATAGAAATACACCACGCAGATGCATTAAGTCCATTTTAATTTAATACCGTTAAAGCATAAAAGTCCCCTTACGGCACGGCACAATGTATAAGCAGTTCTAGGTGGGAAGTCAAAGCAAGGTACCTGGTGTTAATGGGCAAACTGGCTGTGTTTAAACAGTTGCCTACTTATTAAATCTCTAATTAAGGACATGCAAACCAAGCGGCTCAGATTTTCCACTGAAGATGATAAATTGTGATTACCGAAATGTTTTTAATGTATTACAGAGCAAGCCAATTTTATTAAAGAAGAAAAGAAGCGATCCAAATTTTTTCCCGGCAGCTTTACCTGTAATGATAGCGATACCTCTGCAGGTCACCATAAATTGATTTTCGCTGTGCTGTATTAACCCCTCACCGTTGTCTGATGCCTAGGTTTTGAGTTTTTACAGCCCTTCTTTACAGCATCTTTTGGGATTAAAATGCACAGGTCTCAATCAAGGCCAGACAAGCTGAAATTGATGCCTCGTGACTTTTTGGCTGGGTTGTGTATGATGTTAGCGTAACTATTTTCCCGCTATAGCATACCCCTGAATAGGAATAAGTGCACTTACTTGACTCAATCAGCCATCTGTGACTCCATCAGCCACAGTGGAAACTAATGGTAATTGCCAATTGTTAACCAGACAATAGCAGATGCTAACTTTAATATCCAACCGTGCTCTTCCGAGCATCTTTTATGTAGACATGTCCTCACTTTAATACGTGTTTTCTTTCCCCAAATATACGGCAACTTAGTAAAGGCTGATTAGCCTAGGGAGCTATGTGACTTGAAGCAATGAATTTCGAGGAATGGCAGCCGATGTTCTGTTTCTGGGCCATAATGTTTATAATGTAAAAATTCAAAAGATTTGATTTAAAATTCCTCTTCGAAATACAATTTATTTATTTTTTTTCCCCGGTTAAATTTTACAAAGAGCCATGTAGTGGATGCTAGCGCGAGAGCGATGCCTTTCCTGGCAGTGTCCTTGCCTTCTATTAGACAATCAATTAGTCTCAGAACATTAAAAAGCAAAATGCTGCAACAGGATTTTCCACCAAATTCAAAAATATTTACTAAAGGATTTCATTGCTCCTGTTTATTCCCATCTAAGCAGGAAGGCTGCAGCTACACAACACGCCGCCGTTGTTTTGGCACCAGGACAGCTTTGCAACCTCAGCCCCGGAGGACATCTGGAGTCTTCTGGGTCGCGGTGATTCCTTTTCGCAGAAATTTGCTCGCCTGAAGTAATGAATGAGCCCATTTTCACTTCGGCTGGGACCTGCGGTCTACGAGAGACATTAGGAGCAATTTGTAGGCAACGTGCAGGTCTGTTCCACCTAAAATATTATCAATGAGCTTGTCAACCCGAGCCTTAACCTTCTTTGTTATTTTCATCTGCTCCTCTCTCAGATGTCTCTCCTCGTTGCCGTAACCTCTGAAGACTAGCAACAGGATGTCATACACCTGTTTTGCTCAAGGCTGGGACTCGGAGCCCCGCGCCGCGATCGTGTCGGCATTGGCTGGCTCGCTGCTTTGCTCAACGTATATGTCAGAATGTCAGATGATAGTTGTTGTATCCGCAGCTGTTGCATGAGCCGGAGTGCCAGGGGCACAACTTTCCTGCAGTGAGCTTTAATTTGCTCTCCTTTCCCTGAAGAGCTCCCGCGTTTCACCTTTGCTGCTGCTGCAGCTGGAGGAGAGCTCAGCCCGCGTGCAGCTGCGCCGGCGGGACGGCAGGAAAAAAAAAAAAGCAGCAAGGCTCAGCAACGGCCGGCGTCAAACTTCGTGCAGGCTAAAGGTGCTGCAAATGACTCTCTTTGCATCTTCGCTCAACGAGGCGTTTCGATAATTGTTTGCAGGGAAGGCGGTGTAAACGCTGAGGGGTTTGTCGTTGCGCGAGTAGGTTTGGATGCTGTTCGGTGAGAGCTACTCGTAGCCCTTAAATAAGCCGTAACCTGCCAAGATATTCAGGAGAGATCTGACTTGGGTTTTTGACTGCTTTCAGAATCAGGTTGACAATCAAAACAGATGTAGAATGAGGCTGCAACTGGATTGCCAAAGGCAAAAAAAAACTCCTGTCAAATTCTTTAAAGGAGGGAGCTGATACACCACTGCAATGCACGGGAATAGTGGACGTTGGGAACCAGGCAAGGACACGTACGTCCACCTTCGGATTTGTGCGGGGCTGTGGATTTGTTTTACAAATTAGGTAGCAAGGGCGTTGGGAAAAAAAAACAAACCACACTTTAAAATACACAGTCAGTGAAACTTTAAAAAAGATGCGGCATTACTGCATGAATATTGCAAGATGCTTCTAAAGGTTTTTAAATAATACCTGCTTGGGCAGAGTTGCTGCATTTCCGAATGATGTATTGGGAAAGCATAGATGCCCTGCAATTTAAAAAGAAGAAAGCAATATGGAGTTTGATTAAAAAGCAACATAGTTCTGTATTATGGGATATTGCTTTGGTTGCAGCAATTGTTTGAGTAGACATGCGGCATTTTTGTTTTTCACTTGAAATTTTGACTAAGTTAAGGTTAAATATATAAAACTGGGCTTCATCTTTCATAAGACGGACAGAGGTGATGACCCAACATGCAACTCTTGGGCAAGGTATAGAAATAAAACCCGTAATTCTTGCATTTAGGGCTTGGGAACAGACAGCAAAGACGAGGGTTTTGTGGGGATGAAGCACAAGCATGAAAGACACCAGTGGGAGAAAAAACAACTGGTTGACAGCTGCCTGCTGGGCAAATCGTTGGCTGAAAGGACATCTCGGGATGTGCAGATGCATCGGCCTCCAAGGTCGCTGGATGGTAGGTCTTCATGGTGTTTCAGGAGAAGGATGATTGACAAATATTTAATGAAATCTTTGCTGGGGGAAGATGCTGATTCATTCAAAAGGGAACTGTTCACAGGCAAGGGTTTGTTTCAATGAATACCTCAATTTAAAAAAAAAAAAGTAGGAAAACCAATCATAATAGTTTTCAAGAATGTTTTGCTAATTAATAATTATTTTTTTAAATGACTCTTGCTTTTGGAACATAGTTTGTAGGGTTTTTTTCAAAAAAAAATTATAAACACTTCAGAATTGTAGATGTTAAATAATATTTTAATCTCAGAAAAATTTTTTAGGGTGTTTTGCTGTGCGCAGGGTGCAGAATGGTAAAAGAAATACGCTCCTTTAGCCCCCAAACCAACCTCATAAATGGGGCTCTGTGTGTTCAGGAGCCCAGGGCTGTGTTGTCTTCATCAGATTCCTGTCTGCGGCACGCAAGCCAGAGCGCCTGGGCCCGTGCCTGCCGCAAAGCTGGGCTGCTAGGCTGTGCCTGGCGAGTTGGCTTGCTGGTCACTTGGCACGCGTGGCCCGTGGCACCGAACCCAGCAGCGCTGTGCAGTTGAGCGTTAGAGGACCTGGTCCCCGCTGGCAAAATCACTCTCCCTGCTCCACCGATGAAGATGGATGGGTCCAAGTGGAGCATCAGGTCTTCAAGCCCAAAAATAAGCTGGAAATGTGAGCTCAGGTCTCTCTGGCAGCCCGGCCAAGTCCTCCTCCGTAGGGGCAGGGTGTGCGTTGTCCCGTGGGGACCTCAGAGCACCTCAGGGCTTGTCGAGCACGGAAATTCCCAGAAAAAAACATCCTTGACATTTCTTTTGGCTTGGCTCCCCTTTGTCTTCTTCTCAGGAGGATGCCCTCCCTCTATAAGTACTTTTATCATCTTGTTAATTAAAATTAAATCTATTTTTGATACCTCACCACCAGATCCAACTCTGTAATCCCAAGTGAAGGACTGATTCCAGCCCCACCACATTGGGGGGAAATGTCATTTCTTGCACTGCATTTCCAACCAAGCGAGACAACATATATATATATTTTTTTTCTTGCTCAGTATTCAGTGCTTTCATATCCTGGTTGGATCTTGATAGGAAAATATAAAAACATGTCGAGAGAGTGGTTCAGTTACAAATGGAGTGCAAAAATGATTTTGGAGAAAGCCCATTTGTGTGTGATTTCTAACCTAATTCTGCAAACTCCGGTGCGTTCCAGAGTTGAGCATCCAGAGGTTTGGGTCCTTGCCCAAACTAACCCTACAACGCAAACCTTTGGAAGCTTGCCTTTCAGTTCAGTGTGGGGATATAAATAGCTCTGCTAGGAACAAACAAAGGAGGTATTGCATCGAGCAGCCAAGAGAGACGACACGAAACACTCGATCAGGCTGTGTTCTGCTGTCCCGGGCTGAGCTCTGCCTTCTGCCTCAGTAACGCTGCGTTTTGGAGACGTGCTGCGACTTTTCCCTGATATTAATGCACAAGGCAATGAGTCCATAGCACCTTTATCCGTCTCAGGTTCTGTGAAGTGAGGGCTTCCTGCTCAGCCCCCACCCAAAAAAAAAAGAAAAAAAATTTAAAAATGCTCAGTCAAGTCCTGCTCGTGGTGGCTTTGGTGGTTTTTTTCGCAGGGATGCAGTCTCAGGTGATGGAGCACTGCCCTGCTCACTCTTGCAAGGACCAGAGAGGAAGGGTTTGGACCTCTCTTGCCCCAACATTCAGGTAGAATGAGATTTGGTGGCAAAGAGAGTTATGCATTTTCTTCAACATTTCACAGGCTGGATTGTTTTTTGGTTTTTTTTTTTTTTTTTTTTTTTTTTTTCTTAGACTGGTTGTAGGGATTGCCTAAATTGGTAAATATATCTATTTTATATCTTATTTTATATTTTATAGATATATATCTATATCTATGCATCTAATGCATGCAGACGTTCAGCCTTGAGCCTGGAACAAACCAAATTGGAGAAACTAAAAGCTGTTGAATATATGGTCTTGCTAGGACAGCCTTAGTACCCATTCTGGGCATTTTGGGGTATAACTTTGGTTGTTTTGTTCTTCTGAAAGCCAGATCTTTATGTAAGAAAGCAATATTAAGGATGTAAGTTGAAAAAAAAAGGAGCAAACCCCAATTTGTAACAGAAAGGCCAAGCAAAACCTCAGAGCCCCGGTGCAACCGCAGAGCATCCCTGCAGCTCAGCTGTCACC
Source organism: Pterocles orientalis (assembly GCA_011057875.1). NCBI lineage: Eukaryota > Metazoa > Chordata > Aves > Pterocliformes > Pteroclidae > Pterocles > Pterocles orientalis. The sequence continues at coordinate 518,097 of WKFP01014375.1, read as the reverse complement.
CAGCTGTTTCTGGGAGGAGGAAAAAGATTCAAGCCACGCCAGCTGCATCACCTTTCTCGTGTTCCCCTTTTCTTCGGGGCTGCTCCTCTTTGAGGACAATTTGCTGTGAAATTGCCACTCACCCAGATGTTTTTTCCCCTCTTGGGTGCCTTCCCTGACCCCTGCTCTCTCCATTTGGCAGAGCGGAGCAGCCAGAGCCCTAAATCACCCCGCCTGCAGCAGGCTGGGGCGTGTTGCCTCTCCCTGGCTTCCAGCTGGCGGCTGCTCCCGGCTCCTCTTTTTCTTATTCCTGCGGAGACGGCGCATTCTCACGCTGTCCGAAAGCCAAGGGCTGGGCTACTAATGGAGCCCGCTGATGAATGGCGCGAGGGTTTTTCTATAACTCTCTATTGCTAATCAATGAGCGTGTTTGACATCTCGGAGCGCAGCGTTTGAGAATAGCTGTCGATAGTGCTTTCTCGTGCCGGATGAAAATGGGGAAAGTGTAATACTGGCATTACATCATTGAGGGTAGTTGGTTATTGATGTCATCGTTGCTGTCACTCACCTGATATATACAGCCCGCGGTGATTTACCTCCAATCTAGAGAGGTATGGATTTGAAAATAAGCATCAATAACTTGAAAATCACTGTACAATGGAGACGATGCTAACTCCGAGTGGCGATGAATCCTGGGTTTTCTGTTGCCTGTTTCCATATTTCACTCTCATAAAGGGTATATACGGTCAGTCACCTGTGCCTTTCAGATATATTAGATATTCGGGTTGCAGTGGAGGTCTGAATAACTGGTGTCTTATTTTCAAAATGTCTTATGGGTGAATCTGTGTATTGTGTGTGCATAATAGTGCCTGTAATCATATGTTGTCTATTTACCGCCACGAAATTCTGATCCCTCGTTGCATCAATCTTAAGCATCATGCCGAGCAGCCTTTAGGAGGCACTTTTTCCTTCTAATCCTTTATTCTACACGTGCACACCGTTTGGTCTTAAAACTGAGTGACGGATGTGTGGATGATATTCCTTTTTTTTTTTTTTAAATTTTTTTCAGAGGCTGACTCCTGGAGGTCTGGCTTCCCGTGAGCAGCGAGTGTCAGCGTCGGCACCTGTGTCCCATCGCCAGACAGCTGGCACGCTCGCTGCGTGCCACGGCGAGCCATCTGTGCCAGCCGTCACGTGCCAGTTACGGGGCTTGGGGGAAGTCAGGAGGAAGAAAGTAAGTTCATACCACGATAGAGGTGCATTTGGTTTTGTTTTTTTTGGGTTTGTTTTGTTTGGGTGGTGTGGGGAGTTTTGGGGTTTGTTTTTTTTTTTTTGTGCAACCCTATGACACTCTCTGAAATCTGCTGTTGGGTCGGGTCTTCTCCTCTCTTTTCCCAATCTCTTGCTGAAGCACTGCTGATCGTACAAGCCTGATGAATTTATTAGTGGGCTAATTGAAGCTCAGGACATGCAGGGGGCATCAAGCACAGAGGGGATTTTGTTTCTGTGTAGTCTGTATGAAATTGTTTGGGGGATTGAAAGCATCATGTATTTTTTTCTAATACATTAAGAGATCATGTTTGTATGGAAACTCTCTTTCACCAAAGAAAGAGACCATTCACAAATAAAATTCCCTTACATTGGATGGAAGAAAGATCTCAGCGATCCCCTGTAAAAGGAAGAGTAACCCCCATCTCCACCCTCCACTGCACATCTACCAGGTCAAAGCCAACGGCAGGGTTTTCTGCTCCAAGCTGGCGTTCTGGGAGCTCCTCGTGGCCCAAAGTTGTGGCAGAGGACCACGTCTGCACTTAGAGGTGAGTCACACATGGTCACCTCTTAAGGGATGCTGCTGCTTCACCTTACTGACAGTGAGGAGACACCAGCCAGTCCCCTCCATGGGTACATGCCATGACCCAAGGTGACCCCCTTTCTCAGGGACACATCATCTCCGGCACAGTCTAAAGGTAGGAAAAATGAACTTTTCTCTCCCCTCTTTTCTGTGCCTTTCATTCAGACACAGCGGGTTGTGGCTGTGTGGCACCAGGAGGATGTTGTGGAGCTGTTCCCAGACCCGTGTGGCAAAGGCTACGGCTGTCGGTCCCCTCGGGGGCTCCGAACAAGTGCATCTTTGTAGGTGCAATGCACATAAGTGCATTTTTGGATCATAGTCCGAGCGCCTGCATCCTTTGTGAGCCAGTGAATGTGCCAGGATGAGCGGCTTTTTCTCAGCCCAGCACTTCTCCACTGAGCAGAGACAGAGTTGGGAGCACGGCACATCAAAGAGAGGGGAATTAATGAATGAGAAAACCTTGACATTTACACAATTTAGGCATGTTACTTTTATTTAAGGTTTTTTTTTTTTTCGTGGAAAGGGTGCAGAACCCTTAGTGAATAGACCTGTTAATGCCTCTTGCTTTTTGTGTTTATATGTGCCAGTTCCAATAATTGTCACGTCAACCTAAGTGAGAAACATCCAGACACGTTTATGGAAGAAGCCGTAGGGCTTTAGTCGAAGTGACTTCTGTTACTCTTGGGTGGTGAAGAGGGAAGGGCAATAAACAACAGAAATTTTTTGGTTTCTCAGCACCACGATTTATCACGTGTAAAAAAAATGTAGGACTTTGGAAGCCATTAATTATACATAAAGTCGATAACCAATCTTAATAGAACCTAAAGTGACAAAAGCGATGGCGTTTAAGAAATAAGGTTCCCCATATTGTGAGTCTGTGACCATCAGGGAAAGGAAAAAAGTTCAAAACATGCTCTGGACACGCAGTAATTGCCATTGCCATTTTTTTTATTTCATTAGAGAAAACTGCTTTCCGTGTATTTTAGGAAAGAGAGAAATTCTGGATCACAAGGGTCCCCTCTGTGCCTGTGATAACCTACCTGCCCTGGTGGTTAGCAGCAAACAGAGGAATTTGGGGTAAAAAGTATGAGGATTTGCTCTTTTCTGATATCAGCTAAGTTTTTAAAACACGTAAAAGTGCGTGTTGTATCTGCACTTTCCCCCCCAAATAAATCAAGTAGAATCATAAAGGGTACCTAGAAAAATAATAACGGTAATAGTAATGCCAGTAATAGTAATAATTACACTGCACTGCTGCTGATTTTCCGAGTCTGGAATCTGCTCGAATCTGACAATAATTAACGCCTCTGATTTTAGACTTGAATTTTCTGTTAGCAAAATTTATAAGAAATATATATATCCGTGGAAACCCAAGCTTTAAAAGTTCTAGTGCCCAATTTAGACATTTATTCTAATGTGACAATTAATTCTATGTAAGTCAAGGAGGTCTGCTCTGAAGCCATCATTAATTTGTACTCCTACAGCACAGTTTATCCCGTTTACTTTGTACCTTATTTTTTTTCATGGGAGATCAAGAACCCATTCTTAGCCATTATTCTTGACGAAAATAATTTGAAGCGAGCCAGAGCAGTGAGAAAAGCAAAGCCCACACATGAATAAGGCTTGCCAGGTTCTGGACGTTTTTTTTTCAGCTGTCTAATTGAGGAAATATTTTTTTGCTCTTTGTTTCAAGGGGTGGGTTGGTTGGTTTGCTTGTTTCCTCAAGAGCGGGGAATTTTTTTCTTGGTTCTCATCCTTGTTGCAGTTTGCAGGAGCAGGCGTCGAGGCTGTTAGCAAGCGACATGCCCGGGAATATAAAAGAACATTACATCTTTGGAGCTGTTTCGTGGTATTCCCCAGCATCCTCGTTTGTTCTAATTTGAAAGAAGCTATTGAACTGAAAGGAGCGACGAACAATCTACAGGCGGACAAAGCCAGCGAGAGCTAGGAGCGTCCAAATTTCCATGAAACGCTCTTGTTTCGATTCATATTTAAACAGGCTCCTAAGCAGCTGGACGACCTTTCTGTGGCCAGCCACAGCTGAGAGTTTTAGCCCATGAGAAATCACGTGCAATTTGCTGAGAGCAGACGCAAGGTGTGTATTTTAGTCTTTTTTTAACGTAAGAGCATAAACACTGAAGTAATGCTGTGTGTCAAGGTGTTGGGCAGGGTTTAAGCGCGATAGAGCAGATCCTCAGCGCCGCGGATTGGCGTCGTTTTCTTTGAAGACATTGAGATGATGCTGATTTATAACAGCCAAAGATCAAGCCAAAGATGGTTGTTTCTCTAAGTAATTTTGTTGCCCTTCTGCTTAATGATTCCTTGAGGGAAATTATCATTTCTTACCAATGTGCCTAGGCAACAAGGACTCTATCATCTAATCATTTAATTTTCGAATGGCCAAATCCTACAGCCCTTTTTCATTTAAAACTCATGGGGTAAACATCTGGAGAAAGCAAGCCTGGGTCAAAACTGCCTTTTTCATATTTTATGGTGATCTCGGGCTGCCTCGGTCTTCGGCAGATGCCTGTTGTAAAGGAAAGCAGCCCACATTCTCCCTAACTTGCACCTTGCATCTCTCTAACTGAGCCGCCTTGGACCACAAAGGTGGTTTTGCCCTCCCTTCTCCCTGCTACCTGCTCTACTTGAGGTTTCAGAGGTGATGTACAGGCTCTACACCTCCTCCATGCCGCTATATCATGGGTTTGCTCTTCCGCAGGTTGTGCTGACAGTTTTGAGGACATTTTTTCTAGAACCACCTGGTGCAGAGCATCCCTGGTGCACAGAGAAACAGATTTCCCAGGCTCCAGAAGATGTTTTTCCATAGTACAAAAAGCAAGCAGGGCTTGATTGATTTTCCTTCCCCCTAACTAGATCTTAAACTTTCTCTTCCCCATTTAAGTTTCTTTCTGTGCCAGCTTAGCAGAACTGTGTGTGTTTACTGGGCAGGAGATCAGGATTTCCCTCTGCTTCTCGCTCGGGTTGGAGGATGGGAGGGATGTCAGTGGTGGTGGGAGGAGCAGTTGGATGCTGATAGCTCCCATGGCACTAGAAATATTAAAAGAATCAAGAACTGGAAACACTTCCCTAGCAGTAGTTTCAGACCCCAGCATGAGGGCCACAACCAACAAAGAAGTTTGGTGATTTTGCTTTGACGCCGTGGAAGGCGGGAGGGAGGTGTCTGTGTTTCCAGCTCTGTCCCTTGCAGCCACCGCCTCTTCCAGGTTCTGGGATAAAGACAAGGAATGTGTCTGCAGTTGGGCCTTAGAATTGACTGAGAAACAAGTTTTCCTCTTTATTTGGGATAAATCAGAGGGATAAATCAGCCCATTTCATTGAACAGAATGTTTAAGTGCTTATGCACAACTTCTGCATTCAGTGTTTTCCCTGAAAAAGCCGAGTTGTAAACTCCTAACTACCAGCCCACAGATTATTTCTGGGTCTGCTTATCAGAGTTTTACTTTAAATCTTTTCCTGTTGACAAACTTGATTTTCTCTACTCCCACTAATTATGATACTAACAGACTTAAGAGTTCTACAAGCAATGACTGAGAAGGTAAAATTCTGAGCAGGATGGTCTAAAGTATCTGTTCTTCAATTTATTGCGTGAAGATAAAATTAAACAAATGAGCTGTTACCTTCCACGTACATAAAAAAGTGTTTGTGTAACTGAGTCGATGCAATGCTGATGCTCCTTGGCTGACGATAGTGCTCGTCAGGAAACACCCAGTTCTTGTTGGATTGTTATCCCGAATTCCTTACTTTGGGAATAAGAGGTCTGAGAGAAATTTGGGTAATTGTTTCATGTGATAAGGGATATTTCTCCGGTAGGAGCAAAACCAGACTAGCACCTATTCCTGGAAGTGGTGGCTGCACACAGTGGGCAGAATAGAGCTATGGGGAAAAATATAAAAACTCAGCTGGTGCCGTAGAGAACAGAATTTGGCTCCTCCAGCAGCAGTAGTTAAATGGACCCTGATGCCTACAGCTGCTCTGTGTTGTAAATATTTTATCTTGATTTACTTTGGAGAGCAAAGTAGGACCGAAGTGGCGAGTAATCTCTCTGCTAGCTTCTGACGAGGTTAAAATTCTGAAGTTCATTTTTATTAATAACTGGTTTTCTAGCCAGGCAAATATCTGTAGAAAAAAATAAAATAATAAAACAACCCAGATTGGAATAAGAAAAAAAAATATACAAAAGCACTTGCAAGATGACTAACAACCTTGCAACGTTAATGAGATGAAATCTATCCTCCCTCAGCATTTTGTCTCGGGATATGCGATCTCCCAAGGACAAAATCAGTAAAAACTACCTTTGGCTTCCGCAGCTTTCCAGAATCTTCCATGGAGCAAAGTGGTCACTGGGAATGCATACTGAATTTCATCTTTTATTTGGTTTTACACAAGTAAAACCTTGAGTGAGTGTTCTCAGCTTATGAAAATTGGACCAAATTACCAAATGGAAAAATACAACTCTTCATACACTTTTGTCTTTAATAAATAATAATCTTTACCTAAGGGAGGCAGTGATCTGGATTTGGTGCAAATAATTAAATAAAATAAACTACTGAGCAAAGCTTTTTATTTTTAAACAAATGGAAAACAAATGTCTGAGAAAAGCAGTGAGCTTGCTTAGTATTTTATATTCAAATATCTCTTAGGTTTATACTGAAGAAACATAACGTATTTACTGTCTTTCCATCACAAGTAGTTTCAAGATGGAATTAATGTCACTGAAATCAGCACAAATCATTGTACAGAGCTTCAACATGAACTGCATTGAACTCCAGAAGTTGTCCTTAAAAATATATATTTGTTTAATTTTGAACTTCACTAAAATGTCGCTGTTAGGCTGGGGTTTGTCCAGATCTGTGCTAAGAGCACCCCTCAGTACTATGGGAACGTGTCAGTGGTTAACACGAGACCGCCTGACTGCATTGATTTCCCCATAAAATAGTTTGATGTGGTTTCACTGGTGTCCCTGATGCTCAGACAATCTCCACCAACTGAAGCTCTTTGTCGTAGGTTAAGTCCTCTTTGCCATTTACCTCTTTAATTCTCTCCCCTATGATGGGGTGGGGGCAGGGACTGTGTGAGCGGGCGTGTGTGGTTTGGTCCCCAGCCAAGGGCCAACCCGCCACATTCTGACCTGTGGAAAAACTCTCTGCTAAGCCTCTGGCTCCATCGAGCTTGTAAAACAGAGAGTCAGCGTTGGCATCTGAATTTTCACTTTGGAAGGGATATGTGGAAGACGTAATACAGCATCAAACACGCTTTTTTTTGCTTTTTTTTTCATTGTTCTGTCTCTAACCATATTTTAGATGCTCTTACAACTGTATCTGACCAGACAATGCCAGGTGACCTTGTCCGACAGGCAGCCAGGACTTCAAGGAACTGTACTTTTTTCATAATGGATGCTTGACTTGAATTTTGCAAAGAAACCTTTTGAAGATGCACTAGTGAAGTATTCTCTTAAAAGTGGGAACCCTCCATACCAAATCCAACAAGGAATGGGTAATTTGATAGACAAGTTTACCTAAATGACACTAACGCGTTGTTTATCTTCCTAGCCATCAGGTTAAGAGCTGTTGAGCATAACTTTCTTAACCCTAACCTCATCTGTTCATCTCTCGGGACCTCAGACTAGCGCAAGGGAGAAAGGAAAATCAATGCTGAGTTTGGTTCTGGTAAATGTTTATGTCTGTATGCAAAGGAAGAAGGGGGGAGAGCTTGAAACTAACCCTTCCCAATGCAAGCTTTTAATTAAATTAGGTCTTTAGAAATGTGGAGTGTGATCTTTGCCGTGTTTTCATTTCGCTGAAGATTATGACTAGACTTGCCAAAACCAACTGCAAAGCCTTACATTTGTAAACTTCGCGCACAATGCCCGCGAACCCGATACATCCCAAAGAAAGAGCCCGAGTGCTGCTGTTTACATTCCTAAAGTCTTTACAAACAAGGAGAACAATATCTGCTCTTTACAGATTACCGTGGTCAGGTTCCTGTGTACAGCGCCGGTGACCTTTCCGACTGGAGCCATCTATATATACTCAACCCTGAGTGTTGTAAAAAGCTCAGGTGTATCAGCTTACCGTGAGTTCATATGACATACACGAAGAAGGATTTTTACAGTATCCAGCTGCTGAATATCAAATGATTGAATTTTCCACCGTAAAAGAGGACCTTTCTCTTATGTAAATATATGGATTTTTCATACTGCTGGGAAACTGCATATTGTACACAGCCCAGCTTAAGCTTGTGCCATCTCCTCTCTGACTCCGCTTTATCCACGGTAAGCCAGCTCTCTCTATCTCTTTCCTTACCAAAAGCATCTTTATATCAGTGATGGGCAAGCTGGCAGGTGGAGCATCCCCTACTCTGCGCTCCCCTTGCCCAGGTGACAATTTGAGACAAAGTAAAGCACAATTAATTTGAGAAAAATAAAATACAATACAAACCAGCCCTTTTCCTCTCCATATGACTTGGAGATGTGGCTCCTGTAGCTCACGTCCGTAGAGCCAAAGTGCTTTTGTTCTGCTCCAAACCGTTGCAAAGGTGTGCAGAGAGCCAGGCTACGCCCCAGACACAGCCCAGCCTCTTTTCCTCTCTGCTCCTGCCCCCGGTGCCTGGCTGGTGGCCCAAGGGCTTGTAGTCTCCGTCAAGGAGTGTATCATACCTTCCTAAAGAAAGACTTGAGCCCGTTTTATGCTTCAAACACATCGAGGCAGCATGTACCAGATGCAGTGATGATCTTAAGTGAGTGTTTTGTTTGAGGTTGTGGGAGATACAGGCAAAGTGGGGGATGAAAACAGCTGGCTGGAAAAAGCCTTAAAAAGAGAAGTATGGGACCAATAAATCCAACGATCTACTGGCATTTCGAGGTAGAGAGAGGCAGCTCTGAGAAGATGGGATCGGTGGCCGTGACTGAAGAGGCAAGCAGAAGGAGCTAAACCCATCAGCACAATTGGTAAGGTCCAAAATTTCCTCCAGAAGGGAACTTGCTGCCTTCCCTTCCCCAAATGGGACAAAGCTCTGCCCTGATGAGACATCAGGTCTGACCCGCTTCAGAGCAAGATCCTCGGAGGAAAGAGGAGGTCTGAAAGAAGGAGAATGTCCATGGGCTGTATGCAATGAAGACTTTTTCCTTTATATGAGATGCTGCGCTGCACTGAGTGTCATTAAAACCAGTCCTGTAAGTCTGACCAGCCCCAAAGAGGATGGAAGGGAAGCCTGGGCAGATGCATGGGGTCCACAGTTTGCCTTCTGTGTAACAGCTTTTCTGCTCCAAAGGCTCTGTTGGAGATCCTTTGTGCAAATAAGAATCAAATCTTTATTTTTTTTCAGACCACAGTGTAACGGGCTTTTTCCTCTGTTCTTGTAAGACACCTGAAAAAAAAGAGAGGTTTTGCTGTGTAAGCTTAATTTTAGTGTATTGATGTGTCTTCTGGAAATAGAAGTCTGAGCAATGGCAAGGTTGGGAAAGTTCATGGATGCAGCTTAACTCTGCAGCTAGGCTCAGGCTTTGTCTTCTGATAAAATAAATATGGAAACAAAGATAGAAAACATGTAATCCAGATTCTACTCTAGTATTCATATATGCAGCTGTAATAGGAAAAAAAAATAATTAGTGTCTCAGGCTGTCAGTGAGTGCAGTTCTGAACGTAACTGGTTAGGGGGAGCGAGATAATGATAGAAACATCCTGTGAGATTGTAACCCAAGTGTTTTGGTAGTTGAACTTGAGGAAAGGGCACGTATTATCAGCTGTATTCCGTTCTCAATTCACTCCAGGAGACTGTAAGAGAAACGGTCTAAAACCAGGCGATCAATAATTTGTATAGCGAACACAGTGTGCTGTTAAGTGGTCTGATCTTTAGATCTGTTCAAACATAAGGTGAGACGGAAGAGGAGTGACTACCAAGGCTAAAGCAATCTGAGATGTAATTCATAAGAAAAAAAAAACTGAAACGGAACTTGTACCACGTTATTTTTTCATTAGAATACCTGGTAGGTCACAGAGCCTGGCTGGTCATTCTCAACGAGTTTGCTACAATAAAAGCTCGTGTAGGGATGGGATTGATTTGTCCACAAAACCACAACGTTTGCTGCTGTACATCCTCCTGTAAATCTGTGTTTTGCATGCCAGGAACAGAGGTTTCCAGTCATGGAAGATGCTGTGGATTACCTTTCCTTAAGTCCCCAAATTGCTGGAAAGAACTACTGGGGGGATATTCTGCTGAAAAGTGACCTCGATCACCCAAGAAGAGAGAGAATACACGTCACAGTGTCAAAGACCTGAGCAACCCTCTCTAGAAGCTCTCTTCAGAGGTCCTGGTGTTTGAAGGAGAAGCACAATCCAGGAATTCCTTTGGTGTTAGAGGGAAAACAAGGTAAGAGACATCAGTTCAGTTTTGAATTAGACTTTACCATTCTGATTTAATTAATCTTCTAAGTAGTTTCACAGAATCAGAGACTCGTCAAGATCCATCAGGCCAGAAAGGGCTGGTGTAATCGTTTAAGGTGACCCATGCAACGCGAACCATCAGATTTTCCCAGAATTGTTGAATTTGTTTGAATTGAATTTGAATTTAATTTGAGTTAATCTTTTAAGGGGAAAACTTAATCTTGGTTTTGAACCAATGGGTTCACTCATGTGAGGGAATAGTCTATGGAAGAACTTTTCTTGAGTAAAGAACCAAGTAACTTGAATAGCAACGATATTGCCTTTTGTCTCCTTGTACTATCTAAGTGGTGATTAGGTCTGAACTTGACTTTTAAGGTAATAATCCATTTCCAGGGCTGACTCACTGAGTGAGAAGAGAGTTTTCAGTACTGTGGGTCTGAGTAGATTAACAGACTGTCTATAAACCGAGGGAAGAAAATCAGAAGGGAAAGAAGCAAAAGCCAAGAAGAGAGTAAAACTTGGAATTGGAAAAACAATCCCAGTTCCAGATGAAACATTTCATTGCACATGATGGGTTTAAAAGCAGTTTGCCCGACAGCTTTTTATTTAACAAGGCATTGTGTGAAACATGGCATTGTTCCTTACAGGAAATAAAGAACAAGAAATCTACTTATTCCTTGCATACTTGTATTGAAAGCGGTATGAAGTCGTAATGTGGAAGTAATAGCTCTGAAGCACAGCAACCTTGTGGTATTTCCTTTTGGAGCTGCACAGAATGATCTAAAAATGAGAATGCATGGACTGGAAGGATGGTTTTGACTCCCAGAAGTTGAGCTTTTTTTTTAAATTTAATGTAAGTTTTTATTAGAATAACTTTAGTGTACTGACATAATTCAGACCTTTGCTCACAGGGAGATATTAAGGTCCCTCTGGGGAGAGCTTGGGCCAAAACCTGACGTGCTGAGTATCTGCTACCACATCCGAATTCACACTTCTCAATTCCTTTCCTTTTTGTTTTTCATGACTGCTGTGAAGAAAATGAAGTCCAAGAGGTATGTTCTGCATGTTTTCTATTTGAGAAGTTCCAACAAGGGAAGAGGGCACTCTACTTTCTTTTCTCCAGAAGTTTTTTGCTTGGTCCTTTGCGTTGTATTACTCCGTTGCTAACTGACCTGGACTGAATGCAGAAAGCAAAATCCTGAAAGACCCATCAACTGGTGGAAGATGCCTTGAAACTGGCTGAGCAAACAGACACGTTGAGTCTGTCCTAAGCTTTGGACTCTTGGGTTGAAGGTGGCCAATGCAATGAGCTGAGTGATGCCTGGAGATGTCTCAAATCCTGAATTGTGACGACTTCTGCTAGGTGCCATATGTATGGGGAAGCACTTTGTTGCCAGATTTAAGGAATACCTCCACTAATATGATGTTTTGTTGAAAAAAGAATATTCCATATTTGAATTTTAATTGAACCTTGAGTAGTCTTTGAGTAATTCTCCCTTTTGCAAGTGGTCTTGGTCTCTCCCTGCTCCTGAGATGCTCTTGCAGGCTGTAGATGAGGGAAGGAGAGGAACATTGCATGAGCGGAGGCACAGAAGGGATGTCCATTCCCATTTACTATTTTCTCTCCCCTATTCTTTTCCTGCTACTGAAGTCCAGCTCAGTTTACATTACCCTTCCTGCTTTCCTCTCTCAATAACTGACAATTTTCCTACAGTTCCAAACTTTGATCCTCTGTACGGCAGCGTTGTGCTCTCGGAAAAGCAAAGTACGGTGAGGAGTGAGCACACTCACAGCTGCTGGGGGCTGACAAGTGAAAGGCACAAGCGGGGACAAAGCAGAGCGAACGGAGTGATGTGGGAACATGAACACTTGTGAGGCACCCTGCGACTCCCTCCCTTCTTTTTAAGAAGGGCAAGAAGCTGGGCCTTTGTCCAAAAAAGCACTTAAGCACGTGCTTGACCTTAAAACAAGCAAAAAGCCTCTACTATCTTTGTTCGTTTCTATGGTTTTCTGTTACCTGGATGTTCATTTAGTGGAATAAATGTTTATCTATTTGATCCCACACTTAAGAAAGATATTTCCTATTTTTTTTTTCTCCATGAAAAAATATGTAAATTTGTTATTTTACAGCTGTGCAAACAAGTTTCTGGGAAATTTAACGCTAATTGGTAGGTTGCACCACCCCTTGATTAAGAGGGGAAAGTTATTGCATGGAAAAGAAGCAGAGAAATTGGTTTGATCCAATCTTGCGCTGGATCGAGAAAGGAAAAGGATTAAAGTCTCGTAAACATAAAGTTTGGCAGCAATTTTCGAGAACAAAAATGAAAATAGTTTAAGGGAACAGTGCAGGCAATGACTCACTGGGGGGGTCGGCAGAGGACCAGAAGAAGTGGCCAGACTGACATTGCTTGGTTTTATTAACTCATCCGTAATTAGCCCATAGCTTAGATACAATTTAGCTTGTGCCATATGGGCTAATATAGTGCTGAAAGTTACCCCCCATGCAGGTGACAGTCTGTCACACTGAAGGAAGATTAGCATAAAACAAACAACACGGCACTCGTAATGATAGCGGCACCATTCGCAACGCCATGGTTAAGGATGTATAAGCACTTCCATTATAACCCAATCGTCGAGATTTTATTAAGTAGACATAAAAGGCATGTGCACATACATACAGCCCAGCGAGTCTTCAGTTTTCAGGCAAACTCATTGCATATTTGCTTTTTTTTTAAGTTATTTATTTTTTTAATTGGTAACAATGGCTGATGTAGGTATTTCCTTGCAGGTCTTCCTTGGAACAGTGCGTGGAATGAGTTGTTCCAGGTAAAACACATTGGGCAAATACATCCTGGTGATTTCTGCTTTGATAAATGTATATTATAGTGTATAAAAATCAAATAAAAATGAGAAAGCTACGCTGTATGTGCCCATCAGCTTGATTAGAACTTTTTATAGTGTATATGAATCTAACCAAATAGCAATGGTAGAACTATGTAGGCAGTAGATAATTTATACCGGGAAGAAAGTAAGCTACTGTCTTTATTGATTCCTCTTTATTGAATAGGAATTGCACCATTAAATTTATACCCATGTGTTGTTGCTACGTCCGGCCTTTATGTTAATTTGGTTACATATTGCCAATATTTTTATTTTAAAATCAAAAAAGGAAATTTTGTGCCGGAGCTTTTTCCAAATTGTGCTGAGCTTTTGACACAAAGCAGCAGAAGCCATTAGCATTCTCAGCTAAGGCTGATCAGTCATGCTGTTGAACCATTTCTTCTCTTCCCCCTAACGTATTTGCTTTCCTCTGTTTTCAGGATAAAAAGGAAGCTCGCCCTCCAATAAGTTTTCCGGACTTTTCTTTTGAAAGGCAGCCTAACCATTTTAAATATTTTAAATGAAGTGAGTTTTGTTATGCGGACAGGAGCTGAGGTTTTTTGTTTTTTTTTTTTTTTCCTAGCTCTCATCGGCTATTTATGTGACTCTATGGTTTTCAAATGGTATAATGCTAGAGGATGCCAAATGTCCTGCCATTTAATAACCAGTAGCATACAGAGCTCTTTTCAAAATGCCACCACTCTGAGCATCTGTTGTTATTAAGTAAGATGATCAAATTTTGTACAGGACTTCAATTTTGCTTTTCACATCACTTATAGAGCAAGAATAATATGCAGTCTGTGTATAAAACTAATGTGTTGGGATCATTGAGCCCATTGCTGGTTTTTGTGTTCTGCTTTATTGCAGATTGTAAAATAAACTTTGGCCTTTTTTTAATAAATGTTATAAAAATGCTCTGTGAATCAGGAGAGTGTCAGCAATTAAAGCCATTTAGCATCATAATAATTAAAAACGCAATACTCCAGCGTAGTCGGCGCTGGTTCGCATAAAAAGCCACATTGTTGGTCCTTAATAATTCCGTTATTTGACAGACGTGCTAAAGAAGAGGCAAAGGTGCACATTGTTAGGATCTGACGAGCAACTAATTCTTATTGTTTCTGGAAATTGCTCTAAAATCCTTTACTATTCCTGTCTTTCAGCTAACAGATGTGCAGGAATGTCCTCGGCTCACCATGGCTTTTCTCTCCAGCAGAATATGACTGACAACACAACAACACAAGGGAACAGCTGGGTTGAAACGCATAATATTTTCCTGGTGGAGAAAGAAGCTGATGAGGCTATGGAGTACCTAATTGGGTAAGATGCCCCTCATTTTCCAACCATAAAATTCAGATAGTGTATAACAGAAAAGAGAGGATGGGTTAGTAAGAGCCGTATGTTTGTCCCCCAGCACAACTGGACCTTTAAAATGAGCGATGCTTTTGCAGTTGTGGTTTGGGACTGTGCCTGAGCTCAATGTCGTAGAGGGCCAAATTTTTGAGAGGGGACTGAACTCGGCCATAATAATAACATTTAAATTACACCTCTGCATCTCGGTCCATTCTCCTTGCTCTTCCGAAGTTCGCATAGGCAGAAGGGCAGGTTTCCCCTTGGTGTTCATTTCTTTTCTGGGAAAAATAAAGCAAAAGCAAAAAAACCCCACAAATTTATAGATTCCCTGAATATCAAAGGTTTGGGATTCCTCCCTGGTTTCGTTCCCTGTTGTATGTTGCCACAGACAGGCAGTGTTGTAGAAGCAGTGTCATCGTCTGTCTTGAGAAGAGATGGAGAAGGTTTGGTCTCAGGACTGTGGCAGGAGTAGTGCTGGCATCCTCACGTACCCTAAAGGGGACAGACAGGGTCCAAAGGGGCTTTGGAGGACCATCCTCAACCCTGCCTCTGGAAATCTGAGAAAACAGGGAGTAACGATTGCCTTAAAACATCCCACTGAAACAATTTACTTTTTCTGTCTTCCTGGAGAGTCCAAGAGCTTTCTCTGTTCTTGTCTCTGTCTGTGGAAATATTCCCAGACTGTGGCACACAGAATTTTTTCTTTTACACCAGCTTCTTTATCAGCATTCAGGCCTGAAGTTTTTTTTATTTGTTTAATTTGCTGTTTTTTCCAAAGTCTAGCTTTGAATGTGTGAGCCTCCCATCTTACAGGCACCCAGATTTCCAAGAAGCTCTAGGGGTGAGCTACGTGAGCAGACAAGAATATGGTTGTGAGAAAGATGCTCCCAGTTGAGTGCACATTATACCTTCACTCATAGGACCACTTGTGCATCTGGGAGAATGAAGTGAAAATATGTCTTTTTTTAAATTTTATTTTCATTGATGTCCAAGCAAGAGCTCCTCTCACCAGACCAGGGTGTGAAAGCTGCTTTGTTGTATTAACCAGGGCTAGGAGACAGAGAGGTGCAGCTCATTCCCTGCTCATGGAGGTTGGAAGAGGAGCTTTGCACGTCCAACAGCCTTTCTCCAGCCTCCATGGCTGCAGGCTGGCAGCTCGGGGGCTTGGGTACGGTGCTGCCTTTGGGCACCCCTGGGCTTGCCAGGCTCCATGTCAAATATCAGCAAGCCTGGAAGTCATTTTAGGGTAAGATAAGTCAGTTGGCATGAAAATCTCATTGCTCTGAGCTCTCTTTCCTTTGCCTTGGGTATTCTGGGTTGATTTTAATCGCCTGTTGCTGTTCTCCAAGGAAACTAATGATTCATCCTCATAAGTTTGATGTCGGGATACAGGAATAATAAATATTTGTGAAGTTCATGGTATGTAAGTTAAATCATTCTGAAGATAAACGATGAAGATGTTCCTCAGAAGATGGCGAGAAGATGTGTTTCCAGGGGTGTCTACACATTTTACAGATGTTGCCTACAATGTCTGTGGCAGATACTTGTTCTTCCAAAGGTCTTGGTCTTCAGTGATGGGAAGGTAAAATCAGCAGGACTACATCCAGTGACCAGCTGCAGTGACACCAGGTTCAGGTACGTTGGGAAAGCGAGAGGCGGCACAACCTAGAGTCCAGTTATGGGCATTTACAAAGCAGTGAAACCACCTGAAAGACTGGAGTGGCTCCAGAAACCTTTCTACCTTAGATATGATTTGTATGTGTGTAGTTATTTTAGTTCAAATATTAGCCCTAGGTTTTAAAGAAATTATAATTTTGTAGGGAAATAGCCATAATTGCATGGCTATTTGATTTGCAGGTCTGGAAAACAGCCTGCCTGAGCATCAGAAGAGTCTTCAGGTGAAAGTGTAAGCAGCACATTATCCTCTGATTAACCTGAATCAAACAATGGAAATAGAATTCCATCTGCCATAGAAATCATAAATAATAAATACGTTATTAAATCAATAAACTGAGTACAACAATGAATTTTAAATCTTACTTTGTGATTAGAGCCAGCTCTTTCTTTGGGACATATTAAACTATATTCACAGAACATTCCACTTGGGTTTTTTTTTTTAATAGGTGATCTGTTTCTTTTTCAGGAAGTTCATATGAAGTTTCTGAACCTCCACTTTGCCCCTTGGGGAGAAGCAGCCCGGAAATAAGGTGAAAGTGTTCTGAAAGAAATGAGGAAATCTCAAAAGGAAAAAAAAAAAGTAGCACATTATAGAAATACTGGTAAATAAAATATAACCAACGAGCAGCATGGGAAGCATGTTTAACCCACTGCTCGCCAGTTTTCCTTTTTCTACCAAAGTGAATGCTGAGTGAAGAATATCAAATAGTATGACTCTATGTATTGGTGACATTAAATGGAATTAAAAGTATTAATGGATTAGAATAGAAGAAAACATGGTGTACCAAGGACAAATGCATAAAATCAGTGCCGCTTGAGTCTTTCGTGATAGCTGATCCTGTATAAGGGATAAGGGTAGTGTTTCAATAAGAAAAACAACCCAAACACTTAAAAAGTTAGGTTTCGGAAAGCTGTTGCAGCTCAAGAGTTTTGTATGAGAGATGCAGTTGCCAGAACTTCCCTTGGTCTATAGGAAACCTGAGAGAGAACAATATTTTGTTGCTACAGACACATTACTTTACCTACTGCTTTAAAACCTCTGTAGGGCCAAACCCAGAGGTACTTGGGAGATCTAGTCTTATGAGACTGAACTGGACCTTACACCTTTTGAGTTTCTTCAAAAGCGGTTTGACAAAATCAGAGTTCTTTGTCTCAGATCCAGAAAATGACACTTCCACCCCAGCCCATCACCTTTGCCTTGCAACATGTTGGGTCATCGAGGAGGTGAGGAGGTGCTGTAAAGCTGAAGGACCAGACAAGGAATGTGGTTAGTAACTTTAAGAAGGTAATAAAAAAAAAAACCAACAAACCCAACCCTTATTATATTTCCCTGCTCTGGCATGTCTCCATCACTCTGGTGTCCTCCTGCTGTACCTGGCACCAGGGAGACCTCAGAATCCCTCAGCCCTTTATGCCTTTTTGCAACGTGCACAAAACTCCTGAGTGTTCACACTCTCCATGAAGTTCCATACTTCCAGGGTTGGGGGTTTTTTTGTCCATTGTGAAGATTTGTGAATTATTTATTTGCTCAGTTTTTGCAGCAGGATTGAGACTTTTATGGTGTCTCTAGGTGTTACTTCTAAATTTCATGGAGACTCTCTTGATCAGCTCAAAATCTACAACTCCTGGCATTTCTACCATGGTTGGGGATACTTTAACCGCTATGGTGGGGTTGATATATTTTTTTTAAACATCAATTTTTTGGACAGAAGGAGCTACTGAAAGATTTAAAAATTGTAGGTACATTTGAAAATCAAGGTTTCTGCCATGCTTTTCTGTCAAAGAAGCTGTAGAAGGGATAAGATGTGCCTTTGCCAGCTTGGTTCATCATGGAGATGGATCTCCCACCTTTACAAAGGGATTTTTGCTGCTTTTTGAGCATCCTTTGCCTGCTAGCGCCCTCCCTGTTCTGTAACCAGGACAGCCCATCCTCAGTGCCGGTTTTGGTCATTTCTTCAACACTGGGCAATACTTCAACTCACCAGTCTTGTTCTCCCACAGCCGGGACAGCAGCACCACCCAACCCGTAGACTTCATAAGCACTGGTTGTCCAACTGAATTTAGACGACACAAGAAATCTTGACATTCAACTTGACAACATTTCTGTCACTGAGCCTGTGTCCGCATGACTCGCTTTTTAATGCAAATCAGAAGATGATTAGCTGGTTTTGCTCTTCATTGTGTTTATTTTTTCATCTTCTTTGGGCTGTTTTTCATGCCTCATCTTGGCTGAATTCTCTTCCATTTTTCTCCCTTCTTGTGTGTTTCTGCTCTTGTTTTCCCCTCTTTTTCCTTTTGTGCCTTTCTTGCATATTTTCTGGTGCTCTATCGTCTCTATTCTTTTTCTTTCCTTTGTCTTTTCATTTTGCCCATCTTTTGTTCCGTGTCCTCTTTGGTGTCTCCCTGTTCTTTGTCTTCTCTTTTTCCTTGTGTTTTCTCTTCCTCTGTCTGTCTCTTTTTATGATTCCCTTTTATCTTCGTTGTGTTCTGAGTAGGTTTGTCTTGATCTTTGTCTTTGTGGAGAACGTGCTCAAAGGACGACAAAACACTCCGCTCAAACAGAAATTGCTTATTAATTATAACATGGAACCACTGCTGAAAACCAAGCCTCCCACAAAGCCGGCAAACCAAATCACAGGTATTTATAGGCCGGAATGGTTTTTTTTCTGGTCATCTGAGCTCCACGTAGGGTCCTGTGGTTGAACACCCAGCGCTTAAACCATGTTCTACCCCATTCCCTTTGGAGTGGCTGTCAGTCGATAAGTCCATCCCAGCCTTTATCACTGACCCATGGATACTTGGGTGCAAAATAACCAAAGTGAGGTATCTGGTTAGGCAGCAGCTACGAGTAAAAAATGTGTATTTTGGTCTCCAGTATGGAATCCACACCATCTCCATGTCCCAAGCGTGCCCCTACCTCCTGTGGTGGGGGGTGTAATTTACTGCAGATGTCTTTGACCTACATCATCAGCTCCAAGTTATCAGTTGCTGCTAGAAGGAATGTTTTAATTTACTAGCCAGCTCTGCTGGGAATGGGTATCAGCTACAGCCATGCGAAAGACAGGATTTCTTGATACTCTTGGTAAGTTATTTTTGTTAATTCTTTCATATTTGCAAAAAAAAATAATCTTAAAAATGTGGGAACAGGAAAATCATAGGCAGAGTTATTTTGGTAAGGGAAGTTCTATTTGGTCCCGAAATAAATCTTTTTGTGATCTCTTTGAGCTCTGAAAAAGATTTGTATGATTTCAAAGTTTAAGGTCAAAAAAGAAAAAGTTCACCTAAAAAAAGTTTCGCTTTTTTGTTCATTTTCTCACCCATTTCTCCCCTCTGATATTTCAGTGAAATCTCTCTGTACGTTTCATTTACGTCTCGACTGAAAAAAAAACCAACGTATCTTGGAGTTCACCCTATTGTTGCTGTTCACCATCTTTATTTTTCCTTCTTTATTTTTCTGTCCGCGGGACGGCCCTGAGAGTCACGCTGAGTTGTCAAGACACAGAACTGATGAGCTGGGAGCAGCTTCTGAGGGTAGAGGTGCTGGGTGGTCCCGGGGGACCCTGCTGCAGTCCATGCTGGGTCACCACATCCTGGGGGCTTGGGAGACCCTGCCTGCACCGTCTTCCCCCTCTGGCCTTTCCAGGCTACTTCACTCCCCTTACCTTTGCCGTTAAATTGTCACTTTCCTGGCCAGGCTGCAGTATATAAATAGAAAACTCATATCTTCTACCTGCCGTGCTCCAGGGAAGCCCCAGAACACCCAGCACATCCCCTGCCTCTGTAAACCGGCTGTAGAACCTGGCCACAATATTGCAGCAAATAACCTGAGTCCGATGTGAATTGCCCTGAGTCTGGGAAATGCTGCGGGTTCCCCGGAGCCTGCAAACCGAGTTGAGCCCAGGTTGGGTTCTTCCTGCTGCTTGCGCCTTGTCGCCGTCGTTACCAGCATCCCGCACTGCCGTGGCGGATGCAGAAGCAGGACGGGGTTTCTTCCCACCTCTTCCCATCCTGGAAAGAGAGCACAAGTGATCTCCCAATCTGCATAAGTACACAGGAATTACAGATTTCCTGAGCTAAATATTTTTTTTGTCTTAATAACATTGATTTAAGTTGTACTTAAATATTAATAAATTGATACCAGGCTGTTTAGGCCAAATGTACATGAAAATTTCCCTTCTGTTTTCCCTCTTCTTTAAAATTCTCCACCTTCAGTTTATTCCCTGTGGGAGGGTTTGGGTCCTGAACTCATTGTGTGATCTTCAAACACATAATAAGAATTAATCACCATTAGTCCTCTATTTTAACAGCTGCTTCCTACCCACCCAACCAGTACAGCTGCAAACTTCCCTCCCTCTGCTGACACCGTAATCCCATTCCAGCTGCAAACTTCCACACGTAAAAACCCAGATTTAAGCTTCTTTTGAAACAACTCACCTTTCCTAACTGCTCAGGTCCATATCGGAAGCAGATGATGCAGGTCCTGGCTGGTGGGAGCTGCAGGAGCATCGTCCTTCCCGCACCTGAGAGTGAAGCCACCACGCTGCTGATGCTCCTCTCCATCGCGGGAGGTTGCAAACCCCACCTCTGGCCCCATCATTTACATCAGCCATTATTTGCTTCTCAATATTCCTAGGAAAACAAGTATGATTTCTTCATCAATAGGGAGATTTACCTTGCTTGGGGAAATTTCCCTTTTTTCTTCTCAGTTTTGGGCTTTCTTGTACTTGTTTCTTTCTAGTATCTGCCCTTAGATTGTGATTATTTTATTTTTTTACTTTTTTAGCATTAAGGTTTGAGATAGATAATTATTTTGCTTAATAGTAAATTTCACTGCAACGTGCCCAGAGGGATATGAAATAAAAGGTATTTAAAAATCTACCATGTTAGAAAAGTAAAATAATTTCAGCTAATGAGATTATCAAGGGTAATCGGTTTACAAAAGCCCATTATGTGACAGATTCATTGATGTCTTAAAACAGAAAAGGAGAATCCTATTTATTTTTTGAAATGGTGTAGAATAAATTGCTTTTCAGAATGCAAAAGACTCTTTTTCATATTTTTTTTTAAATGTGATGATTTCTGTAGCCCCATCTGCTGTTCACTTTCAGAAGTATCCAGAGGAACGCTTGGTGAAACGTAGGGTTTCCTGTTGAAAATTGGCGATAGGTGAGACCTGACCTGTGGATTTGACTTGAGATGGTAAGGAAGGACTTCATCTCTTTCAGATTACTGGGAAGAAGTTGTAGGAGTGCAATAGAAGATCCCACCTCCATTCAACCGTGACTGAGGACGTACACTGGGGAGACAGCTCACTTCTACAGAGAGGAGGAGGATGATAAAGAGGAGGAGGAGAAGCCCACACTGGTGGGTACTCCCGCTGGAGCAACTGTGGAGGTCCTGCTAACGGAGCTGCTTCCTTATCTCAGCAAACCCAAATGGCTCCAACAAGAGAAATGGAGTGGGAGAGTCCAGGAGAAGACAGGTGATTGCAATGTCCATAGTACTGCAGGATATAGAATTTTGGAATTATTAAAGCAAGACTGGATAAGGCTTTGAGCAACCTGGGCTAGTGGGAGGCGTCCCTGCCCATGGCAGGGGTCATTGGAGCTCGATGATCGTTAAGGTCCCTTCCAACCCAAACTGTTCTATGATTCTGTAATTCTATTGGGATGTTTTCCTTCCATTTTCCTCCTGAACCTCCTAAGAGACCTGTATTAGACTTGGGCTTTGCCTGCTCGAGGATTGACTTGTCCCATGGAGAGCTGAAAGATGCTCTAACAGCATCACAGTCTTACAATCCATAGGGCTAGCTCTTACAAATAACCAATAAAATTATTAATTTGCTTTTACATAAATGAAAATGAACATATATGCGGATGTGTCTATTTTATTTATTGCAGTCTATAATGGTGTCTATTTTATTTATTGCAGTTAATTGTTTTGACCACACGTTCGGAGCTAACCAGAGTGTGCCTGGTAGGGCTGGTACATGGAGTCTCTCCTGGGACCTTCCTGATCCTGTGGAAGGAGACTCTTCAGTAAGTAACACAAAATTATTTCAGACTTGAACAAATAATACACGTGTTGTCTCCTTTTGATGAACAGCATTTAGAGTGATTGATTTGCCGACATGCATGCATGGCAGTAGCTGGAACAGTTTGTATTGTCCTTGGATCCCCCAAACTGTTCCTAGATCTCCCATGGCTTCATCTCCCGCAGAGCATGTCTCCTCCAAAGTCTTTCCAGCACCTTGTGAATGGTCTTGAATGGTCTTGGCTTGGGGTGGTAGGGGAAAGACAGTCTGAGCCCTTCCAGCAGCACATCTACACCACCATGTCCTCTGTCTGTGTCTACACTTCAAGTGGGGACCTTCATCCCCACCAAAATGTGGTTCTTGAACAGTCTCTTCTGCTGTGGCTCTATCTGCTGTTTAAATGGTTCCCTCTTCTTTTTTTTCCTTTAATATTTAACAGAAAATAATTCTGCAATGAGCTTTATTAAAGCAGTAGGGTAGATTAAAAAATGAAATACGTTCAGCAAGATTTGGGAGGAAGGTAGAAGTAATTAATTTTCAATAATACCTGGCATTTCCAGAACTCCTTTCATCCCAAGATCACCAAACAGTTTACAGACATTAATTAATTAAAGCATTATAATGCCCCAGTGTGGGGCCATTGCCTGCGTGTCTGACTCAGACAAACTCCTTCTAATTCCCCAGACAGCCCAGCGGTATCCACTCCTCTGCCTGCACCGGGGCTATTCCTCTGAGTAAATACCGTGCAGCTATCTGAAGGTTTGCACTGTGTGGCCCTATGTAAATATTTTCCAATAAGTTCGATTATTTGTCTTTTATTCTCTATCAGGAACCCCCCAAATATCTCAGTAATAAAATTTCCCGCGTGTGTTTACACGAGGGCAGTGGGAATGATTAGTTTCTGAATCAGCTGCCCATTAAAATCTCCCCACTCCTGGAAACTTCCTTTGCAGGCTGGGAGCTGGACATGCATTTTAAGCTTTGATTTTGGGGTGAGTTGAGCGTTTTTGACAGGACAGTAAATTGCGTGGGAAAAGAAGAGGTGTTTGTCATGCGCCTGAGAAGGATGCGAATAACGTCACACTCCTGGAAATCCCCCAGTGAAGTATAAGTTCGGTGAAATCTTATGAAAGCTATAGATTATACAAACTTTCTCCACTCTGATGATTTGATTCATGAACGCGTAAATAGATAGATAGATAGATCCATCACGGGAATCCCCAGGGAACAATGCAATGGTGTTTGTGATTGGAAAAATATTATAAAAGAGCTCACGTATAGCCAATAGTTAGGCAGTTTTGCACCGCCAAGATAAATAGAAAAGAAATGACATTTCATCATTGCATTTTTAAAGGATGTTCGAAGTCACCAAAGCAGGAGAAATGGATGTCCTTTAATGAGGCATCTGCGGTCCCGCGTGGCGTTGCTACCAGCTGGGCACTCATTGAGCCCTGACCCCCTCACCCCGACTGTCTCTGGTCTTTGGGATAACGACGTGGCACCATGTCATGGGGAATGGCTTTACCTGGATGTTTCAACCCCATCCCTTAGCTGCCTTGGTCATGGAATGAGGGGTTTTGCTTGCAGTAAGGCCTTCCAGTTTGGTTGGGATATTCAGAAGCAGGATCAACCCTGAAGGATGCATTTGGAATGGAAAAATGGAAAAAGAAACCAACCACAACTGTTTGTTTGTTTGTTTGCTGGATTAGCTATTTTCAGATAAACCAAATGAAAATCAGTATGAAAATGGAAAATCTCCTTCATTACCTATGGTCTGGCCAGTACCTAGCTGTTGCTTTGCCTGGTTAGGTTGCCCAGCTCTGAGTTTTCCCTTTATTCCAACTTCAAACCACGGTGAAGAGGGGATGCGATTTGGGCAGCAGGCATGCCCCCACTTTGCAGGCGCAGCTGTACATCAACGTCGTGAGCCGTTGACACCACCCAGCCCCTGCATCTATCGGCCTGGAAACATCTAGAAATGTCGCTGCGTGCTCAGGAGGGTGATGCGCGGAGGAGGAACCTCTGGTTTCTGGAAGAGGGAGCGCTGCCCTCCCCCCTTTTTGTTTACCCTATGGCAAGAGCATCTTCGGGGAGCGCTGTGACTCGGAGATATGAGAAGAAATTCTTGAGTAAACACAGGTGACATTTGGCATATAAATAAGTTAGGGAATACTCTTGCGCAAGCAGTGCAGGTCAACAGTGATCTTTTATCTCCTGTTTTAAAATCGGCTGCTTTAGGAATGGAAAAGCGCAAAGTGTTTGCGGAAGGGGCGGCGGAGGGAGAGGGACCGGGGCAGGATGCCACCGTGATGCCACGCTGGATGGCAGCGGCATTTGCTGGACCAGAGCGACTGGCTCCAGCCCTTCTGGTTCTGGCAATATCCGTGGTGTGTCAGATGGGTTTCTCCACAACTTTTTTTCCCCTTCTTTTCCTCTTTTTTCCCTTCTTTTATTTTTTCCTCTTTTTTTCTTTTTTTTCCCTTTTTTCCCCCCTCCTCTTTTTTTTTTTTTTTTTTTTTTTTTTTTTTTTTGCATATGATTAATGTATAACAAGTCCCTTTAGAGAGTAAATACTGATCTGAAATAACACAGTAAACAAATAACAGGGGAACAGACGTACAGCCTGGATATACATACATCTATAAAATGCACTGCGTAAGCGCATGCGCACCCGCGTCCTTATTGTGTAGGTTAGCTAAGGGGATTTACCTCCTTTTTAATATTTTTGAAGACTGCTTTATGATCCTGTTGACCTGCTATTAGCAAAAGCTTAGCTTTCAACAAAGGTAATTAAATTATAAAATCACTGCAGCAATCATCAAACTACTCATAAAACAAGAAATGAAAAAAAAAAAAAAGAATACCCTGAAATAAAAATCTTGCAGGCTTCTCCTCATGTAATATTGCTCCCTGATGTTAATTACATTTAAATGGGAGAGTACTATTTTGGTATCATTCATACGCCTCCAAAAGTACTTTCCAGTTTATCATACCTGTCAACCCCAGTGCATCACAGGCTAATACTTTATTAAGAAAAAAATCATTAGGGAGCTGCTGATCCCATTTAAGTACATTGGGCAGAATGTAAGACTAATTAAAAAGCATATTTTTACATTATTAATTTCTGAGTTTCACACTTAATGAATGTGAAATGACAGGGCTACTATTTTTATATTCAGGCTCTCTGGGCTATTCAGCCAGGGGAATTAAATTCTGGGGATTTTTTGCAAAGATGCTTCTTGGGAGATTTGTTTTCAAGAACAGCTAAGCTTTTTTTGCTGTGCCTTTTTCTGGGAAATTATACCAAAGCATATTACAGCCACTTAAAAAGAGTAGTTAAATAGATGTTGTGTTGGGTTTTTTTTCATCACACTGCTATAAAAGTATTTTAGATGAGGTATAAAATATGGTTTTTAAATGATATTATGATTTGCAAACACTAAAAAATAATTGTGGTGGAGTTGAGAGAGAGCAAAAACATCTAATCTTTATTGTGTAAGACAATGTGATAAAATATTTTACAGCCAAAAGCTCATTTTGCATCTGGAAAATTGTGTAAACTGATGGGGGGGAAAAAAAAATCTCATTAAAACTAAAGGTTATTTTTAATATTCTTCGAACAAAGCAACACATTATAACAGCATTTTTCCTCCCCCTATTTCTTAAATTAGACAATTGTACGAACGCCTGACGTTCTATTTAAATAAAGACATAAAATGACAGAGACCGTGTGATTAGGCAAGCTAATCGGAATTTATCCCAGCTTGCAGAGCACACCGGCGCTGGAAGGTAACGCCGGCGCTGGGAAGGTCGCTGTGTTTGTGAGGGTCGGTCGCAGCGTTCCAGCCGTTATGAAGCATTAGGTGTTGCATTACCGAACCCTTCGCCGGGTGCCGGCTGGCACAGCGGTCCCTGCGAGCACGCTGCAGCACAACACACTTTTATAGGGCTTTGCAAGGAGGAGTGGAGAAAAGCAGGGTAGTTGGGTTTTTTTTTTTTTCTTCTCTCTCTCTTTTTTGCTTTTTTTTTTTTTCCTCTCTAAATGTGCTTACAATTACCTCTCTGTATTTTTATTGTCTTTTTCCTAACCACAAAACTCACACTGGAGGCAAAGCTTAACGGCTGAGGCTTTCCTCATGTAAATATTAGGAAATTACATTTGTACAAACTGCGCGGCTTTGTAAAGGGGGCTGGAGCGACTCCAACACAAATTAATCAGGATAAAGTTGCTCTATGTTCAACATGACCATAGTTTATTTTCTTAAAGTATTAATTTGTCAACAGCTTTCCTGCCTCGCTGTGACTCATGTGGATGGCATTGAGGGAAGACACAGATGCAATCTCGCCGCTCTACCTTGCGGTTTTAGGAACCAGCCCCAGTTAATCAAAACGTAATTGTGTTTAATTCCGCAATATTTGTTTTCATGCAAAAGTCAAATAACTGAAATATGATTATGACCCTGTGTTTAAATATTGTCTTCCTTTAAAAAAAAAAAAGAAAAAGGCATGAAACTATTTTAACTGTTTGCTAATTTTTACTTTCAAGTCCTTCCCTCCTCCTTGCCTCCCCCCCCTCTCAGCCCCAAAATAAATAAATAAACTCTGGCAATAGCTTTTCAGCTGTTGTCCTTTCCTTTTTTTCCTCCTCGGTCATCCCCAGTGCTGAAAGCAATGCTTTCCAGCACGTCTCTTCTCATTCTTCTGCCTTTGCTCGCTGCTTATTATATCCCACTATTTTTAATTATATCTCGGTTTTCGTAAAATTATTGTTCGTTGTTATGTTTCTGGAATGCAAACGTGAGCATAATGGGATCTATTTTTCAGAGTTGCCAAAGCAAATTAAGGAAAACATTCGGCTCTTCCTTTGCCAAATGTTTTAGTGCTTTTCCATGAAAGCAAATCTTATTTCTAACTGTATATTAAACCTTAAGTAAATAATGCAGTCTGTCAGAAGCAAATTCTATTGTAAAATCCGTAACTGTTCCCAGGCTTTGCCGGTGATACCCGCACCGGGCTCTGCCCAGGAAGGATCGAGGTAATGATGAAATATTGTTCATTTGAATTTGTTTTTTGCAGATACACCTAACTTTTTTTCCTGTGCGCTGGATGCAACAACCCCCCCATAAATATGGAGCATTTGTTGTGGCCGCTCAGGTAGGCGAGGAGACTTTGGAAATAACAACCTCACCGAGGGGCTGGAAAAGGGACCGGCGCGTTGGTAACGGTGGGGATGGGGGGCTCGCCTGTTCTTTCTTTTATTAACATACATCCCCAAATAATATTGACACTCTCCTTGTTTTACGAGTACACGTTTACCTTGTTGGTGGTTTTATTATTCAAGAATGCCGTTGTTGCCAAGTATTAATCAATATATTATGCTGCTCAGTTGGGCAAGCTGTACAAAAACATAGTGCCCCTAGGGTTAATACAGTCAAGAACTAGAAAAGTGTTTCAGACATGTACACAACATGTGGTTTACTATTATCATTAAATGAGGTGAACTGGGACTCTATACATATGGATTTTGAATTGCATAAATTTTGATTGATATCATTTGAAGGCTGAGCCCCTGAAAGGCAAGATTTTGTGAAAGACGATACACAGGCCAGCTATTACCACATACAATAATACCAGGAAAAATATCTGAAATGAGCAAGGCAGCTGGCTTTTAAATAGCTAAAACATAACATCAATACTTATTTTGAATAATGGAAAAAAAGAGGTAAAAGATGTTGACCTCTGCCTGACAATAACATGTTCCAAAAGTAGAACTGGTCCCGGGAGAAAACCCCCTGCTCAACAGTAGCGACTAAGAAATTTTTTTCTTTCTCTCTCTTTCTTTCCTTCTTGGTTTTCTTTTCCTTTTCTTTTTTTTTTCCATTTTTGTATTTTTTTTTCTCCACCTTCCCTGCCCCAAAGAGGCTTTTTTGAACATTAAGCCA
>WKFP01014375.1:468666-489957 GCA_011057875.1 Pterocles orientalis | reverse complement strand
TTTCTTTCTTTTTTTTTTTTTTTTTCCTTTTTGCCTCCAGCTACAGCTGTGATTTTCTGAGCAGTCTTGGCTAACGTTATTAAAGTTGCATCGTGATAGATATAGAGCAGAGCAGATAACAGCC
Organism: Pterocles orientalis; assembly: GCA_011057875.1. Classification (NCBI taxonomy): domain Eukaryota; kingdom Metazoa; phylum Chordata; class Aves; order Pterocliformes; family Pteroclidae; genus Pterocles; species Pterocles orientalis. The sequence continues at coordinate 489,833 of WKFP01014375.1, read as the reverse complement.
TCCGCGCACGACAACAGCCGAACCCAGAACAACCGCCGGGTTTGGCTGTTGTCGGTGTTGCTTTTCAGGTTGTAGCGAGACGCTTGCTAAGCTCGGAGTTTCCAACTCGTTGCTTATTTTGCAAAGTAAACAAGCAAATGTTATGTGCATAACCTTAGCTGTCTCTGCAAAGGTCAGTGCCTGGCTGCTGATTTCTTTTCCTGCCTTTTGGTGGCACTCTGATGCCAGCGATTACTTCTGGCGTGTTTGGGAAACAAGACGTCCTTTCTTAACAAAAGACTCAATCTACAAAAGGCTGCAAAACAACAAAAAAATTGATTAAATTTGAACCGGAGTATGAAAGTTTACTTGGGTGGATAAAATAGCCCCGTAAACGCTAAATAAGGGCTGATCCGTAACGCGGGATGAAGGGCTGCGCTCGGCGCAGGCGGGACTGCGCGGGGGGATGCTCGGATGGGAGGACTCCCTCCCCGGTCCAACAATACCTATGGATGTGTGTGGATGTATAGGTGGGACTGAATACCCGCTGATGTGGTTTCGGTTTATGACCTGAAACGTTGCAAAGTGTCTTTAGCATTTTAGAAAAGTGTCTTCTCCCACGCACCGTCTGCCACAGACGTTAGCAGGGACTGAACTTCAGACCACATTTTGGAGAATAGGTTTTGGTTTTTTTTCATGGTATAAATAGAAGCAAGGAGATGTGGGGATAATACAGTCGTAGTAATTTTTTTTTTTAATGTCAAAAATACCTGCTCGCCTTAAAAACATTCAGTTAGATCAAGTTAAATTTATTGTATATAATTTTTTTTTTATAGCTGAACTCTATGATTTTGACTTGAGGTGACAGCTGAAAAGCACCAGAAACCCTTGGAATTTCAGATCTATATATTACCATAAAGGAAGAAAATAAAGTTCCGCTAGTAGAAGGTAGGTAATTACATTTACCAAATATACATGGTTTAAAAAACACAACCCCTGAAACATTTACTTTAAAAAAAAAAAAAGAAGTCAAGACTGCAGAAGTTTCCTTTGTATCTATAGAACAAACATCCCCGGGATTTGTAATAAAATCCCAGTTATGAGATCCGGGGTCCCTCCTGTTAACAAGGATCTTTTAGCAGAATATTGAAATATTGCCATGTTGGAGAAAAGTTATTTAAGGACCCTACAGGAGCTGACGCGAAGGCACATTCTGCTGAGAATGTTTTCCTCTTTGCAAAGCTTTGAAGGGAGCGTGTCCTGAACATATTCCACTTTAGAGAAATGCAACAAATAACAAGCTACAGTCCAAGCCAGCGCTGCTCCGTGATGAATTTCAAGAAGCGTGACCAATAATCCTTCTACTCATCTTAAAAATCCTGTGGAAGTACTACAGCAGTTCCAATACAAGTGAAAGCAAACTGTGGGGGGAAGAAAAAAAAAAATCACAAAAAAAGCCATCTGTCTGAGAGCAGCCCAAGAATCCTAAGTCCACCCAAGTAGCTATTGCATGTTTTTCTGCGCTGCTAATGGATCGCATATTGTTGAAAATATGAATTACAGAATAAATCAGAAGAGAGTGGCAATTCTGGGTCCAATTCTGCTCTTGGCTGCAGGGAAATTATTGGCCTGATTCTATTTGCAGCTATTGGGGTGCACACCAGAATAATTATTCAATGTCATAGTTACTCCAGCTCTCTCAATTTCATAATAACTGCCAGAGGAGCGAGGCTGGCTGTCGGTGAGGGTCAGACAAGTTTAGGCAGTGGATTTTCCCAAACCTTTCCGCGCTGCTCTTCACTCTGCCACATATACTCCGCAGTACGATGCACACGTCTTAAATACACCTTTAGAAATGTCTGGCACTGGGGATGTGCCAAACATCGCTTGCTCCCTTCAGGGGAGACATGAGGAGTTACAAACCGTGAGCCCTACGCCAGAGCTGCTGCCTAGAAATAATTCCTGTTTGAAGTGAGCCAGAGTTTTGGCTGAAGAGGGGAGAGCAGGATAAGAGGGCCCTGGGTTAGAACAATCATGCAGGAATAAGGAATTTAACTACTATTACTATGCCAGCAAAATATATAATATATATATATAATAAAATATCAGATAGCATCTGAAAGGAAGGGCGCTAATTCAGCAGTATTCTTATTTTCGAATGAATTCCAGTGCTGAGAGAGGCCAGCAGCTTTGTTAAAAGGGACAGTTATTAATATGCCTAACGGTGACTTTTCTCCCGTTCCTACCAAACGCTCTCTATTTTAGTTCCACATTAAAACCTGGAAGCAGTCCTGCCTGTTTTCTAATTAGCCTTTTCGTGGCAATCTTGCTGCGGTAGATACTTAATAAAAGAAGGAAAAAAAAGAAAAGAAAAAAAAGAATCTGTGAACACAAAACTTTGTTCATCACTTGTATTGCTTAGTGCCCTGTACGTCGTAAAAAAGACGTGTAACATCGCTGCTTCTGCAAAGGGCAGATGTGTGAGGCTCGACTGGAGCCCCCAGCTGACTTCCCAGCGATGCCTGGGCTCAGCACCCGGCACAGGATCGAGCCCGCAGGCGCTGCCGCCCGGGTGTTGCTGCTGCCGACGCTGCTGCTGCTGTTGTTATTTTCCAAGAGGAAATATTTCGGGTCTGCCCTAACGTTAGTGCAACGTATCACTCCAGCTGCATTCCCTGCTGACTGGAGTCTGTTTGATGAGTAATTAGGAGACCTTCTCTTTAGTAGGTTTGACATATTTTTTACAAAACATGTAAATCTGTTAAAAAAATTGCTTGTTCATTTAAAAGACAGAGTTCCTAAATGAAGCAGAGTGTCTGCTAAATGGATATAATTTTAGGATTTATTTTTTTTTTTTTAGTACGACTTCAAACACAATAGGCTCTCTTTGCCTTAAAAAGGATTTTTTTTTTTTTCTGGTTCTGTTGAGAAGTAATTATTCTGTTTCTGCATCTGTGTAGCTTCACCCAGAGCTCATACAGAGAAAATCTCTGTAATACTTAGAGATAAATGTATATCTAGACAGACAGATATCCATGTGTGTGCTTAAGTTTGTTTATATTTTACACCCACACGTCAGAACTGGTATCGTTAACCACTTACTGGAAAGCAACAAACACAGCCTTCTTGCCTCTGTTCACATCAAGGGTGAACTTTTTTTTTTTTTTTTATTTTCCATCAAGAGATCTTTAGCAAAGAAACCTCGCAGAAAAATGTTAAATAAGCCTGGAATATTCCAGCACCCATTCTGCTCCTTTTGTGAAATATACTTTGGTGGTCATCTGCTGCTTCAGATCGCACGACTTAAGCTTAACTTTCCTAACTATTGCAGCATTGTGTAATTAAAGAGTTAATTTTTTCTTGGTTTGAAACCATTTGGAGTTTCTAAAACGTAAATATGATTTTTCTACCCTTCAGCTCTCTAGCTGTGCAAAAAAAAGAAGTGACACCTCTCAGCACCCTTCATTTCAGTCCAAGTTGCTACTTGCAATATTCAAAATTATAAATACTCTTATTAATTTTTTTTTAACCCCCAAAAAAAGAACTCTGGTATTTAAAGCAAAGCAACCCTACTGACCCAAAGGTTCAAGTTGCCCCCGAAAAAAGCATTGCTATAAGAAGACTCTGCTAGCTAAGATTAAAATCCTGTTGTACTTTGCCATGTAAGCGCAGGGATGATTTAAAAGCTCTGTACTTTTCCAGTCAGCTCTACTTATTGCTTCAGGCTGAGCATTTTGTTTCCCCTTTATTTTTTTTTTCTTTATTTTTTTTTTTTCCCCTAGCAAACACTCAGTTGCTTATTTTGGGGAAGCATCTCATTTATCTGAGCCTGCTGCTTCCCGAGACTACTTCTTGCTGGAGAATTACTGCTTTGGCACATCAATAGGTTGCAAATTATATCAGGGCTTGTGTTTAACTTGCAGCCGCATTGCCATTGTCGTGAGGGTCCTCGTCTTTTAGCTAAACTGCCTTTTTCTGGGGGAATTTCAGATGTCTGTAATTGCCGCTCCTTTCAGCACAGCTTAAGGTATCAATATCAGCTCGATTTGAATATCATAAGTGGGAAGTTGCTCTAAGCAAAACAAAAAAAAAAAAACACCAAACCAACATGTCAGTTGCCCAGGTGACATTTTGTAGCAAACAAGGAAATCACAACTCCAGGAAGTGTTGTATTTTATGCCAACAACAATATGACAGTTTTCTCTGTAAAGAAAACATGACACTTTTCCAAATATCAGAGGATGCCTCCGCTGCTCAAGGGATTCCTGTACTGTCACTGAAATGGAAGGTCACAGGCTCGTTGCGTGATTTCTAGAGTTTCAAAATGTTGCGGCGGAGCGTTTGCACGCTAAATGCTGTAGGCTAAGGGAAATCTTCCCCTTCATCTCTGAAAGAAGTGACAGGAAGAAAAAGGTCCTACTTTGACAGCGGTAACCTCGAGGTCTCGAGGTTCTGCCCCAAGCAACTCTGAAGTGGAATTACCTATGTTAATGTGTTGTCCTCGCTGGCAGCCCCGCGCACGTGTGCGAGCGCGTGCAAAGCGGAGTCCGAGGGCGTGAGCGTGCACTGGCGAGAAGCAACTCAAAATAGTCCTCTAAGCAACTTTATTTTTTTTTTTTTTTTCTTCCCAGTAGCCTGGACCATGCAGGAGCCTCAGCAAATGCTCATGGCCCGTTTTTACCTGGCTTTGGCTGGAATAAAGGGGGAAAAAGTTTCTGCAAACAATTTCTTTTAAGAGGTGGGGTTTCCAGTTCGGCTTCGAGAAGGTAAGGACCTAGTGCCTAATTCTTGAAGTTTAAATAAACAGACTTTTGCTTGAAGCCAGAAAGAGTATTAAATTCAAGGCTATGGACAGGATCAAAACACATTTGTTTCCAGCCTTCCTCCTTTTTTTTTTTTTTTTTTTATTTTTCCCTCTCCCCCTTAAAAACCCCACACCTTAGTCTATAGATTATATACTTCCTGCTGCCCTTTTTATAAGCAATAAGAATTTAATAACTGAGGGCAACTCTATAGTAATATTTATATGGGTCAAGTGGCTTAAAAGTATGCAATAAATGTAAAGTTATGAACCACATTGCCCCTTTTTAAATAATGCAGCTAGCACCAAGATATTATGTTTCATATTCTGGGAAAAGGTGTTTTTTAGCCTAGGCTTTAGGAGTACACCAGACATGAAAAGTTATACTGATCCCATAATAAAGTCACTGCCTGCTTAATATGGTGTGTTGTGTAGAGCTCCAGATCTTAATAGCAGACCACAGCAAGAACGTCCCAGATGATATCAACAAAACCGTCGCTTTCTCATTAGCAACCGGCAAATTCTCCTGGTGTCTGCTGGTTTCAAAGAAGGGCAAGTGCCTCTACTCCTGGTGTGAAGCCCAATAGGATAATGGAAATAATGCAGTCTAATCAGCGGCGAGCACACGAGATCCCCCCGTCGGAGCAGGCGGCGGTGGCTTTGGTGACTCCCCTTCAGCAGCTTTTCACCGTCCTGAGGAGCAGGATCGGTGTGAGGGCGAGAGAGGGAGCAGGAGAAAAATCCCCATTTCTGCCTCACGCGGCTCCTCGTGCGTTTCCGCCGTCTCCTCTCTGGGAGAGAACAGCCAGTTTTTTACAGATAAGAGATTTTTGAGGATATTTGCAAAAAAAAAAATTTTCAAAAGCATTTTATTGCTTTGAACACATGAAGAAATACTGCATGTGGTTATATACATTTATATACGTCTGTGCACGGGGAAGGGGAGGATCACAGATTGGTTTGATTTGCTCTTGTCAAATCGTCGACTTATTTGATAAATCAAATCAAATATTTGTCATCACGGCCCAAACGACCATTCCTTTGTTGGCTGGCACGCTGCCGATGTCTGTGCCTTGTCTGCACCTGACCTGCTACCTGCATTTTTGTTTCTTTTTTTCTTATTGCTGTTAGATTTTAACATATTTTGTCTTTGGACGAGGCAGCATACATTTGCAGCGCAACGTTGTGAAGTGTAGGGACAACCACAACCATCGCTCTTAACCATTAGGATGCGAGTGTGAAGGACACAAGATCATCCTCCTCTTGCAACCTAAATAATCCACAGCTACGCTTGGAGAAACGCACAACAGTTTTCAGTTTTGCACTGATTTTACCATTTTAAGTTGTTTTTTTTTTCCCCCCCACATTTTTCCTTATGATTTTCATGTGTTCTTAGAATATCCCTGATTTTTACCGAAGAGCAATTTTTTTTTTTTGCACTTTTACTCCGGTTAAAAAATTAAGACTGCGAATGTGGCTGATCCCATGCAAGGAAATGCAAGTCTAAGCTGCAGCAGTGTAAACAAAAAAAGTGTTTTAAGAGGTGTTTAACTATGTTTTGAACCCTGATTAAGCCTAGGGTTACTCAGTGTTTATATGTGCATTTGCAGTGCACTGGGAAAATTCAAGGTTTTAATGGTTCCTGTGCTGAGCTTTTGTTAGTGCACTGGGCTGCGTTGCCCGAGAGCAGTGATTACCGGCCAGATTAAAAACCGCAGAAACTCTGATTCTGAGTTTTGTCCAACTTTACTCATGTCGATGGGAAGCAGGGGTCCATATATCTCTTACAGTTAAGATTTTAAAAACTGGCACCACAAGTCAGTCCCCCGAGCTCTTATTCAGCTACTGGAGTAAGCGGCGGGATAAGGTAGCGTCAGTTTGTACACATTCAGCAAATTGAGACTAGTTTCCATCTATGGGTCTTATTATGGTCTATGAGCCAAGCCTAAAGTCTGATTTTTTGTTTGAATAAACCTGAGACGGTAGATGGACGAGGATGGTACCCACGAAGGGCAAATGGCTCCAAAAAATGGGTAATAACGAAGGGCAATGAGGCAACGGCGCAAAGCCTCTTGTTTCTGACTTTGCTGGACTATTTTTGGTTCTGTGGGTGACCTTGCAGAGTCCTTTAGTCTCCTAAAATAACAAGTAGGTCAATACCAGGTGGCTTGGATGAGGCTTTGAGCAACCTGGGCTAGTGGGAGGTGTCCCTGCCCATGGCAGGGGGTGGCGCTGGATGGGCTTTGAGGTCCCTTCCAACCCAAACCATTCCACGATTCTGTGATTGTAGGATAAAATGCAGTAGTAGCTGACCAAGAGCAGTCTGCCAAAGAGCCAGGAGATCTCATCTGGGGAAGCAATGACGTTTTCCTCAGCAGTTTAGGAGATCCTGACAGTTCAGGATAGTCCATGGCAAGGACAAAGCATGTTGAGGTGGGCTGAAAAAAGGAATGGATGAGGGTGACGTTGCCAAAGGGAAAACTGTTGGGAAATAAATACATATTTACTAAAAGAAAACTTCTTAATTCTGAAAAATGAGAGGTGAAATAGTAGACTACTGATGCTAGACTACATTATTACTGTGCCTGAGTGAGAGGAGAAAAAAAGGGCTGTGAGATTGGCTCCACAACATAAGCACCAGCTACCTGCACCTACATGGAGGCTAGAAATTCAGGAGAAGGTTTCTGATATCAAAGCTGTGAGGCTGTGGAGCAGCCTCCATATGTGAGTAACGATGTGAAAAACCACTGACGGCTCTTAAAGCGGAGCCTGATGACAGGGGATTAAGAGGACGTGTTGTCTGCAATCGAAAGGGCCCGGATGAGAAGACCCAAACAGCCTCACCCGGTTATATTTAGTGGAAACACCCTGGAAATAGGCACTAGTGAGGCACAGCAAGCTCAGACTGTCTAAACTTCCATTTTTATTATTATTATTATTATTATTATTATTATTATTATTACTATTATTACTATTATTATTATTATTATGGCTTTAATCTTTGCAATTTTCAGGGGTGGGGATGGCCTGGGCTGAGCTGCTGCCGTGGGAGGGGACCTTGCAAGATGTGCTGCAAGAATGGGCAGGGCTTGAGCTTGTGTTTTACCAAAGAAAGAGGTTTTTTGGGGATTTCAACCACGCCGGTGTGCTACAGAATTCAGAGAATAAGCGGAACCAGGCAAGGTTAGAGGAGAATTTGCACTAATCAGGGAGAGAAGAAACGTGGGGCCACTGCCCTGGTGTGATGCCACCACTCTGTGTCTTACTGTGTGCGTCATAGAAACAGATTAAAACCAGAAAATAAATAAAAAAGAGAGACAACAGAGCAAATATCATCACTTTTGTAACTTTGAGAAATTTCAAAAGAACATCTCTTGGACTCTTACATATCCGTATTTTTAAGACACTTAGTCGTTTAAGGGTAAAGCTAGCCAGCTAGCATCTATTGCCTGAACTTTCAGGACGGGAAAGGTGCCTTCCTCCAGCCTGGGTAGAACAAAGCTTGGTGTATAGTTGATTTCCCAAAATCACGTTTTTTCCCCCCAAGATTGCTGCAAAGGTTTGAAAAATAACATTTACATCAACAGGTTTCAACTACATGAAGGACAGGTCGGGAAAGGATGGAAAATGCAAGTGGAAGGGGAATACAGCATGAGGTAGAGCAGTTGATCTTCCATTTAGGGCTGCAAAAGAAGCACTTGGAATGTTTGGAGGGCTGGCGCAGCCCTGTGAGGGAGCCACGCAGTTGCCAAACCCCATAAAACTCCAGGTAAGACAGAGGAAGAGCTGTGGGGAGTGCTGGAGGAGCACAGCCCCGGGCTGGCATTGACGGCAACCGCCACACCAGCCAGCGAGACCTCCACAACTTTGTCCTGCAGTGCACTGGAAGCCTTTGAAGCCTGTAAACTATGAAATTTTAATCGTTAGCAACCTCTCAGGGACCTAGCGGTGATACCTATAGGACAGCTCACAGCATCCTCGCTGGAAGTGAGGGAGAGGGTGGCAGGATGGTGCAAGCACCGTTGATGTCCCCATATGAGCCATGGCCAACGTCCCCACCTGATGCCAGGCATCCACTGCACTGATAACTTTATTCACGGACTTTTTTTATCTTGTGGGAAAGGTGACCCGTCAGTGCCCATTCCAGGAGCCGAGGGGAGTCTTGGGACAGCGAGAAAAAGAATTAAGTTTATAGAAAGCGGATGGGTAGGGTATGTAAATAAAAACGAGTGGCATCCTCATTATGTGGGCTCTTTTGAATAAATGTTAGCCTTTAAGTGCCAGCTGTCACTCTATGCATGGCCTCCCTTCTTACAACTAACCTCTCCGTCACCTCGCCTTGTCTCCCGAACTTGTCCTATTATGCAGTACCAAGCTGAGTCATTGTTTCAAGCAGGAGGTGACATGTTAATAGCTTAATAATAGTATAATCTCGCAAATAATAATATGCTGTCACACTGTCTGAAGCACAATGTTTACAGGAGAAGTGGTAATGTATGATGACAGTAATTTGAATAAAAATGAATTTACTGCTCTTGTCTCATTTGCAGTAAATTTTCGCATCTTTCATGCACAACTGGTGCTCCATGACCTCTTTCATTATTGTGTTCTCAGTGGCTGCTGCTTGCTTTAAAGTGAAAGGCAAGCGAATGAGACAGAAACCTGCAGCTTAATAACCGATTTCCAGAAAAAGAGTTCGCACCGCGGCTTCTGAAAATCTCACTTTGTTTGTCGACGAAGACTATAGGGTAGCAGGCAGGATGTTTAATTAACGCAAGCTGGAAATGCCGATTGAAAAGCAGGGATGAGCTGATATGATTACGTATTGACAATTTACAAAATTATTGTCATTCAAATGTGTCAGAGGGAAAAAAAGTGCCGGGAATACCGAGAGGATGATTTGGTTTGGAATTAAAGTTTTTTTTAAAATTAAACTGTTTTCAGTGATGGTATTGTTTGATGTGGAGGAAAGCAATCCTCTGCTTTCTGTTCGATACAGGGAAAGTATCAGAAGGTATCCGCTTTATTGGCTTTAGTTAATTATAAATGCATGCTGGTGTGATAGCGGACTGGTAAAACTTAGAAATGATCCCTGAATGTTTAAAATAGTTGGTTGTGGTTCATGTCGTGGGTGGTTGCCTAACTTGTCTTGACCCATGTGCTGTGTCATAAATTTCTGCCCTTTCTGTGTATGGTGGGGACCAGGGCTCCTGGTGTTATTCTGACAAATAAAGAGGGAATCTACTTTAGATCAAAACTGCCTTTGGAAAATTTAAATTCCTAGGATAGTTGTGTTTCTCTAAAAGAAAAAAAAAAAGAAGTTATTACGTGATGTGGTTCATTTGATGAAAAAGAAGAAAGTTTACAACTCGCAACTGATATGCCTGGGCTAAATTTAGTTTGATGGAATGAGGACAACTATTTGAAACTTGCTGGGACTCAAAACACTGCACAGGACAAATTCTGTAAAAATTGCTATGTTTTATCTAATTTAAGTGAACGTGTAGAATTAAAAAAAATGGGTTCACGCAGCTCCTGCTCCTCCAGCAGAAACTGGGAGCTGGGCTGGAGACCAGCATCCTTCACCTGCTGCTGCAGGACACACAGTGTGGGCATGGGCAGAGCTGGTGGAAAAGGGGCAGCTAAAACTGTGCTAAAACCGTGTCATGAGTCGTGGTAAAACACAGTTTATTGTATTTTTGAAGCTGAGTTTTTAAGAGAGGTAAAGATTTGTCTTCAGTGTCCCAGCTTTACTTTAAGTAGTAAGTGCACACTTAGGGTAAGGGCTGAGCTTTTCTCTTTAGGTGGGGAGGAACTCTCGATCAGGGGGTGTAAGGATAGGTCAAGAGATTTTGAAGCTGAAAGAGGAGAGATTGAGACGAGATATTGGGAAGAAATGTTTTCCTGTGTGGGTGGTGAGGCAGTGGCCCAGGTTGCCCAGAGAAGCTGTGGATGCCCCATCCCTGGAGGGGTTCAAGGCCAGGCTGGATGAGGCTTTGGGCAACCTGGGCTAGTGGGAGGTGTCCCTGCCCATGGCAGGGGGTGGCACTGGATGACCTCTAAGGTCCCTTCCCACCCAAGCCGTTCTGTGATTCTGTATGATTCTATGACATTCTGAGAAAATTGAGCAGAAGTCGTGTTACCAGCTGCAGAAAACTGCTGCAAGGTTTCGGAATGCATCCAGTCCCGTACAGGTGTCCATAGAGATGGCAGAAGATGTAACTCTGAAGCTGTCACTCTCATTCAGTTTGCTCGAAGGGTTTGTCCATTTTCCATTGGGAATTTCTTTTTAATGCCTAAAATAATTGGGGTTTTCCCAGTGTACATTTGACATTTTTGTCCAAAAGGGTTTAGTATCGCTTTGGAAATCTCAGTACTTTGAATTAAAAATCAAAATATTTGTGACATCGTAGAACTAAGTGATGATTAATGGAGATTAGGTGCAAAAGGGCAGAAAAGAACAGAGTAACAAAGTCTGACTTTGGCTGATGGACTTTATTTCATGTGTATAAAAGGTCTTTTTTTCCCTGAATCACTGATGTTCAAGGGAATATCTAGTCTTCTAGGCTGTGCTTGAAAGTGAAAGGTCCTTTTTTTTTGCTTAGTGCTACCTTTTAACTATTTAAATGTATGAGAGGCTGATTAAAGGTCTTTATTAAAAGTATTTAAGATTGGTAAAAAAGTCACTGTTCTGAACAGCCAGCATCATTCCACAGTTAGTTATTTACCAAAAAACAAGAAAGTTTCACAGCGGGGGAAAAAAAAATCCAAAATATTGCGTTTGTGGAAATAAATAGAGGGATGGACCTGATTTTCCTAGCATGGAAGTCAAGTGGAGTTTTTAATTGACTCCACCAGGCGCTGGATCAGGCCTGTGGGGTGTTTGGTGCTCAGTTACAAGTTAGTGCTCTCCCTAATCACCTTGTTCTCTAAAGGAAATAGATACTAAACAGGAACCATCTGGTAATACATTCTGTACCTCTTAATTACAATGTTTTGAGTGGCACCTAAATAAATTTCATTTACAAGCACATGACTGCTTGTCAAAAGCTCTGTTGATAATTTTATTATTGTAGTATACCTTCTCGCTTAATGACCCTGGCCCAGTAAAGTCAGGAATATTTAGCTCTATGGCTAAAAAAGTGATCGTCTTGAAAAGGGAAAGACACAAACCCAATCCTTCATGTTGCATCTTTAATTATTTTCGAATGTATTTATTTCTATATTATAGTTTGACATACATTTGCAGACGACACGGCGATATATCCGCGGTGAAGATTACCCAACCTGGAATTTCTTGGTGGCCAGGAGGAGCCTGCGGAGAGCCCAGGTATTGTTGTGAAGTGCCAGTGTTATTTTATGATCCGTGTGTTTCTGTGTAGATGTACTGTAGCATTTAGACAATTTTCTCTTGGTTAGCTGCAGGAAAAGATCAATATTATAAAGAAGTCGAGTGACTCTGTGAATTAGTCTCCTGTGTTTTCGAGCTGGGAAGAAGGGATTTAAATCCTGGTTTGGAGACAGAGCCACAAACCCTGTTCAAGGATGGAGCATCCCTCAAATTTGATGGCTTTGGGTTGCACTTTATCCCATTGCTAGAGCTGAAAAGGACTTTCTTAGTCTTTGCGTAATCTCTGGTGGAAATTAGTCTGTATTAAAAAATCAACACAGAATTGGGCAGGATGCAGCATTACTGGCAGCCTCCAGTAGAGAAAAGCCCAGAACTGTGGTAGGTAGGATGGAGAGGTGCCCATGGGGACGTGCCACCGCTGGGCTCGCCTTGTCGTGGCACCCTGGACATCCCAGGTGGTTGTTTTGGGTGCAAGGAAAGAAAGCTTTCTCGTGCCATGACATCAAATAGTGGCACGTGCATGACCATCATTCTGCACAGTAAATCCTCCGTCCCTCTAAGCACGGTATGTGTTGAATTAAAAAAAAATAAATTACCAGTAATGTGCAGCTTTTTGCTAAGTTTGGCTGGCAAAGTTCTAATTCATCTTTGTGTTCGAATGTCCTTTGAAAAATAACAAATTGGAGGAGACAGGAGGAAGGGCAGAGGGGAGGTTTCTGGGAAAACAGGAGGAATGTGGCACCTGGAGGGGTTTTGTCCGCTTCTTTGGGATGAGCCGCCCATGGGAAAACGTAGCCGCATAAAAAAGTAAAATAGCCTTATTTCTAAATTCATGGCAAATTAAAAAAGGAATCCTACTGCTCTCAGCAGGATCCTTTATTCCTTTTTAGTTGCAGTTGATGGTTTTTCTCCTCTCAAAATAATTTTGTCTCTAGGTCTCAGTCTTGATGTGGGAACTTTGGGAAACAGAGAAGCTTTCAAATACTTTTTAAATCAATGCTTTAGCATTTATCCTTTAAATAGGATTTAAATTCAGAAAGGGGCTGGTAAAATGGAGAACACGATCATGGCCAGGCGAGTTTGCATGGTTGGGTTGGAGAAGAGCAAGCTGTCTGAAAGGGAGATGGGGAATTCGCCGTACACAGCAAACCGTTATCCCCTACGACGGAATATCTGGATTTGCAGCTGATATTTAAAGAAGGCACTTGCTTTACTTATGAGATTAAAGGCAAATGCTCTCTTTTAAAAATGAAGTCATGCTGTGTTTTGCACCTTTTGACACTTATTAACTCAGGTCATTAAAAAGAGGCTAATTAAAAAAGAATGTAAAACAAAAGAGTCATTTGTCTATCGCCGAGCTGGGTTCTTCATGTGCGCTGGCTGGAGGCAGTCTCCGTTTAAACCTCGGGTACAGAAAGCACTGGGAGCCACTGGGGCATGCTTGGAGCTTGTCATGGCTTTTGGCGAGACTGTGGTCCGGCTCATTATGCACCTCGTAAAGAAGAGAAGTCATTGTCATCAAAATTAGCTGAAGCTGGAATTTACATTCATGGAAATTTTGGTTTCACCGCTGTCCTCTGGGGCTGGACAATAAAGGAAACCTTTTACCAGCTGCAGTTAAAGTAAGTGAAGTTCAATAAATGCTTAGTGCTTCATTAAGGCATTTCCGAACGTACCGTGCTACATGCATGTGATATTTTACGGCCGAGGAGAATTCGGTACGAACGGCGTGTGAAGTTCGCTGGTTCCCGGTGTGCGAGATGTGCACAGTGCGTCCAAACCCGGCTCGTAAAGAGACCGGCCGCTCGTAACCGCTGCTTGTCCCCAAAGATGCTTCTGTTCTTCCAAAGGGACACTTTGCCAGTGGGCACCTTCTCTCTTGTAAGGTTAAAAAAGTGTCTTTTCATGGGAATAAGCTCTTCTGATGCTAGTGAGGGAGTCCTTCCAAGTCTGTTCAAGAGGACATGGCTATATTTGTGTTTTGTTTTTTTTTTACTAAAAGCATGTCAGATCGGCAGGAGGAGCGGTGTTGGGTTGGTTGGTCTTTCCTGGAGCTCCTCCAAGCAGAGGCATTTTGAGGGCAGGAGCTTTTCTGGGAGGGTTTTACATCCTGTTGAACTCTACAAAGGCGGCCGTAAAGGCTGGTTAGCCCTGGAGGATGCCCACCTCTTGCCATGCAAATGCAGGTGATGGCTCTTGGCGCTGGTTTTGCCATGTTGGTGCAGGTCCAGAGCTGTAAAGATATTGATGGAAATATCTCCAGCAGGATTTCCATCACTTTCCACAGCTATGTGCCTTACTGACCTCAAGGCGCCGGGTCAATCACCGAACGTTCCTAGAGAGGGATCTCCAAATAGAAGTGTGCTTCTCCAAAAATCCAAGATTTGTGGGTTGGAATCGATCCTGACCGCTGTTTTTTAAAGCCTCCCCACTCTCTCCCCACGCAGATGACCGTAAATTCAGTCCAGAGCCTTGATTCATAAGGTATTTAAACAGATGCTCTTATTTAAACATAAATCCTATCATAAACTTCAAATTCATGCTTACATGATATCCTGACTTAGGGTCTTAGAGCTGGAAAACACAAAGGGATTAATGAACTTAAGGAAAAGGTTAGGAATGTCATTCAAATGCTGATTGAGGCAATGGCCTTTCCGAGACAAGGTCTCTCCAGCGCTGGAGCCCAGCCCAAGCCTGGGAGAGGGCAGGAGGCAGAGGGGGTTACATCCTGACCTGCTCTCAGGAGGGTCCCCAGGCACGGTGACAGCAGGGGACCACATCCGCATCCCTACTCCCTGTGCTGGAGCATCCCAGCTCCGCACGCCTGCGGAGCCAGCCAAGCCCTGGCAGCATCCGCTCAGCCCCTTGCTTCTCCTCCCAGCCAAGGATGGCTCTGGGGGGCAGCCAGAAAAGAGTGGATAAGGGAGTTTAAACCAAAAAAAAAAAATTTTATATAGATATGTATATATAAATTTTTTTTAAATATATATATATTTTGCAGGGATCTGCGTGCCAAGTTCAGAGCTTCAAAACTGACGGCGCCCAGGACAAAAGGGTTAATAAACGTCTGCAGCAAAGCGCCTGGCGCTGGTGGGGGCTTCGTTTATCGCGGGAGGGAGCGGGACCTGCTTTGTGCAGGAATCTGGCTGTAACCAGAATATCCTGCAGGAAGCAGTCGTTTCAAACAAGCCTTTTTTTTTTCTTTTTTTTTTTTTTGTTCTGGAATATAATTAATACATCAGGTCATGTTTTGTACTGCCAGTGGCGTGTTTATTACATGATTACTTCCCAGACATTTTTAGCTGTAGTCCAGGAGTTAGGAGTCGCTGGCTTTCTCGCAGAGCTATCCCATTTAAGCAGGGTAGGTTTATACCTAGCCTGTGAATATTCATGTCTCCTGAAAATAATAACAGTATTATTGTTGCTGAAATCTTCAGGGAAGCTAGCTGCCAGTGAGAGATTATTTAAAGCAGGTTCTCCCATCACCCCTCCCCAATGAAAACGCTCAGAAAAATCCTTACAGACAGATAGGCGCAGGGGTTTATTTTTTCCTTTTTTTTTTCTTTTTTTTTTTCCTAAAGCCGTGTTTCCAAGGATAAAATCTTACTTGCAAAGATCCTTATTACATGTGTGTACCCTTAAGCTGCTGAGATGACACCACCGCTTACAGGTGGTGGAGTGAAGGCAAGCAAAAAGCACCAAACCCCTAAAGTCTCAAGTCACTGCAATCATCTTCAACTCCCAAATTGTCCTGGAAGGAGAATAGCATCGGATTTGTCTTAGGCTGTTTGGCCAAACTGGGGCACAGATGGGATAATGACTTTTACAAACAGCATTTTGATGAGAGGAGGGGAGAAGGAATCATATGTAAAATGCACAAAGGCTGCATAAACACACTGATGCCTGCAGCTGGAACAAACTAAAAAGATGTTTAATAATTTAGAACCAAGCAGGCAGGGCCTGTGCAGCTGTTGTGTGCAGGGGACCATGAAAGTCTTCCATTTGACAGCTGGCTCCATCTTTCCCCAGTTGCTACGTGAAGAAGCGAATGCAGATTTGGGATTAGCCAATCCCTGGTACCCCTGCCCATCTGCCACCAAGACCCCCAGCTCCGGCTCCTCTCGCTGGAGATGCACAGACATTAAAAAAAAAAAAAAAAAAGTCCACACACTCTCCCAAACATATGTATGCATCAGTATCAGCCGTCAGCCGTTCGGAGGATCTGTTGACATGCCGCCAGTACATGGCTGCTGTCGTTTTTGCTGCAGGGCACATTTTGCATTTCACACATTTGCAGAAATACAAAATGCTGTTGGATGCAAACAATTCAGGGCCTAATTGGCTGAATTACTTCAATGTTACCTTGTGTCCCCCACCTGATTAACATAGCTCAGCTGGGGAGGGTTGGGAAGGAAAGAGCAGAGAGGGATTTGGAGGGCAGGTGAAGCTGTGTTTGCCCATGAAAGCGAGATCCTTAGCGAAGTCCCAGCTGAGCCGGAGCGGGGCTGTGCCAGGCAGATAGCTGCGAGCGGGAGGGGAGATGCCGAGGTGGCCGCGGGCTCCGGCGAGGCGATGCTCGCCGAGGATTTTCCCCGTGTTTTTGCAAAAAAATCCCCCCCCAACAAGGGATGGCAGGGGACGGGTGGCGTTGGGTCGTCCTCTGCCCCGCATCGCCCCGGCGGCGGATGCTCGGGGCGGGAGAGTGGCTGGGAAATTGTAAACATATTTTAAAAATTGAAAGGCTTGCTAATCCTGACCCCGTGTTAATACCAGAATAACAAAAACCACAGAGGAACTAATAATCGTTATTAGAGCCTATTCCAAAATTGCGTTCTGTTTTTATTAATGAGGCAGATTAGCATTTTTACTTATTCAAGAGAACGTAAAGAGCCTGGGAAAGATGCAACAATTACAAAGTGAAGAATTTTTCTTTTTATTTAATGACAAAACACTCTAAAATGGATAAGGGTGTAGTGTTTATTTTCATTTTTTTTTCCGTTTTGCTGAGAAATCATTTTATTTCTGTTGAATTTTGAGCATAAATATTTACATGCAATTTGCATTTTCTCACAGCCTATTCATAATCAAGTTCTATACTGGGAATCTTTTTGGCTTTATTTATTTTTTTTGGTCCTGTTTTGTTTTAAAATAATACAGCTTACGGGGAAAAGATGAACTGGTTTGTTAAATGAGACAATTGTCTTTCTTGTTGATAGGACCAGAGAAAATCTACACCATGATTTTTAAAAATGGAATTGCTTACGAAAACATCTGCCTGTAAATCTTTTTCTTTTAATAAGGCGTCTCTATGTTTGCCTGTGCTCAGGATGCTTTTCCAGCCCATTCCTTGCAGAAGAAAGGGGGAAAAAAAACGTGTTTCCCATTGTCAGCCCTGCCTGCTCGTCTCGGGCAGCCGATGCCAAGCTGCCCAAGCCGTTACCACCGTCGTTGCTCTCCAGCAGCTGGCTCTATAATGCCGAAAGGTTTTTTAATTTATTTTTTTTTTCCTCCCCTCTCTGCCTCTGATTACTGTGACCATAGTAAAAAGTCTAGACAAAGCGGATGAAATCATCACCTTTCGAAAGATCTCATTACATCATGCGCTTTTACATTCCCAAATTCATCTCGCCAGCAGGATCGGCTTTTATATCTCCCTGTCCTGGAGTGAAACAGCAGCCAGCACATGCCTGGGGAGCTCGCTTGCGGCGAGGAGGGGTCCTCGGTAGAGAAAGGCAGGGAGAAGAGGATAACATAGGTAAACGGTTCGTATTTATGAGCGATCTATTCTGACCGGTATCGTCCCATCCTGCCCGTTTCAGCCCTCGTGTTCCACCCTTGCCATCCTCTCCCAGCCCGGTGGGGATGGCTGGGCAAGGACGAGGGGGAGATGAGGAGCTCATCGATTGGGGTGACCTCCCCTCACCTCCCCTTCCCTTGTCAAATACTTAAAAGAGCGCTGTGGGGAGCTAATAAGGCAGGGCTTGGCCTTCCTCCGCTTGGCGTTGGCTCGCAGGGGTGTTTGAAGCGCTCTGATGGGGACGGCTGCTTTACAGCTCTGAATATTCAGCTGCCATAGAAATGCTCTTTAGCTGACCCTAAATTTGTACCGTAATGGCCCTTGGTGGCTAGACAGTTAATGCCAGAGGTGTGGCCCCTCGGGGTTACTTTTATTTATGTTTCAGGCCGGCTTCTTTTCTTAAAAGTGTGCACTTGTAAAATCCATTTTCCTTTCCCACCCCTCCTGACTGCGCTATAATTTTTCTTCTTGCTTCATCAGCAGCCCTGAGATTTACAATTAAGTGTAAGAAAAAAAAAAAAAAAAGCACGGAGCTAAGGTTGCGACACGCACAAAAGCAAAGAGATTCAAAGTTGAGGGTGAAACTCTATCCTTAATTCACTTGGTGTGATTTTTTTTTCTTTTTTTTTTGGGAGGAAAAGAGAAGAAAAAGCGTTGTAACATGAAAGCCCAAGCGTCGGCTGGCGGTCGCCGGAGCCAGATCTAGGGCAACAAGCCACGGCGAGCTGCCGCTTCAAACCGGGCTGCCAAATTCCAGCGCACTCGGAGGATGACCCGCAGCAACCCCATTTCAGGCTTGGGTGTCTCTTCAGCAGAAGCTGCCAATTAGAGCGAACGGTGCCAAATTATTTGGCAGATCTGTGCCACGGACAGACAGCCAGTCATAGATTCGCGCTGGTTTCCTTGAAGTAATTACCATGACAATAATATGAACTTGAATAAAGAAAACATTTTTTACGGCAAAGGAGAGGGGCGTGAGAAGAAGCGGAGCGGGGAGCTGGAGACAACTGATCCCGTTTCGCTGGCGAAATGTTCCATTTGGCCCGTGACGCCAACCCGCTTGCTGGAATGGCATCTGCCGCTGCCTTTGCATCTGCCGGACCGGCCAACGTCGCTCGGTGCTCATGGGTTGGGAGGTTTGCTGCGGTGTCCGGTGTCAGAAGACACACGTGCACAGTCAACGCCGCTCAAACTCGTGCTTTTTTTTGTCCTTATAAAGAGTGAAAACAGAAAAGCAACAGCAGAAAATATGTTGGTGGAGAGCTGCTGGCGTAGACACGTTTTGGGGAGAGTTGGTTGACTCCAGGATGAGGTATCTAGGGTGGAACGACCCAGAAATGGCCAAGCAGGGGATGGAGGTGTTGGAAGGACGTGGTACACGAAGGGTGGCCTTTCTGCCTGTCTTTCCATGAACTTTCACCATAACCATCCCTAAGACAAGCGGTGTTTTTGGTTATTCAGGTCTTGCAATGAAGGGAAAGCAACACCGTGTTGGCCATGGCTCCGGCACTGCTTTGGCCAAGGCTCCAGCACCACGTTGGCCAAGGCTCCAGCACCGCGTTGGCCATGGCTCCGACATCGTGTTGGCCATGGCTTCGGCACCGCATTGGCCAAGGCTCCAGCACCACGTTGGCCATAGCTCCAGCACCGCATTGGCCATGGTTCCGGCACCACGTTGGCCATGGCTCCAGCACCACGTTGGCCAAGGCACCAGGGGCTCTGCAGGATCTACACCATCCATGGAGAGAATTCAAGCACACATCCCATCCAGGTAAAGAGATGGGTCCCCCCAGACGGGACACAGCAAAAATCTCCTCCTGCATGTATCTCTGCCCAGCTCTTGCACAAGGATATTTAATTCTAGTCCGAAACAAAGGCAGTTGTTGCACAATGCCTATAGAACGTGGCTGGGAAAAATAGACTGTCAGGGGGAGTTTGCTTCCTTTGTTAATAAAAAAAGAAGAAAAAGAGTTTATGGATCTTTTCCTGAATATGAATATTAAATAGACTAGTTGTGGGAACCCTGATTTTAATTTCCTATGTCTTTATTTGGAATTTTACTCCCTCTTGGAAAGGTGTCTACTTAAATATAGGGGGAAAGGGAATTTAATGAATTACAAAAAGGGTTATTTTACATGGAAAATGTGTATTCCTGGCTATTTCCATTTAAAGAACATGACATTAGTGTGGAAATTGCCCCTTATGAACAGGTCATTAATGTCAACTCTACTAAAACTGACATCACCTGCTACTATTTTAATTGTGTGTTTTACTAATGCTAACCATTTTCCTGACAATAGAACCCCCATAAGCTTAATGAATCTTTGCAGAATACATAAACCAAGGTCAATATGTAAGAAATGCTTCAAATGTTCAGAAACTCTGCAAAGCCCAGAGAAAACTTTATTATTCTTTTACATTCACAATAATAAGAGCAAAAATAGATACCCTACGTAATATCTTTTCCAGACCATAGTGTATAAAAAAATCTTTGATGCTTTTGGGAAATATTTTTGATTAGCTACTATTTTATATGAAGAAAAAGGACTTATTTAACCGGGTTACATTCACAAGATTTATTCTTTATTTTCCAATACAAGTGGCATATTAAAAAAAATAAAAAAATCCCCAATACTTCCTTTAGTGTCATATGTAACAGTCACATTTTTTTCCCATGGTTGGGGAGGTGGGGGGGTGGCGGGGAAGAGAGAAAATGAAATCCAGATTTGTAATTCCTAACAGGAGAAATTCGATCCTTTCCAATGTTTAAGTAATATTTCCTGTAAAACATACGAGGCCATCTGCAGAGCTGTTTCCAGACACATTTTGAAGTGGCAAGGGCAACTGAAAGAGACCCGAATGGAGGCTGGCATTTCACCTCTGGGAGATGGGAGCGTTAAAGGTTTCTAAAAGCTGGTTCTACAATTTTACAAAGTATTCAACCACTGCATAGTTCATAATTTGTTTAATTTACCTACCTTTTATAGGTACGGGGAGGGGGAAATCCGCTCTCTAAGAGACAGTATAAAAAAAAACCAAGACAGCTGTAAAAAGCTAATGCACAGCTATCAAGAATGCTTCGTGATTTTAGTTGATTGAAATTGTGTTTTATTCTTTACAGGCCCTGTAGAAATATTATAAGGAAATATTCACCTAGAAAAACTGTACGGGGTGAAAAACGTATTTGGGTAGACAACAGAAACACCGAACCTTTTTTTTCTTTTTTTTTTTTTTTTTTT
>WKFP01014375.1:428369-444990 GCA_011057875.1 Pterocles orientalis | reverse complement strand
TTTCCCTTTTTGCTTGTCGCTGCAGGGTGCACAGCGGCCCCAAGCGCATCCTTCATCAGCAGCCAGTGAGGCAGAAGGAGCCAACTGCATTAGGAGCCCCCTGAGAAGCTGGCACGGCACTTAAAGGATGGAGATGCTCTTCGGTGGGGAACTGTGAGTATTTGGCGTGGTTTTGGCTGAGTTATGTACAGCGGTTGGGCTTCCTGCGCTCCCCAGCACATCCTCTCCACGCAGGCTGCTGGGGCTGGGAGGGCAGTTTCTAAATTAATTAGAAAGCAAAATTTCCCAATGAAGAGGACTTGAGAGTGAGATGACATCAGGAGGTCCTGCTGAGCCAGCTGGAGTGGGAAACTTTGCCCAGCCTGCTGTGCTGGCTTGGGTTGGAGAGGTGCAGGCGCTGGGTGGATCCAGGTGATGGTAAATTCCTGGGTTGTTTTAAGACAATTGGGCTGTTAGGAAAAGAACACAGGCTTTTAGATACTTCTCATTACTCTACCGACATGAAGAGATAAAAGTCACAGAGTGACTTTAGCTCATTAAATTGTCAGTTGACAGAATGATGACTGTCAGACTTGGATGAGGCTTTGAGCAACCTGGGCTAGTGGAAGGTGTCCCTGCCCATGGCAGGGGTTGGAGCCTGGTGGTCTTTAAGGTCCCTTCCAACTCAACCGTTCTGTGTTTCTATGGTTCTATGAGTCATAAGAGTTGCTCGCCAGACAACAGAGACCTTGGGTTAGGGTACACCTTGATTAAATCCATAATCATAGAATCATTAAGGTTGGAAAAGACCTCAAGGATCATCAAGTCCAACGATCAACCCAACACCACCCAACCTACTAACCCATGTCCCCAAGCACCACATCGACACGTTTCTTGAACCCCTGCAGGGATGGTGACTCCACCACTTCCCTGGGCAGCCTGTTCCAATGGCTGATCATAAACAATTATCCCTGATTATGACTTGGGCTGTTATTACATTTGGGAATTTTTCTCAGTGGTCCTTCCCCCAGGATGCGCAGGACACGTGCGGGGTCTCCGTCCCCCCTGCTGGGACCAAAGCTGCAGCCCTCGCTCCCACCAAAGATGGTGCTGCAGGAATCACTATTGACAGTGACTTCTCCAAACTGCAGGGAAAAGCCCAGTCGAGATGTCTATTAAATACAGTTCAAACAACACCGCACCAGATCGGTTATGAATATTCTAAAATGGCTTCTCAAAATTCGGGATTGCCTACGGAAGGCAGTCATTAGTGCAGGCTTCATTAGAGTAGCAGACTGTAATGAGATATCAAGTCACGAACTAATTTAAATTATATCTATTAAAATATCTTTTTTTTTTTTACATGAAACAGGGGGCATCGGGGTTGTAAAATAGACTGGGGCTCCAAATGTAAGCTAATAAATACCGAACAAGTTCCAGCGTGTGTTTAAATTGATATAACACACAATATACTGAGTAAATATTGTGCCGGGTAATCCGAGCGGCCCTTGGACAGCCCTGGAAGCAGGTGTAGGGTAATGTATGGAACATTTCATCATGCGTTTTCCAGGTCTTCACACGATGTGACCCCTCCTCGGTATTGCTGCTCCTCTAAAAGCACATTACTCAAACCAACCTCTACCTGAGCCCAGCATCTGACGTTGTTTCACCAAGTAATTCATTAACGAGTCCTCCGCGTGCCTTAGGTGGCTCGTATCCGTTATCCTCATTTAATAGTTTAGCCCGAGGATGTCTCGCAATATAAATAATCTTCCACAATGCTTAGATAGCCTACTTGTGTTTCTTTTTATAGTAAATGGAAATGATCTAAAAGCATTTGTCCGGATTTTGAATCGTATGGCACATGGCAGACCAGATATAGGATCTGCCCAATTTTTTTAACCGGAGGATATATTATCCTGCCGGTGTGATATCTCCCACACAGACAGAAATTCATCCAACACGTGTTCAAGTCATTTTCTCTCTCTGACTTTTAGCTGGCCATGTAGACTTTTAAACTACCCTTGCTGCTTTAAATGTAGTTTTAAATTGCACCTAATATTTGGTAGGTAATTCTTTAAAGCTGTTAGCACCTATTCACGGGGTAAGTAGGGGATTTTTCTTTTTCATGTGCGCCTTCTGGGATGTTAAAGGATCCAAGGCTGGGGATGCAATCTCAATCCAGAGCTGATCTTTGCAGTTTCCTGCAAGGGTAAGATGGGAAAAATAAAATATTACTTTATTAAAAATTGTTTAAAACACATCTTCCTTTTTAAATATGCAGAGCTATTCAAAAATATTACCTTTCTGGGAACTGTAACAATACCCTGATTGCCTGAGTTACTATTTCCAGCACTTGGTTTACTGCTAAGGAAAAAATTAGGATTTCAGGAGAACAAATTAATTCCTATATTTTCTGGGGATCAGAAAAAATGAACATCCCCTAGCTGTAGAGGGACGAGAGGCTTGTGTCATTCCATGTGATGATAGATTTCACTTGTATTTGACCACGTAATTAAAAGAAACAGGGGATAAAGTTAGTAAACACACCGCCTTAGCAGTTAGAAAAGCCCAGGGCTAGTAGAAAATTAGTGTGCTATAAAACTGGAGAGATCATACTCTACTTATGAAGATATTCCTGTAAGTCACCAGCATCAAGGCAGAGGCTGGAAGCAATGTTCTTCACGCTGTATATCGTGTCACTTTGTCTTTGACACCCATGCTGACAGTATTTACAATATTATAGTCTCTCACAAATTAAATTAATTTGAAATCACTTAGAGACAAAGTCCATACAGGTCTGAATCTCTTCCAGGATGCTTTTGCAAACCTACATTTTCTATATAGAAATTATTCTACAATTCTCCCAGTGAAATTAATTCCACTGGCTGTGTCTGCTAATGAGAGTCCACCAAATATTTTGCTATTGCATACACTCGTTAGCTTGCTTTGATTTCCAGGAAACAATCAGCATCTGTCAAACAGCATAAAAAAAAAAAGACATCTTTAGCATTTATGGGATGTAAATGTTTCTAACTCTTTCTCAGCTCCAAGGCACAGTCCCGCACAGCAGGTATATTAACATTAAAGTTCCTGGAGAACAGTTGCCTTCTGCAAGAGTTCTCTAGCCCCTAAACCAAAGCCTCCCGTGTTTCTGCTAAATGATTGAAGAATCTCTTGTAAATCATTTACCTTCCTCCTGCTGCTAGTTTTCAGTTGATCATGTTTACTCCTTTTCCGACACGATGGCAAAGTTAAATTTTCATTTGGCTGGAAAAAAAAAAAAAAAAAGAAAACAACCAACAAACCAAAATGCAGCGAGGCTTTTTTGCTTGTTATCGCCTGATCTTTGCGGAATGAGCTGTTTCTCCATCCCATGCATCACAGATGTCCTGTCAGGGCTCATATACACCGAGTGAAGTATTTGCATCCCCGCGCCTGCTGATAGAGTGAGCGTGTTTGTCTACAAAGTGCTTTTAAATGAACTAATACATGATTCATGCGGACTCCTTTGAGCAGAACACCAATCTGTCTGGACGCAGTTTGCTGTAGGCTTGACAATAGAAAACATTTTTCTGGGTGAGCCAGGTACAACCAACCGCTGGAAACGCGGGGAGCGAGCGGTACCCGTGGCTCCGCGCATCCCGTCCGTTGGGTTCCCTCGTGGAGCAGGAACATGCCCCGTGTTGGAGGTCGGGTTTGAGATATCCTTCATCCCGTCTCTCTTTGGATGCTCGTGGCATGAGCTGTGCACGAAGTGTATCTGCTCAGTCATGCTTGAGCGGGAGAGGATGGTGCGCTACCTTTATTATTTATACAGGGATACAATAAGATTCTTTGCAGTCGAAGAGAGAGAGAAAAAAAAAAAATTGATCCCAAGTATACTGTTTCCTCTTGAACTAAATAGATTTTTAATCGAGTCTCTGTTCCTTTGGGTAATTGACTTAACAGTGTGGGCAAATTAATTTCAGATAAACTATAGCTGAGATTTTCCAAGGAGCACGAGGGTGCTGGGGATGCAGCTCCAGTGCAGCGAGAGCAGGGCAAATATCTCCATTCCTTTGGCTTTCCAGGCACATCACAACCCGAATGTTTAGACCTGGAGCTGAATTCGGAAGCTTTTCTTGCGAGCAAAACTCTCGTTGAAGTCGGTCAAAACCCTAATTCAGAAAAGAGGGCAGAAAATGGTTCAAAAAAAAAATCCCCAAGTGCTCACAGATGTGTTATACACACATAACCTCCTCCCCGCGTTTAATAACCTCATCTAAATGTCGCTCTTTGCAATGCTTCATTGTTCGAGCCTTTCTGTGCTATTTGGCACGAGTACCTCCTTTTGGATCTTATCTGGTTAGAAAAACCACGGAAACAAGTTTGTTTTCCGGTGACCCAACCAGAACCCCACTCCAGTGGTGAAAGACCAGGGAGTAAAATTAACATCGCTCTGCAGTTTCGAAATATCGACTTCACTCTGCTTATATTAAAGCTTTTTCTACAAAGCCTGTTGGAAAAGCAGCGAACTCGGAGCAATTTTAGTTTCTAGTTAAGTCATAAACAGGCAGAAAAAAAAAATTGCACCATGACTTGTAGCTAAGAGGTGGTTGGGAGGCTGTTGCTTTTGGGTTTTCCCAAATCCAGAGCTCCGGAGAGACAAGGAAAGCTGCATTCCCTTGGCCAGGCTGGCAGCAAAGCAAAAGCCAGAGGAGGAGCCCGAGGGCTGTATTTTGAGATCCGTTGGCTTTTGTCTTGTTGAGACAGGCAACTTTATACATTTTACCTCCCTCCAATGTCTAACCTATTAAATCCTAAACCTTTTACGTAGGACACCGTACCTACGCTAACATACAGAAGAAAAACTCCTTTCAATATTTTTTAAGGAAATGAAAAATGCACACTTCAAGAATCTGTAGCCGCTTTTCATTGCTGAAAAATTATATTCTGCAGACTGAATACAAAAACCATACCATTATTATGAAAGAAAATCTCCTGTATGGAAAGATCTTGCATTACATATTCTGGTGCCTTAGTCATATAACTTCAGTAATTAAAGAGAAAATCAACTAAACAATAATTAAAAGGAAATTACTCCTCAGTTGCCACTTGCAGCCATCATGAAATCAAGGAAAATGACAAATAGCACTCTTTGGTTTATTTACATGTTGTGAATGAAAGCATAAGTATAATTTTTCTCCCCCAAATAAATCTTAGGAAAAGTATTTGTAGTGCTGTCCGATACAAAATAGAGTATTTTTCCTCTGTGCAGCTGTTTGCAGAGATGGTGAATTAAAAATATATTGGTTCTGTTTACTCTGTTATTCTGTTCTATCCTGGTAACCTGGCTGGTCTTCTTGGCACGCCTTGAGTTATCATCCCTAATTTTGAGCTCTGGTTGGACACGGTTCTGCGGCTGGTGGAAAGGGCACGGCTGAAACCGTGCTGAATACCGGATGGCACCATGGTCGGGAAAGTTTAGCTTGGATTTGTGAAAATAAAAAGTACAAACTGGAGGTAATGAATTGAAAGAAAAAGATATACCAATGCCACCTGAAAAGCGACCAAAATTGTGGGGGTTTTTTTAGTCCAAATAGACACCTTTGATAAGAAGATTATCTGCAATAGCAAATAATAAACCTCACTAAGAAAAATTTTCCACGCCCAGATTTCCCAAACCTTTTTCCAGGTTTCTCCAGCAATAAGGATGAAAGTCAGAGGAGACGGGGGAAACACTGTTTTTCTCTTTGCTGCTCCTTTTTCCCTTGTTTGACTATTTGCCTAGTTTTATCACGTGGGATGTGGGAGCCAAACTTTCTAGCAGAGCTTCATGCCAACTCAAATATTTTTTTCCTTTTTCCTGAAGAAGTATATTAATATGATATTTAAGAGTTTCTAGAAATTGTCATGTAGGAGGAGGGAAGGGTTACCCACTAAAGCTCTTGACTACTAAAGGGAATTTGGGATATTATCATAATTTTTTAAAATAAATATTAACCACATGGTTTAGCTGTTTTTCCTTCCTTTTCTTTGTAAGTAATATAAAATTAATCACTATTTTAAAAGAGCTTTCTTTTTTTCCCCCTGTTGCTTAGCTCGTTGCCCTCAAAACTTTGAACTCTACTTAGCTGTTAATTATTTTGCTGTGACAGACTCCTGTTATCTCTTCTTACTGGTTTGGTCCATTAATTATTCTTTTTTTTCCCCCAAAAGCATGGCACCTACTGAATAACACTACCCTCTGCTTTCTGACCCCTCCTCAAATGCTGCACCAGACCTTCACTCTTCTTCTGGGGGTCAATCCAACCTCCTTGTCCTGGCAAAAAGGGATGCTGAATAGATCTACAGGATCCCGGAAGAGAAGTGACCCAGGTCCCTGACGGTAAACTATAGGGGAATGGAGTTCCCTTCTGCTCCCGCTTCGCACCGGTGTTATTTCAGAACGAGCCTGTTGAAATTAGAGGAGTTATCTTGGCTTAACACCAATGTAGTTGAGAGCAGAATCTGGCCCCGTGCTCTTGGCATGACTACTTTTTTGGCAGATTTGGCCACTAATGCTCTCAATGGGTTTTGGAGCTTACATTTAATGGCATTACATTTATTTTAATATTTTTTAAATAGCTAGTGTAAATTGATTCCACTAAAAAAAAAAAAATCCCTTTACCTACCAGTGTTCATTTGTATTTCAAATGGCCCATTACATTTTCACTAACAATCATTAGAGCTGTGTGAGCTTATTGAAGCTTGGTCTTGGACTGAAACTGTAAAAACTGCCAGCTCTGGATTTTTTTTTTTTGCAATGCTGAAAATAGCACGAGAAAAGAGCTTTTTTTATTAGAGTACATGACTACGTAACCTGAAATACAGTTAAGCCGTGTTGAAGAAATCCACAGCATTATTCTTTTAGGTCCTCCAGAGGAAAATGCGGGCACAGCTTGCATCAACTCTGATAACCTGATCAATATATTAATATTAAACCTTTCAGATTGAGTCAGAGCCACTCACTGCCATTTCGGTTGCTACTCAAAGAAGCCTGAACAAGAAGTTGGTTCAAAACTTCAAGAAGCCATAAGCACATTAAGCAATTCAAGCATGAAAAAGAAAGAAAGAAAAAAAACAACAACCACTTACAAGGATTTCCACTCATGCCTGGTGATAATCCTAAATGCGAGACTGGGGACGTAACCGTCGCAGCCAGAAGAAGAACGCGCGACCCTGGTGTCTGTGTCAGCTGCACACAATGGAAAAACCAGGTGGGAACAGCAGAGTTTTTGGAGACTAGAGTGGAAAGGAGCTGGAGCACCAGGTGCTGGACCTGCTGAGCATTACGTCCCCCAGATGCTCCAACGGTGCTTACTGCGGATGTCATCTGGGACCTCTCTCCAGGGCTTGGGATGCTGCATCAGTCCTTCAGTCCTCTGGAAGCAGGGGTTATTTCTTGGGGCAGAGGGCAGACCAGCTGTGTGTCCCCATTGCCTGTCTTAACAGAGGTTGAGGCGTCCTCTGCTCTGCTGGGAAGTTCTTGCATACTTCTGTTCTTACCTCTTATAGTTGTTACTGTTAATTCAGATGAGTAAAACGAGAGCATTAATAACAATGTTTAGCCTTCTGCCATGCTCAGGAGCTGCACTACTGTGCTCAATCATATTAATAAAGAAACATAGGAAATATGTACAGAAGTCTAGATTGACCGGTCCCCTAGATATGTTTGAAATATTCATTTGAGATGGCTAAATATGAAGTCATCTACTAGACCACAGCAATACAATATTCAACAGTTTAGTCCAGATGCAACTTGGTGGTCTCTGACCAAACAGAAAAACTGTAGTGAACAAACGCTTGAAGATACAAAGAAAGTTTTTTGCCTCGTGGTGTTGGTTGACTCCATTCTGCCACCCCCACTAGTCCCCCTTTTCAGGCTCTCCTCCTTGCTGTGTGCTTCTTGTCTTTATTACCTACATTGATAGGATCTCTAATTAACCTTCTGCTCAGCTTGTCTGCCTTCCCTTTGTACCCTGCAATGCAGGACTGGGTTTGGGTTTGGTTTATTTTTTTTTTAATTGCTCCACGTACCTATTCTGGCCCAATTCAAGTCATTTAGAGTTGTGTCACTCTTGCTTCTATTTTCTCCTTGGGAGCCTCCTCCCACGCTGTGCCATTGGCAGGTCCCATCCTTTCCCATGGCTTCTTCCAGGTCATTGATACTTAGAGCGAATAGTGCTGTCCTGACATTGATCTCGTTGTGCTCCAGTAGTCACTAAGAACCAACAATATTAGGTTATAGCATCGATTTCATGGATTTCAATTTTTTCCCAATCATGTTCTTGTTAAGCACCTTGTAAAATACATCATGTCACATACTCGTCTCTTCAGTTTTGTGGTGAAACAAATCCAACGCAGACAGTTGCCTTCATACTGGGAAAATTCATCCTCCCAGTGCCGAGGAGTTAGCGGCATTTAATTCAGAGGCGTACTCACTCAGGAAACTTGAGGGCAGCCTATAGCATCCAGCACAGTATCTCAAATTATCATAATTTGCCAGCAACTGGACGAGCTGGCTACTGAAAAAGGATATCACGATCTAATAAAAACCTAATAAAACTTTCAAAGTCACTCTCGGGCTCTCGGGAGAGTATTACGCAATCCCTGCCACTGCGGCAGGAGCCCATCTCCTTCCAGCTAATCTGCAGTGAAAGCAAGGTGCAGGCACAGCCCGGCGTGCCTAAATGGCTTTTCATGTCCTCTCTGGTGAGTATCTTTTTTTTTTTTTTTTTGGATAAATTCTGAACTCTTTTGGTAGGCATACAAGTCGCTAATAATACTTTTCAAAGTAGCCGTGCTGTGGTTTGATGAGAGAGGAGATAACGTGGCCACAAGGCTTAGGATGTACAAACACACCCGTAATTTCATTAAGTGCTCTTTCTAATTATTTTATATATTAATGCACTGCCATCACTGCTTGGCAGGTGATCTTTCGTACGGAGCACAGAGCGAAAAAGCAAATTTTGCTGCTTCCTTCAGTGTATAGTTAAGGAGGGTTTATTTTCACAAGGCATTAGGAACCCTACATACAAATATAATAAAACAGAAATGGCAATGAAATGTCCACGTTGTTGATGATCTAAGTGATGTTTGTAAAATAAGTGCTTCGAAAAAATGGTGCACTTCAAAATAGAGTGGTTACACTAGGTAGGAGACTCGTGTCTGTTTACTGGAAAAAATTCTCAGCTTGGTTTTGGTGCCACTTAACCAAGAAGCAAGAACCGGTGGTTACAAAAGTGGTGACAACTTATGTTGGCTTAAAAATCCTGTGAAATCAGGACTGATCACGGGGGAAAAGACGCAGGAGCTTGAGGAGAGAAATACCTCCGTTATTCTTTCTCAGCCTTCATAATATTGAGCAAAATATTTTTAAAAACATTTTAGTGACGTGATAGATGTCAACCGTTTAAAAGTTTTATTGAGCTTTACCCTAGTGCAAATCTTAAAAATACTATAGAAATTATATCAGGATTTTCAGTAAGGTTCCGTGCAGTATTATGAGTAAATGTAAAATTGATTTCATATTGGAAATAGATGCTAGGCAGATTTTGCATATCGGGCAGAGCAATGAAATTACATTTATTGCTGTTTTGTTTTTTCTTGTTTTTAAAAAAGCACTTCAGCTCAGGTAATAATTGTACAGTCTATTATAATGATCCCAGGAGGTGCTTAACAGTACTGCAATTCTAAGTTTTTACACTTTTATTTTTCATTTGAAGAAAAAACTTGTCACAATAAAAGTGATGCATTAACAGAACATCACTTCCTTCTTTTTTTTTTTATTATGCATATTTAGATTATTTCCATGAAATTGCTTATCAAATCCCATAGGCCTTTAAAGATAACTGAACAGTTACCCATTTGTGTTAACTCTGGGATATTGTGCAAGAATTTGTGATGGGACAATGAGAAGATAAAGCGCTCTCTGAGATTAATATCTTCCTTTTTTTTTTTTGCGTCCAAGGCCCAGGTTTTTAAAGCTCTGTAAGGACGGAATGATCGGTGCCTCATGGGGTATCCAAGACAACTGGATTGTCACAACAGGAGTCAGAGTCTCTGGGGGGCAAAAATTCCTCTTGGTTTGTCTATCTACAATTTTAGGTGTGTTAAGTACTTAAAAAAAAACTGATTCTGTGGTTTTTAAGTACTGTCATGTTTCGGCAGTTAGACTGTTTGATTTCACACACTGCTTAGATTTTTCTTCTTCCTTGACGGATTACGAAGTAAACCTTCCTACACAAGGCAATTTAGAATGTTCTTACTACCTTTTCTTTTCTCCAGTTGAACAGATAGGCTTTTCCAGTTTTTGCCACGCGTTTTTTCCAGGTGGGTTAATGTTTCTACCATCACCGGCTGATCACTCAGTTTATAGTATCACGCTCATGGTGGCCCTCCGGAGAGAAACAGCGGTGGGAAGTGTCGTGTGCTGGTTCTTCAAGCCAACTTGAGTGACCACAACTCTTCTGTTGGCATGGAAAACCATGTGCCTGGTGGATAAACAAACCCAGGCTGGGATGACAGAGTGAGAATTAGGCTGTAGGGTGGTGTCCCAGTCCCTAAAATTGACCTTGCTGTTGACTCCTGTTCCTCCTCTTGGGCTGTTCCCAAGGACGCTGCATGGAGAGGTGGCCATGAGCACTGGGATGAAGATGAGCGAAACATCGGCTTGTGGCAGTCACAGCACATTGGGCAATGTTCGAGGCTGTCAGCTCGGCTGTACGCAGCGCTTCCGGGACGAGTGAGCAGGACGTGTCTACAAGCGCGCATTAAAGATTTAGAGGAAGGCTGTTCGTCTGCTGCCACGGTCATAGCACCAACTTTGAACACGTTTTGCCCCAAGACTCTCTTGCGGCGCTGGACTGTGGCAGCGAGCGGTGCCAGCTGAACTCATGCAGTAAAGAAGAGTGATTATACATCCTGTATGTAATCACGGAACATATGTTAGAATGGCACATGAAATCTGGGCACACTTTACCCATGTAGTAAAGACCAGGAAAATTATGAACAAGCTACAGAAGGAAAACAACTTGCCAAAAATTTCCCAAACCAAGCAGGAGGTTCCAGTGAGCTGGAACTCCACGCGGTATATTCTTGAGGGGGTTTTGGAACAGAAACCTGGATATGTCTGTAGCATGTTGGCAATGCTCATGATGTACAGAGCAGATGTCCTCACCTCCACCCACACGATTATGGCTGCCAGTTTTTCTAATATCTTCTGCCTGATGAACTGTCCAGTTGCAAGAATTTAGGCAGAAAAATAGAAATGGTATTTCTGAATTAGGGGCGTTTTACTAGACGCCAGCCTCCCAAAACTGCACAATAAGGCAGAACTGGTCAAGGCAAAAAGACAAAACGGACCAAGCCAAGCCATGATTTGTCTTGGGGAGGAAATTTAGATAAATAGATACTTTTAAAAAGGAAATTTCTTAAAGCTCATAATTGTTCAAATTTATTAAGGAATTCAAAGGACAAGAACGGAAATACCTGCTTTGAGATAAGAGACTTGAAAAGGATTAGGAGTAAAAAGGGCGTTACAGCACAAGTTGTTTTCCAGATGGCAATAGTCGAACAACAGTCAAGAGGGCAGAAAAGATGAGATTGTTGAATAAACACTCTTGTTTTATAATGCAGAAAGAAGTCCACTTTAGCACCCCCATCACAGGACGGTGGTCAGACTTTCCACATCGATAACCAACCAAGGCAACGGGAAACCATAGCTACTAAGGTTGGTTCCAGATGAAGTGCTGGCATGGAAACCCAACTAGTCAATTAACGAAGCCCTGACAGAGGGAGCCCCATGGTTTGTGTGGTTAGCCACCGCTCTGTGACCTGGTAATCAGCGCACGGTTATGACACCAGTCACTTAACAAACCCCAAACTACCAACTGGAATCAGGACTTACCATCACTCGTCAGGTTTCTTGGTGCAGTTCAATCTATAGTATCTACAACCTGGAGGAAGATATAAAATTATGAGTGGTGAGGTAGAGATGTTCAGGGAGGGCAGACAAGGAGGAGGACAGGGCATTGGAGACAACAACTGAAGGACACCTTAACCATCAAGGTGGAAGAGGAGCTGCCCTGGGCTCCCAGCATGGTGCAGCAGCTGGAAGGGGGAGCACTGGGGTATGGTTGAATGGACCTCGTTATTCTGCTTCGTTACTGGGCACACCTGTCTGGGGATGACCACAAAGGCTGTGATTCTGTAGAAGAGGGTTCTTAGGGAAAAAGAGGCTGAGGATTAATGAGCATCGAGCTTATAGGAAAGGATTTCATGGTTCAGTTTATTCAGCTTATCGAAGGGAAGGTTAAGGATGACTTGACCATGGCCCATACACACCCACATGGTGAAGTGAACTTTAATAATAGGTGCTTTCATCTATCAGACAAAGATATAACAAGGCCAGTGGCTGGAAATAAATTCAGAAGAGTAATTAAGGTGCATGTTTTAATGTTGAAAGTGATGAACTGACACAAAAGCACGCTAGGACGCACGGTGAGTTCTCTAATTTTAAATTATTTTTAAGAGGCGGTGTTTTTATCAAAAATATATTTTTCGAATTCAGACTGCTAGGGGAAATTTAATGCTGAGGCCAAACTATCTGATCAGAGTCAGTCCTTCTGGCTTCGCAATTTGTAAATCTGGTAGTGTGACAAAGGACAGACTGCCAGCAAACCAGTGTTCAGAGCTCATACTAAAAAAAAAATAACAGATATTATTTGTTACCAAAACGTATTTATAAATATGAAATAAGTCTGCACACTGGCAGATGTGCTGGTAGGAAGCTTGGTTTTGGTGCTGCTCCTGGGATCTTCCCATAGATGCCGTTGCTGGAGGCTTGGGCAGCTTCAGAGCATCCTCCCTGTGCTTCCTTTGCAGACCTCCCGGTATCGGGGGGTGAAAAAGTCATTTGCTACAGCCCACTTAAAATACTTCTCAGTGCATCAAGCAGCTGTCAAGCAGGGTGGTTAGGTGGGTTTCGTGGCTCCGACAGCACAGAATATTTTTAGGAAAGAAGAGTGAGCTCACGGCCACATTGCACGTGGTCCAGCTGGCGATTGTTCCCAGTGGGACATTGCACTGGTCAGGGAGACAAACGTCCCTTGGGGAGGGTGGATGGAGCAGCCAAAATGGTGGGAGGAAGAAGGTGGGTGAAATAACGTCACTTTGTCCCAGATGAGAACCATGGATGGAGACAAGGGCGTCTCTCGGCATCTGAATGAGCCTCTGGACAAGTTCCTCCGGAGCATCCTGCGTTGCAGCCCTGCATGGCCCCTTCTCCGTCCGTGACATTAGCCTGGTAATTTCCCATCTCTTTATTGGCTCAGCTTAATTAAACTTCAGTTATCACTTTCCTTCCAATTAAAGATTTATTTTTACTACTGGAATAAATAAAATGATGGGGGCACTGGGAGCAAATGGAAATGGCAACGGGGAAGTTTCTTCTCAATTAAATTTCTTTGGTTAAATTTTGTGTTATGGAAAATAAATCAAGCTGGGGGTCAGTTCAGGTTTGCAGCCGTTGGGTTTCCAATAAACTGGAGCTTTTCCTGTTGTACAAAAATGAGACAGGGACAGAAAGTTGCCTTGAAAAAAGAAATGATCCCATTAAATCAAATAACTAGGATTATGCGAGAATGAGATTTCTGTAAGCACAGAAAGGAGTCTGCAACTTCTATGTCAAGTTTATCAAGGCACTCTAGTTCTCTCCCAGTGTATAACCTATGTAAATGGCACCAATAAAAATATTCCAATTTCCATCTATATTTTGATTACCTTACAGTGAGTACAGAATATAACAAACTCCCAGTTCTATAATGAATTCAAATAAACAAACATCTACCCTAATCCCCAAGCAGGCCTTCCCTAAGCAAAATTGAGAATAATTTGGGGATATAAACTCTCTCTGTGTTATTTGGAAATGCATGTTACATTAGCGTCGTTTGGTTTTGCTGGTATTACACGTACAATATTGGTTCCTGGTGAATAGCTTAAAACAACAATCGGTAAGTAAAGGAGCACAAGGTTTTTATTTTTCCATGCAAAGGAAGGAAGGAATTTGCATTTTTTTTCCCCATTAATTTTTTTTTCCTTCAAATAGGTAAGAGGAAAAAGGAAATAGTTCCCTCCTCAAAATGTTTTTGCCCAGTGGAGTTCTGGTAATAAAGAGGAAAAAAAAAATGCAGGAGATGATAATTGTTCACACTTTGTAGAAGTGTCCCTGGAGCGCTTGTCGGGGAGCTCACCGGCTTCTCCCCGGGGGAGCGGGCTGGGGGCTCGGCGCCGCTCTTCATCTCACAAAGGAAAGGAGCTGGAGATACCTTCTCCTTTGCATTCATCATGTCCTGAGCAGCCTTTATGCATTACCCAGTGTTTAAGAGGACAAATCCCAGCCTAGGAGGGTCTGTTTACCTTGCATTAGCTGCGGAGAGCCTGTAGAGGGAGATTTCTTATTATTCTTTAAAGTGAGGTGGGAGAAGGATGGGAATGCTTAGGGGTATTATTTCTAGCTGGAAGTTTCCCTTCTTTAAATGAGATGAAAAGACCAGATGCTGCTGCGATATGAAACCTAAATAGATTTTTATATATCTGATACTTAATATAGAGATATGATATTAAGTTCTCATCTAAATCAGCAGATATAATTGTTCAGGAGCGAGGTAATTGTGCTGATCCTTGGGCGTTGGGATCGTGGTCCTCGAACCACACGTGCTGGTGGGATTCAGCCCTTGGGGAGCCAAGGGGGGTGGAGACGAAGGGCAGGATTTCGGTGACTTCCCTGGGTGAGTGCTGGCACCCCGTGAATGCCCTGGGGCTGAATCTGCTGGAGGCCAACCCAACGATTTTGTATTTTGGAAAGAAGGTAGGAAAATGCAATATTTTACCTGCTAACAGGGGTACTGCGGGAGGCGGCGGGGCTCTGCCTGCTTTTGTGCCCCAAGGATGCCGCTCCTGGCCAGGGGTCTTACAGGGGTCCTACCCCCCCGGGGCTGCCGTGTCCCCTGCCCCAAGGACACACTGCCTGTCTGCATCAACCAGACCTACCGGGGTCTGTGCTGCAGCTGCGGTGGCATTTCTTTCTCTACAAAGCTCTGCTTTCACCTGTGTCACTCCCAGAAACACCCCGTGTCCTCCAAGACACTTATTTGTCCAGATTAACCTGACCAAGGGGTTGATTTTATAGCATATTAGAGTCAATTTTGTTTTCATTGAGTATTTTTCGTTGGAAAATCAAGAAGAAAAGCACCGTAGATCAGGACACTATTTATATATGTTTTATGTACCAATAATTTGTATTTTTCCACATGTGACCGAAAGCCCTGAGTTTGCAGATGCTCATGTACAATTCTAACTTCACATGTATGACCAGTCCCCATATAGCTACGAGATTAAAAACCCTCTTGTTAACAGAAATCAGACGCTAAAAACCCTTTCACACATTTATCCCTGACACAATCCCTGTCTCAGGCATTTGTGTACCGAGGGGGAGCGCCGGGAAATAAAACAGCATCTCTAAGAAATTTTTAATTTTTAATTTTTTTTTTTTTTAAGCAGTGAGCAGCAGCTTAGTGACACTGCCTCTACTTCATGGAAGAAGAAACCAAACACTGTAAGTGGAAAGGCAAACAATTGCTTTGCTCATGAGAACTTTCAAAATAACACCTTTCAAAGCAAGAAGTGCTGCCTTTTAACCCACCGCAACTTGGAAATTCAGGAGATCCCAGGTTTTTCCACTTGATGGGAAAAAATATCCAGAGCCTTTAAAATAGGACCCTACATAATTTAACGGGGTGGTGAATTATTTAGATGTAAATACTTTTTATATGTCTTTGTGTGCTAAAGATGCTCAGTACCTGGCCCTCGTTAGAGACAAGGCACCTTGGTGATACAGGGTGCTGGAAAGCACAAAGTCCCCTGAGGCCAGGGGACTTGGGCGCTGTGGTGGCACTGGATGATTTTTTGTGGCTCTCAACATAGGGTTAATTTTTTGCGCAAAGCTGGTTGGGGGTTGTCGGGCCAGGCTGCTAAGCTGTCAGGGGGGGAAGACATCCCCCCATCATGCAACCAGAAGACTTTGTGGTAGGACTGGTCCATCACACAACTAGGAGACCTCATGGTAGGACAGCTCATGTTGGTGCTGGGTGCTCAGACTGGGAGATGGAGAGGAACTGGGGCAGTTTCCACCATGCTGGGTGATCCCAGGGAGGATCCCAAACGGATTCTGCAGGGATCGCGGGAACACCCAGGATGTTGAATTTTGCGTGGAACTCACGTGCAGTGAGTCCTTATGATCAGAAAAAATCCTGGAGATGTTTCTCCTTGATCTGGGCGCAGGCAGGACATGTCTCACAGGCTCTCACAGGGCTGCTAGCGTAAGCACATTGACCAAGTGGCTTCATCGTCTCCATCACAAGCTGTTACTAAAAATTCTTTAAGCAGGTCTCCATACAATGGAGTACACCGTCAATAAAGGGGCTGTTCCTCTGCCTGCCAGCACGTCAAATAGCCATCGTCTGAGCTCAATAACCCTTTCTAATTAAGTATTTACTAGATTCCACTCTCAAGCCACTATTAGGCATTTTAAAAACCTTTATTTATTACGTAATAATCA
>WKFP01014375.1:416815-428349 GCA_011057875.1 Pterocles orientalis | reverse complement strand
AGAAAAAGAAAAAAAAGAAAAAGAAAAAGAAAAAGGAAAAAAAAGAAAAAGAAAAAGAAAAAGGAAAAAAAGAAAAAGAAAAAGAAAAAGGAAAAAAAGAAAAAGAAAAAGAAAAAAAAATACTTTGCTGCCTACAATAAGCTAAGTAAGAAACAAGAGAATAATGATGGGTGGCAAAACTTTAGTATTTCCCACCTAATGATAGCTTGGGTGACTGCAGAATAATTCAGCATCACAGCTGCTGTCACTGCTATGCTCCTCGTGGATGAGCTTTAGGATTTCTTTGGACCTACGGACACAGGAGGCAAAATTTTATGACCGTGGTCAGCACGCACTTGTGAGATGTCCCCGTATTCAGTTGGGTTTTATTTTTGTTCGCCTTGTCCTGCAGTGAAGAAAAGTGGTCCCGAAGCGTTGTAGCTTCCTGTTCACTTTGGGATTTTGTTTAGTTTAGTTTTTCTATTTAGTTGAACTCTAGATAGCAAGCAAGAAATTTTAGCTTGTCATTGATATTTTCTTTTAGATTTGTGTTGTTATAACACAAAATTATGAAAACCATGCAGCAGTTTCGGGTTAATTTGTAGTTATATTTGCTGGCTTATTTCATTGCATTATTAAAACATTTAGTACCGCATGTGTCATTAATATTCCAAAAAGTAATTAGCATATTTAATCAAAACCAATTAGGAGCAAATATTGCTTTCCTTTTTAAGTGATAAAATATTTATGTCTGGAATAAACAAATGGAACACCAAAAAGCACTTTGAGGTGTTGATTTCATGCACAGAAAACAAAACAAAAAAACCCACCCAAAAGCAAAAAGGAGACGACGTCTTCCAGCCTCCAGCCTGCCCCTGGTGGGTTTCTGGCTTTTCTTTCTCTTGAGAATGTCTGTCATCGTGTTACCCTTTTAAAGCAATCAAGTTTTGTCCCAGTTTCTGCATATTGTAATGAAAGAAGTGAGGGGAATTAGGCAAAATTGCCCAAATCCCACCTTGGAGCCAGCTTTGCTTGTGTAGACCTGCTCGGTGAGACATGGTTTGAAGGTCTTGATGCCAGGGACAGGCCTGAGGGACGGAAAAACTAAAAACACGGTTGATCCCTTAGGAGCCATGCTTCAACAAATCCATTGTTTTATGTGAAATGGAGAGTGAGGAAAATGAGAAATACAAAAGAGCTCCATCTCTTTCCGTTGAGCTTTTAAAGATCTCATATAAAGAGGCCAGGTAACACTACCTTACAATACATTTTGGACAGTTGTAGCTACCTGACCAGTTGGCTTTAAGAGCTCGTGGCCACTTCCTCTAGGATATCCTTTCCCTATCTGTGTCTTTCCAATGGCTCTGTTGACCCACCAGTTGACCTTCAGGAGAACATCCCACTTACCACCTTTTCCAGCTACAGCAGCTACCAAATGGATGACGCTATTTCGATTACCGTTGCACTAGTCCTCTGTTGTTGAGTTAGTTTTTTAATTTTTTTTGGCACGACAAACACTTTTCCCAGTGCTTAGTAAGTGGTTTTGTCCTAAGGCACCAAGATATCAACAGGGACTTTGTGTGGAGTTTTCTTTTTATATCAAAGAGCAAGAGGAAGAGGAAGAGGAAAAGGAAGAGGAAGAGGAGGAAGAGGAAGAAGAGGAAGAAGAAGAGGAGGAGGAGGAAGAAGAAGAAGAAGAAGAAGACGAAGAAGAAGAGGAAGAAGGAGAAGAAGAAGAAGAAGAAGAAGGAGAAGAAGAAGGAGGAGAAGAAGAAGGAGAGGAAGAAACCCAACAACGAGACACAAATCCTTAATTTTCAATTTTGCAGAGAAATAGGTTGTTTGAAGTGATTTGAAACGAGACCAAAAGCCCAGCCTGGCCAGACTGGATCAGGCCCTGCTGGGACAGAGGGAGCTGGAAAGCGGCTCCCGCGCAGGTTTATAAATAGGCTGCGTTTCTCATCCTGAAACATTGCTCCACTTTGCCGCTTGTGCTGTAAATTAGCACGCTCCTCTTTAAACACAGTCAAAAGAAACAAAATACATATGTAACACTGCTGCCTGGAACACGTGAGGGGAAGGAAAAAAAAAATAAAAATCAACCCAACTTCTGAAATGCGGAAAAACATTTGTTCAAGTCTCCAAGGAAAATGAAGTCAAACCAAACAAGCATATAATATAGATGTACGCCTCTTGGGCAAAGTTACCTCTAAGCCCATATGTTTTAACAAATTAAGAGGTAAATAATTTGTTGAAGGTACAGTTCAGCCGCGTCAGAACACCTCTGGAAGTGAGATATCTCCGCGTTTCGAGTGGTGTTTCGTATCAAAAGATTTATTTATCTACTTTTTTAGGAAAAAAAAAATATATACCTTGTTTTGTCTCAAGGAATACTACTGTAAGTAACTGTTAACCCTTCAGGGCCTCCACAAATGATGTGGTCATTTGAAGTTGAGCCTGCTTCGCTGCTCTCGTATCTGCAAGCAGCTGAGAGATTGATAAAATTCAGGTTTTTCAATAGGGTAAAGCCACCGGGGACTTCCTCGGGAACGAAAAGAGACACAGAAAGGTTACTACATGTATCCTAGAGTCTGGTACATAATTCTACCATTAAAAAAAACTTTAATTTATGAAAAAAAAAAAAAGCCAGCGTGGTCCCCAAATGGTTAAATTCCACTCGAACTTTTCATTTGAGTTAGTCATGAATATATCTAACATACAGAGGCCATCAGCATCTCGCCACTAGAGACTATAAAGTCTACTTACATAGGGTTCCTGGGATTTTTCATGTTCTTATGGAAAATATCTCTGAAATCCCCGAGCTGAAAATTTTGATCTCATTTGTGGATGTGAGTGATGCTGAGAAAGGGTTGAAGAGTGAAGAGAACACTTTTCTCGCATAATTTCATTTGTCAGGAGAATCTTGCCGCTGACATTGGAAGAGTGATTTAATTGATTTTAATCATACACCTGAGATTGGGAAATTGAGCCCTCTGTCCTGAAAAATATTTCTAGGCTTCCATGAGAATGTCTAATTTGCAGCTAATAGTTTTTTGTTGTTTTGCTTTTTTTTTTTTCTCTTCATTTTCTTGAAGTTTTGTTGTGAAGTTTAGAAAATGCAGATCAAAGGCTCGCACGGAGAACTGCTTATTGCAGCCGGAGACGTCAGCAAATCGGGGCCGGTGTGTTTCGGTCTTTCAGCGGCATTAAAATGCCCATCTGCCTGGCGCCTAACGAGGTGCCGCTGTGATTTTGGGCAGGCAGGAAAACAAAAGCCCTGACTAAAGAGCACATTATGCCTTCAGAGAAGAAATACTTTTATATGCTGAGTGCAGCCTGGAAGAGTCGGAGAGCTGTGATACCTCCCTCCTGCTCGTGTTTAATCCTTGAATTTAGCCTGTCATTGAGTATAGTGTTTATGAATTGCTGGGAGATGCCAGGGAGAGCCTTGTTGCCTGCCTTGGTATGCTGCAATTCTTTATTCTAAAGAACTAATTTTTTTTCTATATCTCGGTTCAAAATAAACAGTGTTGTTCAATTACAAATATTAATGCTGGACAGAAAAACCAACCAGATAACTTTTTGTATTATGAAGATGCAGTGTGTCTTATGCTTTTTTTTTTTTTTCCCCAGTAAAATCTCCAGGATCTTTATTATCTCCATCAGCTGCTATCCAGAGGGGTTTACAGGCAGCAAGAAGTTTCCCTTTCCCCAATGCTTGCTCCACGCAGCTCGGACCGGTTTGGGTTGTAAAACTCCATAGTCACAATATTTTATTTTCTGTAACAATCCTGAAAGTTTGCCTATTGGTTTCATAGTCAGAGAATTTTATATTCCAAAACTGTACTGAGAATACGGGTAAATAGCCTTTCCTTTTTCAGTGCTCCCTCTGGTAGAGAAACTAGAAAAAAAAAATTATTTATTCTGCGGCCAGTTCAAGGAGGTGGGAACCTGGAGGAGTAACTGGTATAAGAAGTTTTGAGGCAGAGATGGGTTTAATTTCAAGTGGATGCTCTTTGGGGGCTGAGCCAAAGCAAATGCCACCTTTGGGTTCAGCACTGAGGACTCGTAAGACTTCCAACCTGTTTTAATCCGATGCTGATTTTGTATGATAGCTGTAACTTCAAATCTCATTTTTCTGCGGAGGGATCAAAATCGTTGGGGCAAGCTTGGACTGGGTGAGCTGAAAGATTCAGATTTTGTTTTCTGGATTCAGTGTTGTCTTGTCAAAAACTCTAACACCTTTGAGAATTTGCCATTTTTCTTGCTTTTTTTTTTGGCAGCGAAGACACTAACAAAGGAGACGCCATAAGGAGCTGATAAGCATGTGATTAGTGTTATTTCTGCAGCAGCAAAAATATTTATAGCGAAAACCCTGCACGAGCAGCAATGTCAGCTCCTGAGGAGGCAGGGACTCTACCTTCTGGCACAGCTGCCAACGCACAATAATATCTTTTTTCCCCCCCCCCCCATATTAGTGAGGGTTTGGGGTCCTCCCATCAGCTGGGATAAATCCAGATGGGTCCTGCTGATGGAAATTTATCAAGATAAATCACTCTAAAGGGGCTGTGCATCCAAGCGACTGGTCCGGCACATGAATTTCAACTTTCAAATTTTCAAAATTTTGAATTTCAAATTTTCAATTTCCAACTTTTCCATATTCAAAAGCAGGATACGAGGCGTTATTCTACTCCCCTGATAAATTCAGGCTGCTGAAGCAGTTCTGGGGAGGACAGAAAGATGAAAATTGGCCAAATGTCTGTCTTGCGAGTTATTTTAAGCACATGGACGTTTGCAGTCAGGGAATATATTTCCAAAAGCTCACATAATAATTAGTTAATGTTTGTAAAGCAGTTTGAAGGTGACCAGCGCTGTGGAAGTGCTAAGTGCTATGATTATATATAATGGTACGGCTCATTGTGCTCCTCTAGCTGGAGCAACCACAACAATCTCGACGACGCCTGTTCATTTTGCTGACTCCTTTATCATTACACTCCATTGGTGATTAAGTGTCGTTTGTCTTACAATTTTAATGTTATCTTTAACACACATAATAAAGTTTACATAATTATAGCCTATTAATATAATTTACATGCACGTTACGGGCAAGGCGAAGAAAATGTTTCATCACCCAGCATGTAATTTGGTTTATTTAACCATTTCCTTTGAATTTTCATCAATAGAGCAGCGTGGCTTATAAATGAAGATAACCTCACTAAATTCTCTTTTCGAGATTCTTGTCTGTATTAAGTCTCTAAAGGTCTCGCTAGCAGGACTGTGAAGTGCTGAAAGGGGGGGATGTTTCTGAATGTCTGCTGTGGGAAGTTTTAAAAATTCCCACTTTCTTCAGCCAAGCGTGGGTCTTCCTTATGAAAACCTGGGAACAAGGTGCTCTTGTGGAAGGTTTGAAAATTGTGTACGTGCCGAGCTATAAATGAGTAAACAGCGTTTAGATGGAACATGAAAAGAGTCAGCACGAAGAGACAGGTTCAAAATATTACATGATGCTTTGCAAAAGTGTAAATGTGCCTTCCTTGATTTTTTTCTTTTTTTTTTTTTTTTTCCCCTCTTGGTAAATGGCAAGCGTTTACAACCCAACTAAAACAGTACCAAGAGAAATCCTGTGTTTGCTCTTTGGAAGATATTCAATAAATTATAGTGAGCTGCAAATGTCACTGGATTGGGAACTGTAAGAGCTTTACCTTTAAGTCTTTAAGTAAAGACTTGCAGCTGGTGCAGTGGCTAGGTAATCCCTAATGATAAGCTGCTTTTAATGTGGGGGTGAGGCAGTTTTCACACAGATATTACTGCATTAACCTTCCTCTAGGTACGGTGCAGGTGTGCGCAATATTACGCTTTGCAGCCTTCCCTACTTTATTCTTCCAGCGGAGCTGACGCCTGCTTTAACAGATCCTCTTATACCATGGTGAAAAGATTGCAGCTCAAGCCTATTATCAACAAAAACCTGCCAAAAGGGCTACATTGTCAGACTTTATGATGGTACTAACTATTCTGTTGTTCTCTGGAGATCAAACTTCGACCATTAAATTCACTTCATTTGTGATTTCGGTGACCTGGGCTGCAGACGTAGGTCTTTTGATGTAAAATGCTGCTACAAGAATCAATGGTACCATCTAGTTCTCCTTAAAGTATATCATAAAAGTGTAATGGTGCTCTTCTAAACAAAAGGTGACACTACTCTTGTATAACACAATTATAGGAGGATGATGTTTTCAGCGGAGTTTATTCGATATTATGATGTGCAAAGACTTTAGACATTGAAATAAACTGCGGAGCTGAGTTCACTCCATTATTTTCAATAGACTGACTCTATCGTCTGCACTGGCATATAGATAATTTTCATACAGTGGGGAGCTATTTTCATATCCTCTCCATGAAATAGATGAGATTATAAACAGGCTGGGATTACTCAAAAACCAACACAAGCCATGTCTACAGACCCATTTAAGACAAAGGCTGCCTCCGAAATGGTCTCCTTTGACAGGGAGGCTCCCAGGACTTGCTCCGTTTATTTGACAGATGACAGCTATTTATGGTAAATGTGTAACATTTTTGAAAATTAAAATTTTACTAGTGGAATTTAGGGGTTATTTTCCACTCGAGGGACTAACATTTCTGTCGAAAGGCCTTTTTTTTTTTTTTTTAATACAGGCACCATCTCCAGCGTTAAACCTATTTGTAAACAAACCCATTGCGATAGCTCATTGTCAAACAGCGAACAGGTTTACAATTAATGAAATTGCTGCAGCAAAATAAATGGAGAGTTACTACGGCTGCCGGTATGTTCGCTTTGCTGCACAAGCGAGGAGACACTGCTTCTACCATAGACCCCAAACTGGGAGCTTTTGGTAGCAAACCAGGGTTGAAAATAACCCCCCGCTTTCCAAGCCAAAGGCAATGCCAAGTGGGGTGTTTGCCTTTGCTGTTGATCAACAAAACCAAAAAATCTCACAAACAGCAAATTGCAGGATTGTCCAAAATGATCACAGACCAGGGAGGTCTCCCCCCATTCCTTTTTGCTTCACTTTCCCATTTCAAATGTATGGGAGAAGTTATGGGGGCCAGCTCTGATTGATGTAGGGTGATGCAGTGTCCAACCTTGTCCTTTGTGCTCTTT
This sequence comes from Pterocles orientalis, assembly GCA_011057875.1. Taxonomy (NCBI): domain Eukaryota; kingdom Metazoa; phylum Chordata; class Aves; order Pterocliformes; family Pteroclidae; genus Pterocles; species Pterocles orientalis. The sequence goes on along the minus strand of WKFP01014375.1, from coordinate 421,232 downwards.
GCAGGACCTGGGAGACTTCCAAGGGTTGGATGGAGAGTTATTGCAAGAGGACATCAAGAGAAGGTCCATGGGTGATGGCAAGGGTGAGATACACTGCGTAGACTCAGCATCATGCCAAGGGTTGGGGTGGGAAGGGTGGACTCAAGACAGTGCAGTGATGGGGGACCTGGCCAGCACCCTTGGCATGGCATTGCTCAGTGCGGGCGCCGGCTATGGAGATGGGGATTCTTTTCTTCTGCGGTGTGGCTCTGGGCTGGGGTCTTGCCCAAAGCTCTGGCATGTGTTTCCATTTTTCCAAAATAATAACAACATCAATATATGTTTAAAACCCCAAACTCACAATATGAGACTATAAAAGGTCTTAATCTAAATATTGTCAAAATTCCTTGAAGGAAGAGACCGATTTCACCATGTGCGGTGACAAGGGACGAAAGGGTCGGGGACTGCCATCAGCACAGCGCCTAAGTGGGCCGCTCGAACCAGGCTTGTCACACAGGGTTACAGTCTGGAGCGGCTTAGAGAGGAACAGAATCCCCAAGAAAGGACCTTGCTCAGAAGGAAAAGGGAGGGACCCTGCCATCTCTGCAACAGGTTCCTTTTCCCCTTTCTGCTCTTGTTTTCAAAGAAAACTTTAGTTTTTCTAATTCTGACTTTCAGGACTTTTGCCTCCTTTTCCCCTATCAGGACTTTGTCCATCACCTCAAGAGCAATAAGAGATTTCTGTGAGATGCTGCAGGAGAAGGCAGGAGTGTTCGCTTACCAGTGCCATGGTACTTCTGGTCACAGTCCTACTGCTGCAGAAAATTATTTCCTTATATTTTAACTGACTTTTAATTTTTTTTTAATAAATACAAGGAATTAATAGTTTCATCCCCACTGCTGGCTGTCTGGATGCTCACCCCTGGACACGGGAGGAAAGCATGACCAAGGGGATGGATGCCCACGAGCAGTGACCAACCTTTCAGGCAAGTTGCGTAGAAAAGAGAATAAAACAAAAGCAACTTCACACGAATTGTGTTACTTCGTTATACAGGGGCTTGCCTTCTGCTAGGATTAGCTTACACTGTGTTCAGAGGAAAAAGGGACTAGAGAAGCAAACAGGTCATTCCTCAGGGTGCTCGTGCTGCAGCCAAAGTCGAGGCAGAGTAGCCCGTGTCTGGCCGTTAGTGCAGGTCGCCTTATGAATGGTTTTAATTAGTTATAGAAAGGAGAGCTGGGAACCCAAAGGGCAGTCTCTCTGCTTCTTCCCCCATTGGGTGTTTGCGGTTCCTTTTTTTAATGTCTACTCTTGATGAACTAAAGTCTCGCAACTAGACTAATGTTCTTAATTAAGCAGAGGCAGAAGCAGATATTCTGTGGGTATCAGGAGCTTCCTCAGACGTGACATTTGAAGGACATCGGGTTGCTAAAAGTTATTTCTCATGTCATCCAGTGTTCAATACTGTATAGATAGATCATTTTTTAAAATTCTATATTTACGCAGAGGCCTGTCCTGTGATCCTTATGCTTTCTAGGCTCTCTCCAAAGTAATCTGAAAGTCATTTAAAAAAAAATAAAGGAGAGTAAGAGTAGTTTCACCATCTCATTTTTTGGTGGTCAGCCCATGAGAGAAAGAAGAATGAAATTTTTCATCACAGAAATTAAGTATTTTTAAACAGAGAGGACAATCAAAGCCTGGAAAACCCAACACATGGGCCTGTATCTCTTTCCATTTGATTTTTCTTTGTACTAAGTACAAAAGCACGGTGGGACCCGATACCGCTTTGACCAAACCTTACCATGATTCAGAAATAGCAAAGTATAGGAACAAAAAGGTAGGGACATATATATGAAATACATTGACTGGACTTTTTTTTTCTTTGTTTCATACACCAATTTATTTCACAACAGAGAAAGATTTTCTCCAAATGCAAAATGTTAATAGAACTAATAAGAAATTCCACCTGTTAAGACAGCGGGTCTGTTTGCCACTTGCCTCATTAATTTGGGATAAAACAAACTGGCCTGATCAGATCCGATATCCTGCAGAATCTCAAACCCACAGACTGGAGCTTCGCGTGTCCTTAAATGCAAAGATGGATTTTCCAAATGCCATTAGTTGTAGTCGTAGGGAGGCTCTGTGGGACCTGCTGGAGACCACTTTGAACCACCAGCAGCACGTGGCTCAGTGCCTCCATCCTCTCTTCATCCCTGGACCAAAAGAATTCTCAGCTCCCGGCTCCATCCACAGCGGGGGGCAGAACCCCCTGGGCGTGGAGCATGGAGGTGACTGCAAAACTGGGTGCCACGAGCTCGTAACAAAAATCCCTTGGAATTGCTCCGGGTTTGAACACCAACATTCATTCTTTTGGGAAAGTTTCTGCTTTAGGCAGAGCTTTTCTACAAGCTTTTACACCTTCCGTGTATACATTATACCTCCAGATTGCCTGCGAGCTGACAGCTTTTTGGGTGCATTAACGACTTTACTACCAAAGGGGCAGCCAGATTAATATATTTTTTTTTTTTCAACTGCCGAAGCAAAACATTTCAGCACGTTTTTTTTCTGCAAATCTTTGACTTAGTGTTTGAATGTGAAAACAAGCCCATCAGCAAGAGCTCGAGTCCATCAAAACACCCGAGCCCCTTGATTGATAAATACGACGTGTTTACACTGCCGCCACCGCGTGCTATTTTCTGTCAGCGCTAATTTACCTGCAAGTCTTAACCTGTACGTTATAAATTCAGGAGCATTTTATAATGAGGTCTGTTGAAATAAATAACACCCCGCAAATAATATTCAAAGAAGTCGGTAAAAAGTCTTTTCGTCGCACCGATTCTGGCGTACCAAGAGCTGTGACACCCAGACAGACGGACACATTAACCTCTTGGAAATCCGGAGAATCTCAAGCTTTTAAGTGTCGCCACGTGCGATTCTTCCATAAAAAGAGGCAGAGAGCGTTAAAGCTCTCCATCACAAGTGGCTTTAATATTGCAAGCCTCCGCTGTAGACAGAGAAAGGTGGAGTGGGGGGGAAGAAAAGGAGAACAGGCGTCTCTCCTGTATGTATTTATACGATTAGGCTCAGATTATTATTATTTTTTTACTGCAGGCTCCCCTTCCTTTGGCACGTGAATCGGGTTTTGTCTCCAGCGTTTCTCGGGGCGGGCGCGCGCGGCCCTCGGCGCTACGCGGGGCTCTACGGAGGCGCCGTTCAATAGTTGGGTGATATCCAGACAATATTGAAACATTCCCAAATGAACTTTGCGGGGAGACATTTTCATTCGCTGCCTCCCTCCTCATGCATATTAACAAATGGTATGCAAGGCCTCATTTAATTCACTGATTTTACATTCGGATCACTTTCTCTTTTACAGCTATTTTTACCGGGCTTCATTAATCTTTGTTGAATACAATGGCATACATCTTTAATGCGGCCGCTGTCAAGTCATATTTCAGTAAGAGCTGCAAACTGAATGACAGCAAGCAATATTAATAAATTTAACATAGACTATATCAATTTTTAACAGAATGAATGTGGAAAGCTAAATGTATTATTTTTCGTTTAAATCATAGGGTTTATCACCGGTTAAGTAGCAGCGATTTCGGGAAACTTGTGACGTGCCGTACAAATAGATTTACATCTCATTAATAAGTAAATTAGGCAAATGCCTTTCAAGTTCAGACAAGTACATAAGTGTAATCTCCATATTAAAGGAGTAGTCTTTGATAAACCACCGAGGAATTGCAGCAGCCAACTATGTGACATGTTACCAGTGCCTGAACTCTTCCACATTCCCACCTTTAATTACACTGGTTCATTACTAAAGAGATAAGTGTCTCTCCAGTTAAGATTCTATAAATGAGCAGCATGCGGGATCCTCCCAAATCATTTTTGCAGAAACCATGAAAAGGTGGTAACAGTTATGAAAAAACGAATTATCACCTGCTCTCTTTCTTCCTTCCCTGTAATAACATTAAAATATTAAGATGAATTCCTTTTAAATCTCGGAAAGAAATTGTCCATTAAGAGATGCTATTTTGTTTAAGAAAGAAAGAAGCGTGGAAAAGAAAGAAAAAAAGAGAAGAGAAAACTCTTCTGAATTTTTTTTTTTAATTTCCCTTCATAAATCCCAACAGAGATAATTTGCTGTAAAATTTAAACCCAGTGAGAAGTTGTCTGTCTGTGTTAAATAAAAAAGTTACGGTTGGTAGGAGACATGTTTTTGCAGTAGCTTTAGCGATTATAGGAAATTACATGCAAAGCCAGAGTTCTGATCCTAAGTTAATTTATAATTGGAAAAAACTTATTAATTAGCTATGTCATTCTAATTAAGAATTAGAGGAGTGTGCATTAGAAAGTCAGTCAATATCCAGCTGACAGAATTTCAAAAAACCCACAGAAGCCTGCAAGCTCCGGAGCTCTGTCCACCGTCTCCCC
>WKFP01014375.1:401309-414705 GCA_011057875.1 Pterocles orientalis | reverse complement strand
TTGTCTGTCTGTGTTAAATAAAAAAGTTACGGTTGGTAGGAGACATGTTTTTGCAGTAGCTTTAGCGATTATAGGAAATTACATGCAAAGCCAGAGTTCTGATCCTAAGTTAATTTATAATTGGAAAAAACTTATTAATTAGCTATGTCATTCTAATTAAGAATTAGAGGAGTGTGCATTAGAAAGTCAGTCAATATCCAGCTGACAGAATTTCAAAAAACCCACAGAAGCCTGCAAGCTCCGGAGCTCTGTCCACCGTCTCCCCTGTCATCTTTTTAAGGATTTTTTCTGATGCCTAACAGAAATTAGCCCATTAAATACAGATATCGAAGGAAAGAAATTGGGAATTTTGTTGTTCCAGAAAGGAAAACCCCTAAACTGAGCTGGCAGGGGTGCTTTCCAGGGCACCTTTTGCACGTTTCGGTGTAATCCTGAGGCCAGGGGAAAGCTGTCCGTGCATCCGCGTGGTGGTACCCATCAGCGCGCATCCTCCCGCACCCAGACAATCGATCTTCATACAAAAAAATACCCCCAAAATATTCACGAATAAAGACAAAAGAACTAAGTCTGAGACCCATGGTGATCGAAAGGGGAAGGTCTACAAATTTGGCCAATGCAGTTGGGGATAAACAGCGTGCGAGGACATGCATAGCTGCCTACGTGTATGTGTTTTCCATTCCGCCAGCCTCAGTCCTCATGGTACGTTCCCCCTTTAGGCCCTTCTTCTGAGATGATTAGAATTCATTCTTTAAGAAATACCCCATGTGTAAATATTTTTTTGTTAATGTTTTTGTCTCGCCAGTGTGCTAGGATTTTAAAGAGAGCTTTAATATGAAATTAAACAGAAAGTTTGGGCGTCTCTGTAATGAAAATTAATATGTGTGTTACTGATACAGGCTTCATAGGTTTAAAAATATATTTTTTTTTGATAAATATGGAAAGAGAGGCAGCTGCAAACAAACCCTAACAAATATGAAACACAGCCCAGACGAAAATGAAACCAGTTCTTTGAATTAAGAGTTGACAAGGCTGGAAATACAAAAGGAGAAGTAAAACTATAAAAGCTAATGTCTCAGATAATTGCATCCTCCAAAAAAAATTTTTTAAAAAATTTGATTAAAACAATCTGACCTAAGCCTTTCACGTTTGTATGGACCATTTTCCATCTTGTGCTTTTGCTTTCAATTAGACTAGGAGGGAAAAAAAAAAAATCTGGAGTGCTCAGTGATGGAATTCAATTTACTTATTTGAATACCAAAAGATGACCCACTCCTAATGATATTAAAAAAAAATCTTTTGCATTAGCAAATTTCTATTCTGTATTTGTTTTGCCAGCACAACACAATATTCACTTAATATGCTACTAGTATCTTATCAAGTTAATGATCTGTTGTATGTATAGAGTAAGCTTGTTACTCATTTTAAATGAGATACGAAAGCACCGCTGTATGGAAATTTGAATAGTTGGGATTTTTATGAAATTATGGGACTTTCATGCCCTACCAGACAGCCTTAGCAAAATAGCAGTAGTGAGCTTTGTTAATGTGACATTACAGATGCAGATTCTGCTTAGCCTGATTTAATGGATCTCAAAAACAAATTCTTGTATAGAGCTCCTCTCTGTTTTCGGGTCCTCTAGCTCAAAATTTAAAGATAACTTTACGAAATGTATCCAAGGATTTGGATTTTGGAGCAACTAATACCCCTGCTCGAGCTCTTGCAGACTCCACTGGGTGTCCATGTAGACTAATGCCTACTGCTCATGACATTCCTCCCCAAAGAGCCTATTTGCATTTTTTTCAGAAAAAAAAAATATTTCTCAGGCAAAGTATTTAAGTGCATGGAAAAAGGTAAATGTGAGCAAGGTTAAATCCTCCAGTCATTTGACATCCTTTAGCGGGCCCATACCTGATCCTGATCCTCGCTGCAGTTCTCAGAGCCTCCTACATATGCATGCCACACGCCGTCCCCTAATTAATGGTAGTCTGGAGCCTAAAGACGTAGTATTTCTTATCGGTTTAGAAATAGCAGACAGATGCAGGAAATACGGTGTCACGCTGCTCGGAAGAATTCTCCTTTGTGCAATTTGTTCATTTTATCCTGGTCAAAAAGCACCGCAGTATATTCAACTTAGGGATGCACTTGCTCTTCGCGTGCTGGGAGCATCAGTGGTACCCACCCGCTCCGCCTTGCCCGACACTGCTGCCCCACCGAGAACATCAGCTTCATGAACCTCCAGGAATTTCACAGGTGACATATGAGCCCCAGGAGAATGGGAATGAAACATCCCTCTGGTGTCCCCAAGAAGGTCAGACCCTGGGATCTTTGCTGGCAATTTTGGCAGAGCAAGGTGAAGCAGGCTTGGGTCCGTACCAGCCATAAGCACCTCTGTGCATTTCTCTGGACTATTTAATGAAAACATCAACACCTTTATATCCAAAATCCAACCCAAATCAATATTGTCGTACTATACTCATGTTTTAGCCACCTACTTGCTGTTTGGTTGTGGCTCCAGCGTAACCCAGGCTGATCTGATTTTCCTCTCCTTTCTCCCTTGTTGGCATCACCCCACACATCTGGGAAGGGGTCTCCCTTCTCACAGACCCCGAGGCAAGACTTTAAATCCATTTGCTCACTCTTGCTGAGATACTAGGGGCTGACTGACTTTACAGGGTGCTGCAGATTTCACCTGAGTGCTGGGAGTGCAGGCAGCAGGGATGGTTGGGAAATGTCAAAACAATGATGTGTGGTGGCCTGAGCTTCAGGGAGATGGTTTCCACCTCCTTTTGGAGCACTCCAAAGGGACATTTCTCAGGCTGGAGTGTCACACAGGATTGATCTGCAGTGGCATGTTTTGGGTCTCCCCATGCTCTGTTTTCACGTGTGGGTACAGGGAAGCCATTGCCTGGTGTCACGCAGTGGGGTCATGGAGAGATGATGCTGGTCTGGGCAGAAGGAAAGGTTTGTGAATTATTGTGTTTGCAATCATCTCAGGGAAAAAGATCCCCCTCATCTCCTTTTTCATCATTTACAGACTCTTTACGCACAGTTTGAAAAGACTGGCTGGGGATTACTCCATCTTCTCCTCAGCCAGGCTGAAGTTTAGATGTGCGGCTGTTTGAGGGAGGAAAAATTGGAGAAAACACTCAGGACTTTTGTGGGTGACTGCCCAAAAACTGATGTAAGTTTCTGTGTTTGTTGAAGAAGTTTTCTTCTTACAACATTTCTGTAAAGGGAAGGACAGGGCATGCTGCAGGTGCTGCCCTCCCCGTGTTGTCCCTCAATGATCGCTAGGAATGGGACTCGCCAGCACCAATTAATTACCCCCTTTCATTACACGGATGAATTAATTAGACTGGCCTCAATCAATAGCGTTAATGAAATGTCATTTGCTCAAAAGCCACCCCTTTAGGCAAAGAGTGCTGGTGATGCTGGGATGGGCTCCTGCTCTTGGGGCATGTCAAGGCACCGAACTCACTGTGCGTCAACATGGGTGATGCTGGACTGGCGGCTTGATGGGCAGAACACCGCAGGATGGGGAGAGCATCGCTGGATGGGCAGAGTATCACGGGATGGAAAGAGGATTTCTGGAAGGGCAGAGCATCTCTGGGTGGGTAGAGCACCGCTGGATGGGAAGAGCATTGCCGGTTGGGAAGAACATTTTGAGATGAGCAGAGCATCACCAGATGGGCAGAGCATTGTTGGATGGGTAGAGTACCACTGGATGGGTAGAGCATCGCTGGACAGATAGAGCATCACAAAATGGGCAGAGAATTTCTGGATGGGCAGAGCATGTCTGGACAGGCAGAGAACCACTGGATGGGCAGAACATTGCTAGACAAGTAGAGCATCACTGGATGGGCAGAGCATCATTGGATGGGAAGAGCACTGCTGGATGGGCAGAGCATCCCTGGATGGGAAGAGCATTGCTGGACAGACAGAGAATCACTGGACAAGCAGAGAACCAATGGATGGGCAGAGCATCACTAGATGGGCAAAACGTCACCGGATGGGTAGAGCATCACCGCGCCGCCACCGCCGTGATGCTGCAAAAGAGCAAACTTTGGCTGTGCTCCCTTTTCAAAATGCAACTATGTAAAGGTCACAGAGGAGGAGATGAAACTAGGAGTTGTAATAAGGAAGGAGAAATAAAAAATAATGACAGAAATAAATTGTCATAAGAGGGGATACAGTTATGATTTATTGTGATATTCTACAAATTTGGAGGTGATTAAAAGCCACCTAAAATTCGCATTAACAAGTCACATAAAAATGGAATTAAACTAGTGGGCATAATGTGGCAGGGTATAAAGAAAAATCATGACAGAAATAAATTGACAGAAGAATGATACTATTCAAGTTTTACTCTGTCGCGTCACACTGACAGGAGACTAGTATTTTAATTTCAGAGTTGTGGTTGAGTTTTTGGAGTTCATTAAAGGCCCACATTAAGAATCTCATAAAAGTGAGAAGAAATTAGTGACCATAATGTGGCAGAGGAAATAAAGAAACAATAATGACAGAAATAAATTGACAGAAGAATGATACACTTAATGTTTCACTCTGACACCCTCTATTAATAGGCCGCTGCAAGCTGGAGCAAATGTCATTCATATTTTAGCCAAAGTATACCACTAATTAGGCTGGCTTTCTGCACTGGAATTAAATTTGAGATCCCTCACCTTTAGAGTGGGATCATTTGAATTCGAAAGAAAAGAGCTGGTGACAGAAAAAAAAACTTTCTGCTCGGGCTCTTCTAATGAGATAAAATTCCCCCTTCTCCCCATTTCCTAGCTATAATTGCTGATTATGTTGTTACACAGGAGCGGCTCTCCGCTCTCTCCTCCCCATCATTATGATTTAGTCTGGCATATCGGGGTGCTTCAAACACGGACTGAAGTGGTTTGAGTCTAATTTAGCACTCATTTCGGCCGCAGGTACCGACGAAGGTAAACACCGCATTGTTATAATTAATTACCCCTTAGGCCTAGCCAGGCCAGCTCTGTTTCAGCTGACCCTTATAATAATAAGGCTTAGGGGCATATTGTATTTCTTTTGACAGATTAATTAGAAATTCAGCCGCGGAGGTACAAAGCAACTCTGTCATGAATATTTAAATGGACTGACACAAAAAATCATGAAAGGGCTGCTGAACTACATGACAGACAGGGGATATTAGCCAAGTGATTCTAATCAATAATCTCTTGATCTCTTACATATTAATACACTGCCTGCTGTTATTAAGCTCCATAATAAGGAAGGGGAGAGAAAGTTAGTGTAGCTCTGCTGTAGGGCTCGCCGGGCCCCCAGTGTATACACTAACTGACGGAGAAAATGCACAGAGGAGCCGAGCCTCAGCCTCTTCAATCTCATCCAATCTTAAGGAATGGCAGCTCTGAGCATCGCCGGCCGGATAATTATTGGCCCTGACAAGGTGAAGGCGTTTGCAGGCAAATGAGATGGGAAGTGGGATAAGTCCCCAGACCACCCAGCGCAGGGCACGCTGGAAACCAACCGCGTGCGCTACCGGGCGGGCTTGTATTTGCTTTAGCAGGGGAAATATGGGAAATCACAGAGCTTTCGAGTCGTGTTGAAGGGTCAGTGACAGTCGAACACCGGGAGCTTGCTGTTCCTGTTGTTAATGTTAACTTTAACACCAAGTCAACCGGATTTACCCCCGGTCCCTTTGCTCATCTCCTATAACATCAAGGCCACCGAGTGAATTAAGCAGCGTAGTCGAGCTGAATATCATCTAAATTCATTACAGCCCGTTCCTCCCGTAAACGGGGGAGGAAGCTACGTCGCTCTGGATATGTGCCGCCGACACATCACCAAAGACTTTCTTTGTGCTGCGTGGGCTCAGGGTTGGGTAGAGAGTTACCGGTGCCGGGTAGAGGGGGTTAGCGAAAGGAGGACTGGAAGTCTTCGCTGAGATAATCTGTTCTGTTATCTCCGAAAAATGATCCCTGCAATGGGCTCGTGTGGTGCGAGAGAAAGGGATCAGCTGGAAAGGGAGCTGGACCGGCTCCAGTATCTGGCTAAACAACCTAAAAAATTAAAAAAAAAAAAAAAAAGATTAAATGACAGGAATAGGGAGCGATTATTAGCATATTTAAATCGCATGCACACAATGTTCAGATAGGATTATAGGGGCAATGTCAGCTTTAAAAAAAATTATTCAACAGCCAAAGTATTAGATAGACCTTTTTTTAGTCTTCCTTTTTTATATATTTTTTTTTTAAATTAAAAGTCAGCCTACCAAGGGTGCCCTGCAGCCCTGCCCATCCGTGAGTGCAGCAGTCCCGCCGAGGTCAGGAGATAATTTGTATTTCAGAGCTGGATTTGCCTCGTCACAGAAAACCCCCCCGAAGTTTCAGGACTCGCAGTGAATTTGCCTAATTTCCTTGGGACATCCGAGCAGAGGAGACGGCTGGAGGATGTATCTCTGTATGCAGAACATAGCTGATGCCACCTGACTCCCATGGCCTTAGTGTCCCACCTCTAAAAGTTCCAGACTGGAATTGATAGTGATGTCACAAGCCTCTAATAACTCATCCCGTACTTCTACCCTTGTTTTGTTCTATTAGGTGACTCTAGGCTACCTATAAGAAAAAGAAAAAAACCAGATTGAAGTGAACAAAAAAAGTTGGAGCAGCTTAATGAGCAACCTCAAAAGATCTAAGATCCCAGTGCCACCAGAAGACGACTTTGGCAAGCTGTGAAACCACTCCTGATGGGGTGGGAGCCCTCCTGGCACTGGGAGCAGCCCCGGGAGGGTGCCCTGGATCTCACCGACGCTTACATCTCCTGCAGGGGCTGCAAAAGGGAATTAAAAATTTTTGCAGGAGGACAGAGTTCAGTTTAGAAGGGAATCACGCCCAGCTGTCTAGGCCAGTGCGACAAGATGTTATCTCATGTTGTGATTGCACATTGAACGGTTTCCTAAACTCTGTTTCAAAAATCATACCATTGTGGGCACGGTGCCACGGTATTGCGAATAAAACAGCCCTGTCCCATCCATGGGCCTCATCTGGTGAAGGCTTTGCTGCTCTGAGTGATGCTTTGGGTTTTGCAGGAGCACCGAGTTAAAAATATGTAAACCTTCCAAGTGCATTTATGCTTTAAAAGCCCCCTACCCTGAATTTATCAACACTTATATTTGCAGGTCACACTTTACTTGCACTTATAAGTTTGAGGCTAACCCTTCTCATTACTTCAATGCTGCTTTTAAACCCCTAATGCATATTTAAGTGATAGTATTAAAAAAACAGCGTGTCAACCGCCGTTGATGTGCGATGTAGGGCAGTGACCCTTCGAACGCATTATCATGTCGTCGGACCCATTAAACGTGGCCATCTCTGTTGCTCTTAATTGGGTTGTGCGGCGCGTAGCAGTTGCGAGTGGTTACAGTTTATGCCGTGAATTATAATAACAATAATATTGGGAAGTGCAGCGGAGATCTATACGGGTACCAAACGCATATGCTCAGTGACTGCTGAGAGCATCACGTCTACTCAACTTGTCACCCCTCTCTTTTCAAAGTCATCGAGGTTTAATTTATGGGATCAACATCAGGTTGTGGTCACTACTCCGCCTATGCCTCTTAATTAAACCGAGCGTCTTCTACCAAAGCAGTGTTGCTGGGCTGATTCTGCTCATGAAATAACGTGCTGTTCCCTATGAATCACTTTTTTTTTTATATAAAGTATCTGGCCCTGAAAAAGAAACCCGATATATCCTATCTGCTTTTGGTAGGAAACTGCAACTTCTCTTTCCTATTCTAATTTTTTTTTTTTTTCATTTAAAAAATTGGATGTCAGAACTCATTTGGACTAAGGCCAGGGTGTTTTATGGCAAGTTTCAGCAGCTGAAAATATTTGCATCTGATTTATAAAGTTTTGCAAATCAACGTAAACGCCAGAGAGAACCTAACGACGATGGCACTGCCCGCCATGCTGTTACAATTAGAGGTTGGCCAACGCCAAGTCCCTGACATGGAACTGGTCTGAACTTTGGATCTGGGGTTGTGTTTCCAGGGGCCAAACCAAAGCTCTAGGCTCTCACACTCCTGAAACTCAGAGATTTCTGGAACCGGCTCCAAATTTTTTCGCCAGGACCCATTTCCAATAATTAGTGCTGTTGTCTTTAAATATCAATGGGAGCCACGATGGTTTATCATGTGCAGCTGGACATGCATGAGCACCCTTCTCCCTGGTCTGGTGCTCCCAAAGAACAGATAATTAAGAACAAGGAAAACAGACTCCAAGCAAATGCCCAAATTAAACGTCCAAACCCAAACCGCGTAGTAATTGCGATAGTAACAGTGGTGATGACAGCAACAATCATTTCTAGCCTAGCGGTTTTGTTTATAGAAATGTTAGTAAAAGGTGCAGAACTGGAAACAAATAACTTTACCTCAGCCCTTTTATTGCAAAAACACCATAAAGCGCAAGCCAAGAAGTAAATTCATTGCAAGTCATATTAAAGGTTTTGGACCCAAGTGAAGCTGTTACAAACGACATCTGTAAGAATTGTGTAATTATTATGGGTGGGTAAAATCTGGCAAGAATTATTTTCTTAAGTAAAGCGTAAAAGAGAACAGATGTGCTGTAAGTGACACATTTATTTTTTGCCAGTTTCACTAATTCTGTACAAAAAGTTGATCTCATTTATCATAGCATTCAATGGATTTCAAATTAGCGAGGCAGAGGTGACTTTTTTTTTTTCACTGTCCCGATTTTAATGCCTGAGAAAAGAAGGAGGGGGGACGGTGGGGAAGGTTGTCTCCCAGCAAGAAAATTAATTTGTTTTATTGGGCACTGAAAACCCAAGTCTTTTGTCAAACACAGAAGAAAACATATATTTGGAGGGAGAGCTAGGTCACTATTTAAATGTCAAGGTCTGCTAAAATCAAAAGGTAGGAGGGGTGGGTGACAATGAAATCTAAGTAGAAAACCATAAATGTAAAGAAACACCACGATTTCTGGGCTGAGGTGGAATGAGAAAAATGGCCAAAGACAAAGATAGGCAGCCGGGGTCTGGAAGTAATTACAGCCAAGTGAAGACAACTGAATTCCATATTACTTTGGTGGATGTCTGTAAAGGCAGTTTGGGGAGGTATTTTGGTAAGGTTTACTTTTTGGAGCTTAGCAACATAAATTTGTTGTCACTGAACTATTAAATAAAATAGACACGTGTTGGCAAAGAGTGCACAGCCCAGGGATGGAACTGATTAAGGGACAGCCTATGAAATAATAGCTTAAATGGGCCCACTGCAGGATTTTAATATCCCATGACAACACTCAATTGTCAAATTCTGCTGGAGTGTCCAGGATGCTACTAAAATTAAGCCAGAAATTCCTAGATTTATTCTATGTTGTTATTTTTTTTATTTTTTTTTTTTTACAGCTAAGAACAGGAAATGCCAGTAAGCTGTGAGAATCTGAGCAAGAAACAAGAAACTGGGAAGAAAAGAGGATGGTCTACAATTTTATGAGATTTCTGCCATTAAATCTATAACAAATGTCTTTCACCTACACACGATAAAGAGGCAATGTGGGATTTTAATTGGACTTTTGGCTTTTCTTCATTTGATTTAAACCTAGGTAGAATTTCAAACAATAACACTGGAACACCTGGTTAACACGTTAGATGATATGTATAGTTGTAAATTGTGGTTTTAATAGGTGCTCACTGGGGGATTGCAAAGGGTCCCATTGTTCGGCTTGGCAGATATTAAAAAAAGTTCATGAACTACTGGGATTTAAAACCCACTCACATGATTTTCATATTACTCCAGTAATGTAATTTGATAATTTGACCAAACTTGTGGCCAATTTGCGGACGGAGAACCTAACGGTCACGTTACGTGATTAAAGTGCCCTGACACAGGACTAAGCGTAACGCCCGTTTTAATTTATTGCAACCGGCCAAGCTGGAGAACAGCAACACTTACTGAAATCTGATAATCATCGTATTACATGGGCATAATCAAAGAAATGCACTGAGGAAGCCTGCATCCAAGAACAAACACAACCCACAAATACTTTGTGCACTTCTCCACTGCAAGAACCACCTACAGTAAACATTTTTGGCAAGTAAGATGCTTCTTCCTTTCCAATTCAAGAACAAGGACTCATCATGATTAAAATAGATCAGTCACTTGAAATTATTTTTTTTAAAGCTTTTAATGAACTTGGGTCTATTTGTGGCATCTGGGTTTGCGTTCTGACTTTAGCCAACAGAGACAAGAGGACTGCCAAACTGGAAAGGTCATTAATGGAGTGAGTTTGGATTTCGAAGGAAATCACACAATCATTCTCACTTAGTGCGTTGTGTTTCAAATTGCAGAGAGGTTCTGGAGAACGTGATCTCGAGTCAACTCAACCTGCACCAGCCCCTGGGACCTGACCGGCTGCCTGTTCCTGCAGCTCTACCCTCCCAAGGAGGTTGATGAGATCAGGGTGGTGGCCAACATAATGTGTCACCATCGGGTTGAGGGGACAACCAGATGCATCCATACACTTCAGGACAAGGTTATCCCCAAGGGCTGCAGGATGGGGTTGAGGGCACCAGGAGAAACTCAGCCCTGTGCCCAGGGAGGGGGAGCGACGGTGGTGGCAGTGGATGGGGTGGCCCATCAGCAGCGCAGCCCAAAGAGGTCCTTGCAGGATGGGGTCCCCAGCGCCAGCTTCCCCATCCTCCTACCCCCTGCTGCTGGCCTGAAGCCTCCCAAGTCCAACCCTTGAACTTGCCTCTGCTACCAATTTAAATACCAAAGTTAGCAAACTGAATTCAGACTGTGAACATCTTTTAGAGCTGATGCTGAAGAGACCTTGGCGATAGACTTTTAAAATTTCAGAGCTGGCTTTTTTTTTTTCCTGGAATGTTTTGTCCCTCCATGCACTGCAGCAAAGCTTTCCTCTGCTTTTCACTCACCTGATGGTCAGTTCAGATGCTTCCAGATCCAGCTCCCTGCCCCATTCCTTTTGCTGCATCTCTGCTTTAATTTTACCCGACATTAATCCTTAGTTTCTATGCACCTTTGTTGAGTTTCTTGAGCAAGACAGAGTAATAAACTCAAGCCCAACACTTTTCCCACCTCTCTTTTTCTCCTGGTTGTAATTGTACACCTTGCTTCACGCTTTCCCACTTGGAAATCTTTCGTAGATAACAAGACCTCCCCCAGGCCCTGGTTCAGCAGAGCGCTTAAGCGTGTGCTTAACTTTAAATACCTCTGTAAAAGCTTTTGCTGAATCAGGATCTTAGCGTTTCTCCTCATCTCACGGCTGTTCTCCCGTGGTTATGTCGGTATTTGCTTACAGGAAAATCTGAGCACAGAGTTCAGGGATGATGTCAGCAGGTTTTTTTGCCCTATCCAGCTGAAGTATTGAGATGCACTCAGTATAAGAGGGAGGCAAATAGGGTGCAGAAGGAATCTGGTGCCCATCAGATTGTTTTTATCTGTAAAAAGTTTTGAATGTTGCTACTATCAGGTCAATTCCACCAATGACTTGTGGTGGTAAGGGTAACAGACCTCCTAGGTTAAACTGGCATTTAAAAATATAAAGTGATTCATTTCAGTTTCCACGAAGAAATTTTGACCCAAATATCAGACATATTCAACCACTTCGTTTTTACAAATTTACTCCAAATGGCTGAGAGATTTTTATACAGCCATATATATATTTCCTCTAATAGCTGTTTTTTTTTTAAAAAAATAAGTTACTGTCCTCAATAAACTGTTGATATATAAATGTCTAACTCCCTTTGCCAGGAGGCAGCAGGGTGATGAGTCTGGAATTAATTTTAAAAGATACCACAGACCAGTGCAAACACAACTGTAATTATTCATTGCACCCGGAGTCAGCTGTAGTCCATACCAACCATGCCAACCACTTCATTTGGAATTTTTTTTTAATACTCTGCTTGTATACATCACCTTTTGCTTTCCAACTGCAACTACATAGAGTTGTTGAGCTACAAGGTGAGTTGCAGTTGTAGTGAGATTGGCAGAGTCTTCATTGAATCATAAAATAGAGTTGGAAGGAACCATGGATCTCCCTCCTCCTTGCAGGCATGAGTATGTTTGCTCCTGTGAGAAGAGCTTCCTGGGGCTTTTCCCGATGGCTGGCGGTGTCTTTGGAAGCCAAACTTGTAGGAAAAATGATGCAAGGAAACGCAGATGGACAGGCACGACGCTCCGCCGCTTTGACCTCCCATGGTCATTACCAACGGCGCCATGTGAAGGAAAAGGGCTGTAAAATTTAAAGCAGGAGCAAACAGGACCGTTATCTTTAGTACTCCTTTCCTGCTTCACTGTGCAAGGATTTACAGTTTCCCACTCCCCAAGTAACACCTTTCCTTCCCCTGCGCTGAAGGACCAAAGGGCTCAAGGGCAACGGAGACCAGAGAAGTCTTGGTCCTAACACTTGGGGTCTGGGAACAAAGCTGGTAGCGGGGGGAGCTCGTGCGTGGGTCTCTGTGAACACACCTCAGCTAACTGGAATGTAGAGGGCAAACACAAAGGACCCAAATTATACTGGATGGATTTTTTTGTTTTGTTTTATTTTCTCTCCAATAAAATTTTTGCGATCACATTCAAGTTGAGTAAGGGGCAGAGCAACATTTTTTTTTCCTCCCTGAAGTAGCTTGATGAATTGTAAATTATTTTTTGAAGTTTTTTCTTCTTCTCCTGGCTCAGATGGGAGAGGAAGTTGATGTTTTCTAAAGGGTCATGTCCTACAAAAAAGCGAACAAACACCTTCTTATAGGATCTAGTACCTGGCTGGGTTGAACATACATTTTAGGGTAAATTGTAAAAACATATTAAAATCTCTCTGCAAGTCCCACTTTTGCTTTGATGTGTAATGTGAACTGCTCAACTGATGGTGGCGAGGCTGTGGGTATTTGGGGTTCATTAAACCACTCTTGTCAAAATATGGTGTAACTTTACCTCAATAACGTTACATCTCTCCCTTTCACTCCAGTCTAAAGTTTTTTAGGGAGTAGAAAATATTTTCTTTATTTTGGAAAATCACTTAACACGTTCAAGATTTAATTAGAAGTAAAGAATAATTATGAGGAGAAGGTGATCTCTCCCAAATGCTGGGGAAGTTTGGGATTAGGCTGAAATGTACCGTTTAACACCACCGGCCATTCTCCAGTGCTGAGCTTTGAACTGAAGTTTAGAAAAATAAACAAATTCCTCCTTATATGCTGAAGGCTCAACACTGACCTGATGACTCCATGGCAAGCTAAGGTCATCCCAACAGGTTCGTGTGAATTAGTCGGTGTTTATATGGATCTGAGAAGATCTGTGTGTTGGCCAGCAGACTAGAGCAGAAGCAAAATTGTCCCCAATAGCTTGGGGAAGTCACTGAGAAAAGGCTTGTTC
>WKFP01014375.1:389059-401289 GCA_011057875.1 Pterocles orientalis | reverse complement strand
CTCATGAGATTCCATTCATTTTCCTTTTTTTTTTTTTTTTCAAGCAGTCGTACTAAACGTGGCTGATTAAACACCGCACGCAGCACGAGGCGTGCTCTGGAAAGGAAGTTTCCTCTTCACAGCAAACCACACAATTTAATAATATCTGGCAATATTTAGACAAGAGGCTTAATTGGGGTATTCCTTATCGTGGGTAATATTGGGTCATATTTTACACCTTGCGAAAAAGGATGTGTTGTAAAGTCATGTAAACATTGTGTGTCTAGTTCCCGTACACCAGTAAATACCAGCCCAACCAGTACTAATAAATGTTCTCTTTAAACACACACCCTGATACCTCTCCTCCTCTAAATCAACAGTTTCCCTCCAGAGTGATGTCAATAGCCTGCTGCACATGGTACTTTCTTTTTTTTTTTCATTATTTTAATAATATCTTCATTTTAAAGTGGATATTGCCTTTTCGCCTGGGAGCAGGGCTCGATTGAAATTCTAATGGGAGAGCGTATTCTTTAACACCAGAACACCGAGGGTCTGCGTAGACGCGGGGCAGAACGAGCGACGGAGCGTTCACTGATTTTTCTCCCTCCAGAAGAGGGACCTCTGTGGGTCAGGCTCGCAGGGTTTTTTTCCTTTCCTATTTGCCTCCAGTTTCGTAGCAACAACAATTTGAGATTTTATATTCAGCGGAGGGAAAAAGGAACCCAAACGCACCTGAATTACTGTACGGTACGAGGGAATTTAATTAAGAATATACACATTAGAATTTCAGTGGGAGCGCCTATTTAATGTTACTTTATTAAGCCTTCTATCAACCCCTTTTTTATGTATATCAGTTGATATACAATTAATCTGCTCTCTTGTGAGGGGGGGAAAAAAAAATAGCACCTGAGGTGGATGAAAAGTGTCAGATTATAATAATTATAAGCAGCTGTTCACTTGGAATCACCTCTGGCCTACATGGGGGATGCTGTGAGCTACCACTTCTCACAACAGACCACCTCATTAGACTTGACCTTCCCAGCTGGGTATTTCATTTGTGGTTTTTTAATGGGTTTGTATACTGCAAGTCGCAGCCCCCTCGCCAAGGCTGGCTCTTTGTTGCTGTAACAAAAGGCAGCAATGCAACTTCCAAAAAAAAAAAAAATATTGCTACTGTATGTTGGTGCAATGCTGCTGGCGGAGTCGGTGACTCCCCCAGTAAGGGACTGGTGATGCAGTGTGTGCTGTCGTCTTGCTTGGGTAAATGTGTTTTTTTCAGGTAGTTCTGTTCTGCTTGGTCCCCAAGTGTTAAAAAAAGGAAATGTTTGTGCGGTTGGTTCTTCTGGCAGTGATGCTTGTCATCCCAAAATCCAGTGTCAGCTGCATCCGTGGCGGAGAGCATCCCGCTCCCAGGGAGCGAGGGATAAACCCGCACGTCTGCGGAGCAAACTGGAGACCAACTCCAGAGAAATATTATTTTTGCATGAGCTTGTGAGCGTGCCTGTGTATCCATACGTAAATGTATATGGAGATACAGCATTTGCACAGATGCTTTTCGTGCACCGTATATGCGTACATATAAAATGAAGAGATTAAAAAAAAAAGCTTCTGAACAATATATCTGGTTTCTTTTCCCCTTCCATTTATGTTTGTAATAAACTCACTCTCATACAATTAGCCTCAATTGTTTTTATATCTTCTGAGGCAATAATATAGGCAGCCTGGGGAATACAGTAGTAATCCGTATACCTGTGTTCATTTACCCAAATCACTATGGTTACAGCCAGGGCAAATTGTTTACTGTGAGAATCTTTGGAGCCCCTTTCCAGATACTAATGACCTTTCTGTTCATCCAATAACATCAACAAACCAGGGAGGCTGCCCACACCATTAAAGCCAATTGCCTCTCAAGTTACTGAGGGAGTTGTGCTTTTCCTCATTTATTTTCTCTCGTCTGATGTAACTCACATGCCACTTTCTTGTCTTTAAAGAAGGGGAAAAACTGTGGATTATTGATTTGCTTCTGAACAGAAGACCAACCTAAAAGCCCCAATGAATTGTCACTCATTATTGAAATTACTGAACACTAATTAAACTGGCAGCTCAAATCCCAGCAGGCCACACTCATCTGAAGCTGAAATTCAGACACTTGGACAGTGGAAGAGAGAAAGCGTTATCAACCACCAGGATTGTAATAAGCTTTGCATTAATTTTTTGTTTCTTAAAGGCACACGCAAGGTTTGTCGGAGACCAGGCACCGCGCTACCTGGATGGAGGGTCGACTCACAAGACGGTTTTTTCCTGGTTTCTTTCCAGGAGGCATGGTTTCAAATGGGAATCCTACAGTTCCTGGACAGTGCTCCCTTCCTCTGACAAACCACAGGAAAACCCCGGAGTGTACTGCGGAGACTGACTGCGGTGATGCTGGCAGAAGAAAGGGTTGAGTATTTCAATTGGCTGGCTGGGAGGAAACTGAGTCAGAAAATACACACAGCCCCACGCCTGTGGTACTGCCTGAGCTTCTTGAGCAATAATAAATGCGAAAGCTCCTCTTGAATTCATAGACCCCAATTTACAAAAAAACCTCTTTGGCCCATTTTCACAGGATGTTCAAACTTCGTATAAATTATGCATGCCCGTAGTTAATCAGCCTCAATTTTTTTTTTTTCTTCCTTGCTTGAGGAGTAACCCTTCATTTGTTGAACTTCAAAGAGGACAGAACGAGCAGGGAAAGGGCTGGGCTAACTATTCTGTTTGCACTCTGTGTTTATGAAGGGGATTTAATGGTGATGCTGCTGGTGGCGAGGGAAGTGAAGGAGAGAGCTGGCCTCTGCCATCCCACGGGTCCCTCTCAGTTTTATAACCCATGCTACACAATACTCAAAGGGCAGCGAAAAAAAACAACCACAGGCACTGAAATGCTGGTTCTTGGGTAGTTATCGTCTCCTCTTTAGAATGACGACCCTGGGACACACACCTATTCAGCGCTGTGTATAGAGTGCCCTTTATAAATACAGCTTTCCATGGATGTTCATCCCCTGCCAGAATTGGTTTGGAAGAAATTGCAAAACAATTTTCACTCTTCTCTCTATTCCAACTGAATTTCCCAGCAGCTGGTCCTTGGGACATGACTGGCAGAAGGTTTTCGACTGAAAGCTGGAGAGAGAAATCTTTTAGGCAAATATCACTCTAGATGAAACACTTGGCTTGTTCCTGAGCGGAGCGGGGCCCTTTTCCATCTGACAGCCACTCAAATTGAATCTGGAGGCTGGAATTGTTTAAAAAGTTTTGCAGGGTGCATGGTGTAGACGCCGTGAGGTTCTTCCAGCAGTGGAGTGTTTTTGGAAAGTTTAGGTAAAATTTTTAATCATTTAATTCTCCTGATAAAAGATTAATTGATTTTTAGAACAAAAGAACATGCAAAATATCACCTTTCTATATTTCGGTGCGTGAACTAAGCTGTGGGGAGTGACTTTGGAAAGAAGGGAATGAAAATGCAAATATCTCATTATATTCTGCTGAACCTGTTATCTGACAGTAACCCTTCTGCCATTGAATTCGTCCTGTCTCAGCACCATGAAACCTAAGGGGAAGGAACCAGCAGCGTCTTCACATGGGAAGCTCCTAGATGGGATGCAGTGTCCACCCTTGTTTGATGTTCACTGTCACGCAAAGCCCCACGACAACACAAACCAAAAGGCACCTGGTTACAAAGGATGCCTTGGCCAGACCTGGCATTTTAAATGGGGTCTTTAAGAAAAAACCTTCAGCCTACCTATAGGTTTGTCCCAGCCCACATTCCAGTGTCACCTTGACAAGGAAGCTGGTTGGGATGGTTGGGAAGGGTGGGGCACGGCAGAACAGCGCAGACACATCGCTGCTGCCTCCGGACCCAATTCTGCAAGGCGCTACGTACCCAAACGCCTGGGCTTACCGCTTTGTTTTGAGCATCTGAATAACCCTGGTGCGTGTTTAAAGCTCTGAGCCAAACGCATGGGCATCAGGAGAGACTTCTTGCTGCAAGAGATGCCAATTAACAATTGCTTATTCAACAGCTGCCAAGCCCTGAGCTGGGTCTTGAAAAGTGGGCTCACCTGGCACTTATTCTTACTGCTGAGATGAATTCCAGCTTCTGCAGTGACACACAGGCAGAGGTGAGCATTTCTAATGGCTGTGCTGTGGCTAGGTGCTGCCATTTTATGGTATTTGGGAGAGGAGTAGTTTAACAAAGCTGCTACCAACAAACAACACAGTATTTCCAGGCGTCTCTTTTGCAAGTTGCGGTAAAGAGGAAAATAATTTCCATATGCTGACCTTGTGTCTTGATTTTTATAGGGATCAGAGGGATATTTACTCCCAAGAGTTTAGTTTTTCTAAAAAAAAAAAAAAAAAGTCATGCTCCATCTTTTCTTAAAACCTTGGAATTAAACCAAGAATCAGTTACTTAATTCTTCTCTTAAGTCAAAATTAGGATGAACTAATATTTATTTATTTAAAAATATCCTCTATAGCTTTGCAGTGACTGGTTAGAGCACAACGCAATCCTCCTCCGTATACGAAGCATCTTTTTAATATGCCCTATCATGAAATTAATTGGACATTAAATAGCAGGAGAAAGACATATAATAAAACCTGCAGTTATCACGGTTCCCAGTGTGACAATACCCAAAGGTTTGAAGGTTTAGTTAAGCTCCAAAAGTTTAAATACTTTTCCAAACCTCGTTGGGCTAGAAACGAGCAGGCTTTCTCATCAGGATTCCCAGTATTCCCGGGTTTGGCCGTGGCTACGCGGGCTGTCAGAAAAGCCTTTGTTACGAACCTCCGCTAATCCCACTTGTGTCAAAAATGAGGAAACGCAGTGCTCGGGCACCAGCAGCGCACAGAGGAAAGCTAATCACTTGGACTCCTCAGAAGAGAAAAAAAAAAAAGGTTTTGGAATTATTCCTATCCAAAGTGGACCCTGTCCTGATTAGACTTCAGAAGAAAAAAAGATGAAGCAATCATTTTTGCGTGGGTATTTGAGAAACTGGGAAAGCTTCGTCCAAAGCTCAGGCATGCAAAAGTGTCTTTTTCAGTAAGAATCAAAGTTTCTGAAGTTCATCCTTTTTTTGAGCCCCTGCTTGGGTTCCTGTGTGTGCAAACCAAACGAGCCCAAAGTGGAACAGGATGCTGAGATACCAGAGAAATTAAAGCTGGATGCCCTCATTTCCTTGCAGAACGTGTGTCCTGGTTGGCTTGGGTCTTCCAGAAATCCTGGCTGCCTCCTGCCCCATCAGCACGTGCACATGGTGTAGATGGTGCACCTACAGCTCTGGGGTACCTAAACCAGCTCTTCAAAAAGCAAAAATCCCAGGGGAAAATGCTCTGTTTCAAAAAAACTCCCTTATTTTCATTTTTAACGATACCTTAGATTTTGAAAATCAAGTAGGCAGCTATAATGATTGTAGGTCTAATCCTCTCTAAGAAAAGCTCCTCACAAGGAAAAAAAAAATCCCAATATTTGTATTATTCTGTGAAGGTTTTGCATCTGGGTGTTCCTAACTTTTCTGTAACGTGGTGAACAGAGACCAGCCTGGGAGCGAAACCTTTCCTTCAAGAGCATTACAGCTGTGCAACAATATGGCTCTTCCCTGACTTTATTTTTGATTTCCTGTGAAAATTAAACAGATTGAAATATACTGAGTTTGGGAGTGAAGTGATAAACATCTTAATTAATGTTCCAGGGAGCACTGCTCCTAGCTGGGTTGGCAGCACGTCTCCAGTCACCTTTCATGGTCCAGAGGCAGAGGATAAATTATGGCAAAGATATAAAAACTTTTTCGGGACCCGTTCTTCAGAGTTGATAGATAATAGAATGGCCTCACTAAATTTCTGTTCTTACATTTCAGGGGGATGTTGGGGTTTTTCCCCCCTCGGAACAGAAATCAGAGCATAACATTGCGTTTTCTGATGCATGGTCCAGCTGAAAGCATCTTTGGGCTGGGCAGAGGCTGAGCGAGCCTGTCACGTTTGGAGATGAGCTGTGCAGTTGGATGCTGAACAGACACAGAATTTACAGTAAAATCTTATAGGAATGGTCCATCTAAAGATGGAGCCAGCTGTGGTGACAAAGACCACTGAAGTCAAAGACCAAATATTAAGGCACGCTTGGAAGAGTACCAAAAGTATTTTGAATGATGGAATTCCTTTTATTTTTAGGGGGGAATATCTACATATTTAGTCTCAAATTGTTTCAAATTGATCTTTTTCAGTGCCTTTTTCAAGACAAGAGATGTCAGGCAAGGACCATCTCAAAAAATAGCTTTTAGGATTGAAAGACATGTCCTGATGTTAAATGAAGGAGAATCTCTTATTCCAGCTGAACCAAAGGCAACGACCAAATAGTTGCCAATCCAGAAGCAGAGTTTAGAAGATTTGGTTTAAAATGCTCCTCCAGCTTTGTCTTGAGACTGGTTTGGCTTGAGCTTGAAGAGGCAGTTATTTAAGCACTCGAAAGAGACTAAAGGCTCAAGTCTAATCTCAAATACTCAAACGCATATCACCAGGTATCTCAAAAAATCCATGATTGCACTTGCACACGCATGCCCAGGGGTGTACTTTCCGAGGCACACAGAGATGCAAACCCACGGATTGGAGATTAGAAATGAGCCACAACTGTTGAAGTTAAATTTATATTGTGGTTTTTGTTTTTTTTTGAAATCTGTATCATGACCTTCCAAAAGAGTATAATTGTTTGATATTGGTGTTGTGGACAATACTGAATTTCTAAATGTTTGGTGAATTAATGTTAACTCCTAAAAATAACTCTTCTGTTTGTTATTACAATTGATTGATTTTTCTTTGGTTCTACAAATACATGTTGGAGCTTAGCACTTGTGAGATCTTACTGGGCTGTGCTGTAAAATTTGAGCAGCATTTTAGGCTGATACAGGAAAGGTAGATGTCTGTGAGCTGAGTTTCTCTATGCAGCTCCAGTAGTCCCCGTGTGCCCTTGCCCCTGCTACACACAAAGTTATAAAGTGGAAGACCTGATCTGGTTAATAGTAGACTTGAATTTTGGATCATCTGGAGAAAAAAATAAGGGCTTTTCCAGCTGAGTGATAAATGGATTTTGCTGTTTAGGAACTCTAAGAAAATTTGTCTCCCTTGTGTCATCAGCAGGTTCTAAATAAATCTTCCCAAATGCCCATACAAATCTAATTTCATAATTTCTTGTGCTATTAGACTATGCCAAGAGAAGAAATTAAGTCAGATGACCCACAACTGGAATCTATTCTTCCCCCCACGCATCTAAAAATACGTCAACTTTATAGAGTCCTACAGAGACTGGATACTCTTTGGCAAGCATCAGCTTGCCTCTCGCACCGTGAGGGTGCTCCTTGCCAAGCATTAACAACATCAAATCTTTTGGCGTGTGTCCCATCCCTCTGCAAGGGCTGGGGCAGGAGGGGATTCTCGCCCAGAACGGGTACCACCTGCGAGCCGCTCCCCTCCATCTCAGCTGGCACAGCCTCTTGCCCTGGCTTTGAACGGGCAGCGATGAGAAAATTGGGATTCCTGGAAAAACCAAGTAGGGTGAGTCTTACTCTCCATAGGCTTGAAAAAATGGGGTGTGAGGATTTTTTTTTGCACTCGGGCAAAAGGTGATTTTCAAGAACGAGATCACTAAGAATAAACTGGGTGTCTCCAGCTCTGAGCGTATTTTGCTGTTGGTTAATATTTTATTTGCTTAGCACCTATTGTGCTATTCACAAACAAACACAGGAGCGAAGGTTTTCACCCTTTACAAGCAGTAAAGGAGAAAATAAAAAAGGGAAAGAAGCTCAGATGTCGCAGCCGCAGGATTGTGTGCTTCCTCACAGCGTTATTTGTGTGCTTCATGGGGGGGTTCGTTGCCTGTTGCTTGCGCTTCGCCGTTTGCTTGTCTTTAACCTGGTTTCCGAGTGAAATGAGGCTGAAACGATCGCGGGCTCTGTAGGAGCATCTGTCGGTCTGTCAGTCCTCCCCAGAACCTTTTTAACCTGTTGTGCCGTTTCAACCAAATTTCACAGAAGATATCAAGTTGCTCGGACTTCTTCCTGCAGCTGTAGGGTGAGGAAACCTTTTGGAGATAATCTCAAGAACACAAGTGCCTTGTCACCCACTCCATAGCCCATTGGGATGGCAGCCGTTGGCCTTAGGACACTCCACATCCATGGTACAAGTGCAGAGGTATCTTCTTCAGTGCTTCTTATCCCTCGGCTCAGTGTCTCGGGCTTGACGTTGAAGCAGATTTGCAGAGAAACGCTGAATAATGATGGTTTTGCCAACTCATCTCAATGCTTCTCCCGTTTACACACTAAAGATATTTCTGGGAACATCCTGCCCATGTTTCCAGGTAGGCGGCAGATTTATCAGGAGCTTAGGAAGAGAGCTTCATCCCCCATCCCTGGGGGAAGGTAGCTTTCTGAGTTTTGTCAGGACACAACAGAGGGGATAATACATTTGTTGGTCCTCTTGGAAACCTTGCATGAGCTGAACACTTGGTGGCAGATCCCCTTGGTTCTTAACATTTTTTGCTTGATACAACCCACAGGTAATATTTCTAGAGTCTTTTCATTATTTGTGAAGCAACCTGGGCTAATAGATGAGCACCCTTCTTGTCTGATAAGAACTTGTCAAAGTAGATCTATACACGGAATCGCTTGATTTCTGGGCTGAATGTGGAAGAAGGCAAGGTCTTCCATTTTGCTACGAAACATAGAGTTTGGGGTTTAAAATAAAAAACAGATTTATTCCTGTGTCCAGTTTGCAGATTTCCTTTGCCCATGCTATTATGAGTGGCGGGAGAATTTGCACATGGTGTTTTCCCACACCTTTGATGGTTCCTTTCGTTGGATGAGGATGACCACTGATGTTCAAGTGTTTGGCATCCATACAGAGAAAGATGTTGCATCCCATCTGGCTATGAAGGATGCATCAAAAGTAGCTGCCTGCAAAACTCTTGTGAATCCAACAGTATTCACTTCTCATAGAATATGAAAATTTGAGACTAACTAATTTTGTTGGTAGAGGAAGTGTCAGGCTTTGGTAGTTACTGGAGATACCATTTGGTCTGTGCTTCCTCAGCTATTTTGGGGGCTCTGAACTCTTTGGATTCCTCCTTCTCCATTCCTTCCTCATTTCTTCTCTTTCTTCCTCATTTGAGTTGAATAAATCAAAGGGTCTCCCACACGTCCCAGCAACAGCAAATGTGGCTGTGCCCCGGTGATTTATTGCAGCGTCAGCATTTGTGTCGTTATTGTTAGGGGGGCTGTAACTCTTTAAAACCCCCATTTTCATATAGCTTGTCCATAAAAATTCACTCCAGGCTGGAGACATTCTCAGCAAAGGTATAGTTTAAATGAGTGGGGGGAAAAAAATAAATCTCAGAATGTTTTCAGAGGTTTTATGTCATTCTGCTGTAGGTTTTTGAAAGATATATTTTGGGTTATGTGCTTTTTCCATGCAAAAATTAAGTGGAAAAAAATAAGGTCAGGTGAGTATCAGAAAGCATGTAAAAATGAAAGATGGGTATAAATACATCCTTATCAATAATAAGAATTTTCCAAAAATTGAACAGTTGAGAATATTTTCAGAATATTCCAATTATGTTTCTTCTCCAGAAATTTGCATTTTGCTTGTGTTTCAAAACCAGCAAAATGAAGCTACAGGACCCAAATCAAAGCTGACTGAAATCTGTGTAAAACCCTAATAAGTGCTTTTTCAAGGATATATCTCTGCATTATGGTACAGCTTGACCTGGGAGCGGTCTTCCAAACACAGAACCTCACTCTAGTCAGATAGATAACGCCGTAGGGCTGCGTTAGACCTTAGTCTTTGAGAAAGATGTAGCACTCCATCTGTTTCCCGAATTAACCAAGAGCCAGATGAAATCCAATCCTTTGTGGCCTTATTTATCTAGTGGGGATAATAGGCAGGGCTCAATACATCCCGTTTTATGCTAATTGAGATTTCTTGAGTGAGGCTGGGAAGGGAAAAGAAAGCCAATTTCAACCAAGATGCTGCGTTTGCTCACCTCTTCCCTTGTTCACCTCGAGAAGGGAGGCTGGGAGAAATCAGCTCTGTCACTACCTTGTTAGCCAAGGTGCAAAAATCCTTTCTGGACATTTGACACAGCTGATCGTGTGATCGTTAGGTATTTAAGAGTATATGAGGACATTTAAATAAATATTGCCAAAATTTGGGATGATAGAGTCTTCCCTATACTCCTAGCATCATCCTACCCGTGTCACCCAAACAACAGACGATCTTGGAATAAAGATGTTTAGGGTTTTTTTTTTTTTATAAGCAATTAACAAGTTCTGAATGTCTTGGGTGCCAAAGGAGGGGTGACTTGCTCCTTACAAGCGCTTCTTGTAGCTCATGGGAGTGGAAAGGGAGGAAAGCCAGTGAAAATCTAGATGGTTCAAGATAACAAGACAAATCCCACCCTGCTGTATTTTGTTTATAAAAAAAAAAATCTAGAAGCTTACTAGAAGAAAGCAGCAAGTTAAATATTTACTGGGATAACAACCATATTTGCAGTGGCAGAAACCAAAAAATACAAAGCACTCGGTTTTCGTGGCATAAACCAGTATAAAAGTGTCAGGAATCAGGAAAACAACCCAAATCTCAAAAAAACAACCCAATTCTGGTTTTGCTCATTTTGGAGTTTGTGAATTATACAGGTTACAGTCAGGGGTAAAATGTTGTGTAAAACGGATTATGGATGTGACACCATCCAACCTTCCTGGTGTTCCCTTGGTGTCCACCTGGTTCTGTCCTCTAAAAATAATTCTCTTATCTTGTTTCTTCAAAATCTTATATACTGAGAGAAAGCTGTGAAGAGGTGCAAGAGCCCTCTTGCATTTCTGGGGGCTCTTGTAAAAGCTGAAGTTGAAAATTTTAATTGTTGGGTGCTCAGGTAAGGCAGCTTGGGGTAAGGCACCCTGGGGACCCGGCTGATGGCCAGGAAGCTGATGACAGCCCCATGGGCAAGAAAAAATACCCGGGCTTCAGGAAATAATGGGAGAAAAATGTTGATGTGAGCATGTTAAATACTTATTCAAAACGTTATAGCGAGCTTTCTAAAGAAATGCAAAATTAAACAGGTGGCTTATGGGTGGCTGGAGGTGTGACTCCTCTTCAGTGGTGCCCCGTGATACCAGCAGTTTCTGTCCTGGTGTGATTTTTTTTTTTTTCTGCTTTGCCCATTTTCTCCCGCATAAGGACACTCAGGAGAGCAAAGGCAAATGAATGAAAGATGTTAAATCAAAGTAAATAAATTAAAATGCATTAAACTTCTCTGACTGAGGGGTAAAAATGCTTTTCATGACCGGCTTAAAACTTCAGGCAAGAATTTAGCCTTTTGTTGGTTATTGTTATCACCTGTGCCTCGTTCCTCATCCCTGGGCAGGTGGGTGAGGACAGAGGGTTTGTGCCATGGCCGGAAAGTTGGATCCTTTGCCCCAGAGTTTGCTGCTGGAGATGCACAATGCAGGGTCCTGTGCCCCAAGGTAAGAATGTGCCCAGAGAGCCGAAATTCATGCCACTTCAGGTTTTATTGTTGTTGAAACAGTCTTATTTATTTTTCTTTTGCCAAATACCTCTAGAAGCCGTGTATTTATACATTTTGCGGAAAGGCAAAACAACTGGCCACACCGGGGTAAACCGTTTCTGAAAATGGCAAACAGTTTTTGAAAATAAAAGAATGAGACCATACCAACAAAAAAAATTTAAAAAAAAATTAATTTTTCAAATGTTCCTGTAAAGGGCCTTTATTCTCATACTCCATCTGAAAAGAAGAGCGCTGTTCCGTGGAGTTACCTTAAAAAGTAGAACACACACATACAAAACAAAAAAACATTTCCCTTTTGTTCTTATCAGGGGATGTGCTGTTATAATATATAGGTTTTGATAAGATGCATGAACTGAGCCTCTAGAAACAGGTATAATGTCGCTTTCATCTTAAATATGACAAAATGCTGATGTCCTATATCTCCTAAAAATGTGAATCAAGGCCTGCAGAGAGTAGAGCAGTGTTGTAAGAAATGCAAAAGACACGCTCTTGAAAGTGTTTCTTCCAGCAAAATGGAACAACCAAAGTAGCCCCTGTCACCCACGCCGCGGAGCCAGCCTTTCGCCACGCTTTGGCACAAGTCCCCTTTTATCAGAGTTGTTGACTTTCGGGGTCCCCCTCATCTACCCCCCACCATTCTTCACACCCCCCC
>WKFP01014375.1:356250-369587 GCA_011057875.1 Pterocles orientalis | reverse complement strand
TTCCTTTGCCCTCTGAAGAATTGCCTGTTATTTACATTGTTAATATTAATATCCTGCAGCCTCTAAACTCTGAGTCAGTGCCATCAGAGACAGCCTCGGAACAAACAGCTCAGACCTCCAGTAAAAATAATGACTCTTGGATTATTTTTTTTTCTTTTGTTTTTCAACAAGTTTGAATAACTAGTGGTGAGTGGAGCCTCATATTCTTCAAGTAAAATCCACATCCAAGCTTTTGCAGTCTTAATTTTTGCCATCCCCGGTATATCCTGAATGCAATGGAGTGTGAGCTGCCAGAGCTGTGCCCCTGGTCCTGGGGGGATCAGCAGGAGCTGTAACTGGGGGGAGCAGCTGGGTGTGAGGGGTTTTGAGGTGCTCCTCGGGTGATGGCCCTGGTTTCTCAGGCTGGGAGGGATGGGTGCTTGCAGGAGGGTGGTATTCCCCCAGTTGTGTTGGGAGTATGGGTGGGTAATAATAAAGGCAGAGCAGATCAACTGGAAAACTACGGAAAATATTATTGAGGGTGATGTAGAAGTGAGTGGAATTGATTAACGTAGAGGTGAACGCTGAAGGAAGGGGGTTAGGATGGGTCAGGCAGCAGTCCTTTGTAACGGTTGCAAAAACACGGGACCTGGCATGAAAAACTCTGTGCTTTGCTTGCATTTGGAGATCCCAGCAAAAACCACGTCCTTTCTGAAGGACTATGTGTACACGCAGGGAGACATGAAAAGTGCCCCAAAGAGCTGAGAGTCTGGTGCTGGAGTCAACACCCAGGACAGGAGAGGGGCTTCTGGCCACACGTAACGTGCCCTGTTGCGTTGCCACCCCAGAAGCATGGGTGCTTGCTGTGAGGGGAAATTCTCTTTTCACGTACACAGTGAAAATAGAGGATATTGACCCAAGCTGAGGCCTTCCAGATGTGACCTGATGGAGCTCAGGGCTACAAGCAGGCAAAAAAGAAAAAAAAGAAATCCGTCATTGGCTGCTCTGTTGAATTATCTGAACTGAAAAGAAATATAGAATCATCATAATAAATAAAAATAAATAAAAATAAAAACAATAAAAATAAAAAATAAATAAAATAATTTAAAAAATTAAAAAATATATAATTAAATGCTTAACCAGAATTCATGATTATAAATTGAAGATTGTATACTTAGTTTTATATAATTTTCATAGTTAACATTTGGGTTAGAGTGTGTAAGCTGTTGAGGAGGTTCGGAAGCCCCAGTCCCCTTAATTGCAACGGGAACTGAGCGCCCACATCCCCAACGTGACTTTGAAAATCTCTGCCTAAACATCTCTTTCTACTTAGTGTTCACAAGGTTGAATGGAAGCAAAGTTTCGGGGATATGATAATTTCATACTAGAATAAATCTTGTATAAGTTAAAATCCCTGGAAGCTCCCAGGTAGTAGGAGTTATGTACTGGGGAATCTTTAACAAGATCACTGAAGAGATTACTGCTTCAATAAATGAAGATTTTTATCTTGGCTCCTTTGAGACAAGGAAGACACCGAGGGACTAGAGAGGAGCAAACACAGCCCCAGTTTGGAGTGGGGGGGGGAAAAAAAAAAACAGGAAAAACAGCCTGGATATAATAGACCAGTACGTCTGACCTTGGTGCTAGGCAAAACTCTAGAAACATTAATAAAGGATGAGATCACAAAACATCTGGAGAAATAAACTAGTCAGCATGGTTTCATAAAGGGTAAATCCTGTCTGACAAAGCGGTGGAGTTTTTTCAGGGAGATAATGTGGAAAGCAGGCATGGGTGACAGGGCTGGGCTCCAGTCCTGTCCCTTTTTTTGGGGCTCCAGTCCTGTCCCTTTTTTTGGGGGCTCCAGTCCTGTCCCTTTTTTTGGGGGCTCCAGTCCTGTCCCTTTTTTTGGGGGCTCCAGTCCTGTCCCTTTTTTTGGGGCTCCAGTCCTGTCCCTTTTTTTGGGGCTCCAGTCCTGTCCCTTTTTTTGGGCTCCAACCCTGTCACTTTTTGGGTTCACGGCACTGGGCTTGGGCAACTGGGATGGGGGCTGGGGTAATGCTGGTGTAAGGAGGAGGAATGTGAGGTGTAACAGGAGGCAGTGCCCATCTACAGCTAATGCTGAGGGTTAAACTCTGATCTGGAAAAACTTCAGTGAAGGTGGCACCCAGTGGGGTGAATAAAGTGGAGATGAAGGATTAAATCTGCAGAGAACTCTTGTATGAGATTGGGAAAGTGCATAAGGGGAAGGTCCATCACCTCCTCTTGAGACAAAGAGTAGAATTTAAAATTTGTGGTTCTCAATTATGACGATATATCCCAAGCAGGTAGGTTTTGCAGAGCTCTGAGCAAGAAAGAGTTGTAATATTAATGCGAAGCAGAAGCAAAACCCTACGATAGAGATACGAACTGTGAAGATATAAGATCTTAATCGGGCATATTGTAAAGTACTTACCTGGACCTCTGCAGACTGTCCTGCCCCAGGTAGGACATCCCAGCACCCAATGGACATCCTGGGGATTGGGAAGGGCAGAGGACAGCAGGAGTGGTAGAAGTACTTGTGAAGTTGCTACGTGCAGAAAGTCTGGGAAACCTGGAAATGTGCTCACTTGGGGGAGAAACAAGCTGTTGAAAAGATGATATGGTTTGAAGATTTCAAGATGCTGGGGAGGAATTCTGGAGCAGATGAACTATAGATAAACTCTTTACATTTGCTCAGAATCCCAGAATGTGCGTTGATAAAAATAAGTATTAAGAAAGAAGTAGCTGAAATCAGGTCTGTCTTCTTCTACCACAACCCACCTCTTGACTGGTCATGTTGGTAAAGGCCAAGTAATTAATCGGAAATATTAAGATGTGTGAGGAAGGCAGGAGCGTGCAGGCGGTGCTGGGGGGTCAGCTCGTAGGTGGTTCCTTGCTTGTCTGGATGAGCTGCCCGAGAGCCATGAGGAAAGGCCAGAGCTGGAAACAAAGAAGTTATCCTGGTTTATAAGCTGCATCCTCTGCTGCTTGGCACATCTGCATCATTCCCAGAAGCTGGGTGGGGTTTTTTTTAATTTTTATTTCCCAGCTAGGGTGGGGAAAAAAAGGTCCCACAAATTCATGGTGTTGAGGTAGAAAGCAAAATAAAATCAGAGAGTGGAAAAAAAACCAAACCCAACAACTTTAAAATAAAAAATCCCTTTTAAATATTAAAGATTCCAAATACTGAAGAATTCTGTAAAGAAAGAACAGTAGCATAAAGTCAAGCTGCTGCAAGCTAAACACATGTAAGGGTCTGGGCTTACCCAGCTCGTGTAAACAGACGAAGACGAAAAGTGCATCAGTCCCGAAATGCCGTTGAGCAAAGGGAATGCTTGTCTGCATGCCGTGACCTACAAGGAATTATCTAGCAGAGATCTTATTAATTTTATTGTTGATCCACAAATACACTCGCTGTGTGTATGATCTGCAAATGAGTTCACTTGTAAGGCTGTCCCGGTATAGTAATTTATGGGAAAAAAAAACACGAGAGAAAAGGAAGCAGTAGACAATTTTTTTTCAGTAATGGGAGCTGGATGTGTTGTCTTATCCAATGTGTACTGAACTTTATGCACAAAAATAGAAATACCTCTGTTGCCTCATGCTCAGTGACACTGTTGATGTGATGTGAGCCAGAGCAGGCGAGCACAACAGTCTGCTCTAAAAAAAAAAAAAATCACTTTTTCCATCAGACTGTACGAGCACAGCATAAAGCCACTCGCGTTTTTCTTTGTGTTATTCAAATCCACTTATTAAACTGTGTTTGTTCAGGTTGGGTTTTTTCCCTTATTGCAAACAGTTGGCAAATTAACATGGCTAAAATAAGTCTCAGCTGGAGCCTTTTAAATAAAACTCTCAGCTAATGCAAAGGAAGCAGACGTGTCTCTGGGCTTGAAGTTGCTCGTGTCCATTTGCAGGTTTGCTTGATTTTGATGCTTCCACTCTTCAGGGCTCTGGTGAGGAGTCATGATGCTAAAATACTATGGGAAAGCTCTTTTGGGATTTTTCTGTCTGACCACAAACAGGAAATATTAAATTTTGTACAAAACAGTGCTCTATCACACTGCTCACCCTATTTCTAGGGCCAAGATCAAGGGGTAGGGCAAGTTGTGAGTGTCCAGGTGCCTTTCTTTTCAAACCTGTCCTTTTTTTTTTTTCTCTCCCTTTTTGTTCATTTTGACAATATTGTCTAATAGAACTAAATGAAAACTATTATTTCAGCTACTTCATGTTGCTTAGAGTAACAGAAAATGAAGGATACTGGAGATATAATAACTCCAGTATCTTCCCAGAGCATGAAGCTGTTGTGTCAACGGAACCGTACTTCTTCTTCAACCTGCTTCTCATTTTTCTGCATCTTTCCCTGTTGCCTTCAGGAATGAGTCATTAATACCAGTTATTTGGAAAAAAAGTGAGAACTCTTTCAGTCCATAATTCACTCTCGCAATTCAAGCACTGAGCCCGTTTTGAACCTTTTCCTACTGTATCGTTACATAACCGCCAAAACAGATGGAGTACGTGGTCTATAAAGATAATACCAAACTGGCTTTCCCACTTTGGAGCTGTGTGTAGGGACACATCTAACCAAGTGTCGTGCGACCCCAACACACCGAACATCATGGAAATTGGTACCCAACTTAAATCTGCCAAGCCTATTTATTTATTTTTTTTGCTACAGATAAAAATATGTTGACTTGCCAAGCCCAACTGTGAAACGTTCCCGCTGCCTGAACTATATCCTACACAACACTTGTTTTCTTTGTAAAAGCTTTTTTCTATTGATCTACATTGACTGGTGCAGAAAAGACTCGAGAGTTCAACGTGAATTGTTACCGTGCGCTCGCCGCGAGCAGCAGAGCAATACAAAAGGATGCTTTTGTGTAGATGAGCAACGTACGTATTTCAAGGCATGTCTCCCTG
Organism: Pterocles orientalis; assembly: GCA_011057875.1. Taxonomy (NCBI): domain Eukaryota; kingdom Metazoa; phylum Chordata; class Aves; order Pterocliformes; family Pteroclidae; genus Pterocles; species Pterocles orientalis. Next base: position 364,670 of record WKFP01014375.1, on the reverse strand, counting down.
TATTGATATTTGGTCCGATCTCGCTTTCAGAGCATAAGCAACCAGTCAATTAATGCGTTTTTAAATGTTTTGAAGGGAAGCTAAATCTAAAATGCGAGGAGGGCTTGCGTTTGGGTAGAGGAACGCTGAATCCGCGTGTTTTCCTGGATTGAACTGTAATTGATCTCAATCTTTCGGCTCAGACAATGTCAACTTGTAGACTTTTCTCCTGGCTGTGTGATGGGGATGGAGGGAAACACAACAGTGCAACCAGAAAGAGCATCTTCGTTTTTTACCTTGCAGCAATAACTGGTTTTCTGGAGATTTTGAGCCTGTTGTATAGCTTGGTTGCTTTGCTGAAGAACCATGAGGTAGGTTTGGGGTAGGAAGAAGTCTCAATTCTTGAGTGATTTATCTACAAAATACTCTTGAGCCACAGGTGCTGCACCCACGGGGCTGAGCCATTGGGTTCCTCATCTGCCATAGCAAGTGGGGCAAAATTTTTTTTGCTTGAGGATTATCTAAGCAACAAGAATTTGACACCTCGTCTGTGTGCTTGGGGGTGCAGGCTCCAAAAGGGAGACTGAAAGACAGAAAAGCAAGATGTTAGGAAGAAATTCTTCACTGTGCAGGCAGTGAGGCAGTGGCCCAGGTTGCCCAGAGAAGCTGTGGATGCCCCATCCCTGGAGGGGTTCAAGGCCAGGCTGGATGAGGCTTTGGGCAACCTGGGCTAGTGGGAGGTGTCCCTGCCCATGGCAGGGGGGTTGGAACTCGATGGTCTGTAGGGTCCTTTCCAACGCAAACCATTCTGTGACTCTATGATAAGGCTTATTTTAGGTAAATATTTGCCCTCTGGGTAGGGTAAAGCCATCCAGAGAAGGTACTCGACGCATTGATAAGGAACTAGCTCCAGAATAAGGAAGGTTTGAGGACAGAAAGACAGGCCATCTTGCCTCATGTTCACAGAATCTGGGCGAGCGCGCAGGTGGAGGAGCAGACCACAGCCGTGCTGTTTACCCAGCTTCCATCCCAGCCAACCTTTGAGCCTTTCCCGTGCACGAGCTGCACAACTCTGTGCAGAGCTGTCAGCTAAGCCATAAATCATCAGATTTATGCTTGCATTAAAATATCTCGGAGGCTGGCCTGTGCATTTTCTTGATAGGTCAATAAACTTTGCCAGTGGAGTCCAGCTTTAAGTTGCATTTGTGCAGATGCCAAAAGCAGGAATAACTCATGAGTGTTGCATCAGGTTTCCATGATGTAAGACTTTTGTTGCTTAGTTTGAGGTCAAAACCTCTTGGACAGGTGAATGGAGGAAAATTTAATGCCAATGGGTTTTTCTTCTGATGGTTTTGTGTGGACATGGTTGGTTTTTTTTAGAACAACTGGTTTGCATAGAGACATGAAAATTTTTTCCACTCCTTTCTCCTTTTGTTTGCTCCCATGTGCCAAGGTTGAGGCAACACATGGTTTCACAGGGGGACATCTCCGGATGCTTGGCAGGGTCTCTTGGTGCCCGCTTGGGAGCTGGAGAGGCTGATGCCTGCAGGAGGTTCAAGGCTGGTAGGAAGTAAAGCTTTAATGATGTCTTGCAACTCCTCAAAAAGCAGAGCTGATTTCCTTTCCCTGGTGATATGCATTGCAACGCAAATCCATCCAGGCTCCTGCATCCACCTTTAAGCCCAGGAGCGGGTCCCCAAAGGCTGAGGCGTGGGCTGCGGCAAGCCTGTACTTACACAGGTGGTGTTGATTCAGGATTAAGGTGAATAGAGCTGGCTCCTCTGGGGACGTATATATTAGACTTTTCGAAAAAACTTTTGACCTTAACCATGCTTAACCATGTTTTAAGTAATCACGATGGTTCCCACGTCATGCCTCCTGAAGCTCATGGTCAGTCACTGGCATGGTTAAAGAGTGAAGGCTTTGAGAGGGGACAGAATGGTTCAAGGAAATAAATCCCACTGAACTGAGTGTGACCCAAGCACCTTGCTCCCCCAGGGCCTTGGGATCATCTCCATTTATATGTCTTGTGCAAAAATATGAAGAATTTCGATGATTTTGGGTGCTTCCATTCAAAGGTCAATGGGGAATTTGGGGTTTGCTCTAAGCCCTGAACTCTTCTCAACAGCAGTGTCACGGGCTGGGCACACAGAATGTGACCCTTCAGATCGCAGAAGAATGGTTTGGGTTGGAAGGGACCTTAAAGCCCATCCAGTGCCACCCCCTGCCATAATCATATCAAGCTAAAGCTGCTTTATCTTAAGAAAGAAAGTTTTCTGAAGCATGTCTATGCTGCCCCCTGGTCCCAGCACCCTGCCTGGATGGAGGTCTGGAGCTGGGACGTTCACTGCTGGAGCAGAACGCAGTGTGATGAGTGCTGAGTGACAATGGCACTGCCACCAAAGCACATGTGACATTTGCATGAATAGCAAATGAATTCTTTGTAATCACTGCTATTTCCATGAATACCAAATGAATTTATAATAACAGAGCTCCTAAAGGGTTACAATTTTGTGGCCAAAAAAAAACCCCCACCCCAAAACAACAACAACAAAAACAAACAACAAGAATAATGAAAAAAAATAATTAACCTTGTTATATTTTGGAAAGATGGCATTTAGACAAAATGATTGAAAAAGAGTTGAGTAGTTGATGATGGTTGCTATCCATTGTTGGGATTTTTTTTATTTGAATACTAAATGCCAGATAATGAGGGTGTAGAATTATTTAATTGCTTAACTGACAATCCCAATTAAGTGTAGGGCTTTTTGAAAATAAGTGTCTTTGCTGTAAAAGGACAGTGCGGATAACACTCTAGGAGGATATAAGCTAATGAAGGGTTCGTATGTAGCACCTTCTAGATGGCTCCTCGCTTGTGAAACAGAAAAACTCGGGTTTCAAGTCAAGCATCTGCTTCCACCAGAACTTCAGAAAAATGATGTTGTGAGGTGTGTTTATACGTGTTATAATTATTCACCGTGCACTGTAAATACCATAAAATCTGTAAACAACAGTTTTCTGCAGCCAGATTCCTTCTCTGCCCAAACACTGAACCTTGGGGATGCTCTGTGCTCCCTGTGCCCAGCGGGAAGCTCAGCCCGCTCCTCCTCTTGGCATGGTCCATGCTGGCATCCCAGCGTGAGAGGATGGAAGTGATTTTTGCCATTGAAACTCAACAGTTCATCCATGTGAAAGTGCGTGATGTGGAATCATACAGGGTAAATGGACTTTGACTTAGACCTTCAATATGAAAGAGGAAAGCAAATCGCAGTCGGGCTTTCCCCGCATTGCGGGAGCAGCCACCGCAATACCAATTAGGAGCTATAATGGGAGCTTGGGGTGGATCTGTACAATAAGAAACTTCTAGGTCAGGCAGGAGGATTGCAATAATAATAATATCAAGCACATTTCCTTATTTAACTTTGTTTTTTATTGTGTGCAGCCCGCAGCTGACTTTTTTTTTTACCTTGTAGCATAGTCCCTAATTGAGACACATGAAGCTCATAAGAGGCTTTAGACAAGATTCAGCTAGCCACAAAAGTCATTATCTCATTTTCATTTATTAACATGATATTTCCAATGGATTAACGAGGGTTTCCCTTTTGTTGCCTCTGCTGTGGCACTAGCCCTAAAGGGGCTGTTGCGTCTCTCCATCTCAAGTGACTTCTAACTCACATTAGATTACAGTAACGTACGTGCTACAGGAATGACATTTATTATACTTCTCGAATTAAAATTCCCTATTTGAAGTAGCTATAATTGCTTGGAAATAGGATAAAGTAGACTTGAGTGTTGATTTTTAGAAATGAGCTGGTACCAAAATAACTGCAAAAATATTCTCCCCTCATTTCAAATATCTGATCCCGTGGTATTTCTGGAAACTGCGTTATGATGCAAAACTGGTAATTTCAAATTTGTGAAAAAGCTTCTTAAGAACCTTCTCCCTGTATTTTCCGTGACACTTGGTTATTTTTCAAGTTTCAGTGACTCTACTATTCCACAAAGCCTCAAAGTAACAGCGCAAATATTGGTTAATCGGAGGAAAAGCGCCCATCGGCTGCCCCACCAGCTGCATTGCAGCAGGCTGCAACGTGAACCCTGGCGCTGGGAGCCCTGATATTTTCCTGAAGGTGTTTTCCAGCTCTGTTCTCGGCTCCCCAGTTCCTCCTCGTCTCCCCGAAGGCTGCCCGAGCAGCACTCCAGCGAGGACCTGCAGAGAGCCTGTCTGCTCCAGGCGCTGTCTGATCTCATCTGACATAATTTAAACCCCGTGCTTCCTGCTTTAGTTTTACATTTTCCAGGGCCCTGAAAGGTTCAGCGAGAAACAAAATTCACCTAAGCAAAAAATAGAGAACAGGCAATTTTTAAATCAGCGCCAGCTATTTCTCCTTCATCTTACCTGACGCTGCAGGATGCCTGCTGCTGGGTTTGATTTAAAATTAAAACTCGAGTTATTTTTAGGTGACAGTTTCTCTTGACCAGTCCCTAAGAGGGTGAGTTTAACCCTGGCATTTAGGAGAAAAAAATATGTATATATATATATATATATATATATATCTCCCTGTGCCAGCACACCCTTCCCGGAGCAGCTGGATTTCACGCTGATCCTTGCCTGTGTTTTGTGTAGAACTGGTGTTGCCTGCCCAGAGGTGCACAAAGAAAGGAGCAGGGTGTTAGCACACAGGGTGATGGCTTGCTCTTTCTGGATCAGCATTTAATAAGCCTAAGGATATGAAAATCTGGAAAAGAAGGTGTGGAGGTTGGAAGAATTCTTCCTGGTTTTTTTTTTTTCTGGGGGTTTAAAAAAACCAAACAAACAAAAAAACAAAACAAACAAAAAAACCCCCCAAAAAACCCCCCAAAAAACCAAAAAAACCCAAACAAAAAAAAAACCCAAAACCGAAAAAAACCCCACCAAAACCAGGGGCATTTAATCCAGGGAACTCCATCACACGTCAAGTTTAAAATCATAACCTACGGTGCTTGATAAAAACTATTATGAGCAACACAATCGCTAACAGGTTTCAACAGAAATTTGTAAACCGGAGCAGCCCTTGCTGATGTGTTTTTGGAACTTCTCCTGTGCTCTCTGCTTTCTTGGTTAAATCGCACATCAAGGCTGTGTCTCGGGGAACGGGGCTGTTCCTCCCTGCGTGGGGATGCTGGCAGCAGCCGCAGCGATCTCCGAGTTGTCAGAGAGCTGGTGAGCCTCCTGCGCAGGACCTCCCCCTCTTCTGGTGTTATAATTGTCGGTATAATTGTTATAATTTCGAAGGAAAGCTTTGGATGGGCCTTTAAAATACGGGCTTAACTTTTTGCAGGCGCAAAAGCAGGGGAAATACTTAAAAAAAAATAAAATTGTGGCATGTATATAAAAGATTTATTTTTCATTCCCCATTATTTCCTAACAAATTTCTCATAAATACAATAATGAATGTATTGGCAGATAGCCTTCACCTGATGGGTGGGGGATAGGTGTTTGGAGGGACCTGTTAGAGACACAAAAAACCCCTCGAGTGACCCCCAAACCCCCCACCTGGGGTTCGGACATTGTCACCGAGCATTCAGCTCTGCCTCTGGCAGCCTCTTCCCGGAGCTTGTATTTCACGTCAGGGTTCAGAGAGGTGGTCTGTGTTCACTAGAGCCTGACCAGAAAGGGTGTTAGGAGTGTGTTCTTCCTTAATTTTAAAAAAAAAAAAAGTAGTTTTAACAGTTGGAATAAAACCTGAGTTTTGGGTAAATTCCAATAATGTGTTTTTCATTGCATGAGATGTGACGCCTGTCAACACTTACCAGTCAGATTCGCCTCCTTTTTACGTCTCTTAAACAGGCCCCCTCCTTTTTTTTTTTTTTTTTTGGAGCAGGGAGGAGTGTCCTGCATATCATGCTTCCATCTCCATACTGTAATTATTAATATAGGGTAGAGAGAGGTCACCTATGTTTTTTGGCAACAGTTACGTTCCCATGTATAAATCATGACAAAGTGCTAGTACTCTGTAGGGTACACTGATGTTTTCAATTTACCCTGTGTAAAATATCCCTTCATTCTTTCTCCCTTAAAAAAAAAAAAGGGAAAATAAAAAGAAAAAATCTTTTGTTCCTATAATATAGATAAACTCATAGAATTCACAACCAATAAAAATAATATTAATAAAAATGAGGCATTGTTACAAAGTAGAGCCTAACTACGCAGCCTAATGTTTCAGTGAGTCTGTGGTGCACATCCTTTTATAGCCAATTAAGAGGATGTTTTATTTCCCTCATTAAAAGTGCAGCCCACAGTCACCATGTTGAATCAAATAAGTACGAGTTTGCACATCCCGCGCGCAACCTTTCCTTGAGGCACGGTAGCATTTGTCATCTTTATAATAAAGCTTTCCAATTTTTCTGATTAATATTTAAAAGAAATAACATGACCTGAGGAATATATATATAACATCCTTGTTTGGCAGCGTTCCGTACTACACCGCTCTCGCTGGTTTAAGGCCAACGTATCATTGGATGTTCTGCCTCCTCCTAAGGTCTGTTTTTCCATGTTTATGTGCAGAGCAGTCTCTTTGTATTCTTTTCTTTCTCCCAGATGAGAGAGAGGGATCTCACCAGTGCCCGTGGCGTTTCAGTGGCCGCTGCCATGCTCCTTGTGTTCAGCCTTGCCCTGCCACCAGGAGGGGAGGGGACAGTCCTCTCAATATTGTCCCCTGAGCAATTACTGGGTTGTTACAGGTCTGTGGGCCAGTGGTTGTTGAATCAAACTCCTCATTCCTTTCTAGGGCTGGAGTGCTCTTGAAAGGTGAGGTCCTGCCCCTTTGTTCAGGTACCAGAACCCGGGCGGTGGTTGGGGACAGCAGGCTCGTTGGTGACAGCAGGGTTGTTGGGTGTCTTTCTTCTGGTTCATGTGGCAATGTGCTAACGCGACTGTTGCGCGTGTCTTTGGCGGAGGTGACCTGGAAAAGTGGTGGCTTCGTCTTGTCCAGGCCAACCTTCCACTCTATCCGTGTCTCCCGAGGGTCTCTGTCTGGTAGAGCTCTACTGAACCCAAAGAGCTTCATGGCTGTGATAGACTCTGGGAAAGCAGATGTCTGAAACACTGGCCATCTATCTACTTATAATTTTTTGTTATTACTATGGAAAAGCAGACATTAGATGATTATAAAGACAGGACCACACCACAGCCAGCTCTGGCTGACAGCATAAGGCAGCAAACGAGGTATTAAACGAGGGCAAAGAATGAGCAGGTTGAGATTTGTCGGCAGAGATGCTAGAAACTGTTTACTCCTATGCAGTCTTTTCAGTATATTAATTCCCTCGTCTCTTCCTTTCTCCCTTCCCATGTGCATTCTCTTATTTATTTTCTTTCTTTTTTTTTTTTTCTTCCCCCGATAATTGGAGGAAAACAGCGGAAAATGAGGAGGGCTGAGGTCAGTTTTGGTATTTTGTATTGGCACCCATCACTAAAGCCCCTTAGGTTCTTCAAACCATTACAAGTAATCGCAGCTAGGATAACAAAATATAAGCTTTTAAACTTAAAAGCTCAATTATTCAGGGCTCTCTGTAAATTGCAGACAAAGCTAGCAAATTTCATACATTAGTCATGGTAAAAAATATTAAATTCCATGGTTTGTCACAGATTAATAGGAAAAAAAAAAAGATTAAAACAGCAAGTTGTGTAAGTAATTTAAACAAATGGTTGTCAGAGATTCTGCATGTTTGGCGAAGAATTAAATAAGGGAATATCAGCAGCTGAACTTCTTGCAAAGGAGCCAAACCCTTTTGGAAAAGCTGAGGCTCTTTCTGAATATGGAAGCAATGCTTTACTCAATCCTATAACACATTCAAAACAGCTGTTGAACAAAGAAGAAGAATTTACCATGCAGCGTTGCTTGTATTTGTCTTAATCCATCCCCACCAGTAAACCACTTGCTGAGGAGGGAAAAAGGGAAACTCTCCTGTGGACTGAGACTTGGAAGATGCAAAGAATACCAAGATTAATGTCGGAGGCTGGAGTGCTCGTTGGAGGGGGTGATAATGCCGCGCACCGCCAGGCAACTCTCGCTGTTAAGTAGCACCAAGAAATAATTGCAAAATGTTCTTTACGGTGTGGCGGTACTTGGGCAAACTCTTTCTGGGCAAACCAACACCAGAGCCAAAAGGATCCCCATGCTTGCTCAGGGGTGGGGACTATCCATCACGGGACCACAGCACCAAAGTGTGCTCTTGACCCAACTTCTTCCTAGCGTTCTCCAAATTTCCGTTGGGAAGGATAACGGTGATGTGCACAGCACACACAGTGATGGATTTGGAAAGAATAGGCTGTATGCGTGCTCAACCTGGGAGAGTTTCTGAAAGTTGCTTGTGTTTTGCATTCGGTTTCTATTTATTTATTTATTTTATTTCTTCTGTGTGATTTTGTTTTTTGTTGTTTTCCCCCCCCCCCCTCCTTT
>WKFP01014375.1:273997-287271 GCA_011057875.1 Pterocles orientalis | reverse complement strand
GGCTTTGTTAAAAAAAAAAAAAAAAAAAAAAGAAAGAAAAAAAAAAAAATACCAGGTCCCTTCCTCAGCCCATAACCTTTTCTTATTTTAACAATTCCAAACGGAATTAATACCATCAGTATATTGTTCCCGCTCCTGGGAATTGAACTTCAACTGTACAATTTCTGCAGCTGTCAGGTTTTTCAGCCCTCCTGTCAATAACGCAATGTTGGGGTGCCCTTCTTCTTGAACGAAAAGCAGTTTCGAGTTTCTGCTTTATGTCTGTGCTTTCTGGGTGGTGCGACACGATGAGAAAGTATAAAAAAAAAAAATAAAATAATAACAGCAGTTAAAAAGCTTCCACTCTTGACTTAACTGGATCAAATGTAATAGACTACAGTCTTTTCTCCCGATTTCCTTTGCTTGTTTTAGAAAACACTGTGAAAAGTGCAGGAGATTTTGTCTTGCCAGCTCTTTCCTCCATTTAAAATCCCTTTGGCTAAGTCAAGGATCACAGTATGTCATTTCCAGCCTAACAGAAGTGCTGGGCCTTGTTCAGCTCCTATTACTAGGAGGCAAATCCCTAGGTTGCAGGCGCCAGTGTTTCTGCGTTTGGCTCCTTTCCCAGTATTGTTTCCTTCATTACATTCCAGAGTGCCTCTCAGCCAGTTAATGTTTGCACTGGGAGGTCCAAATATCCAGCAATCAGCACTGAACTTTTCTCTTTTTTGTCGAGAATTGCAGGTTTCAAATGCAATCACTGGCTTTAAAGGAAAACTTACAGGTGAACACAACGGCACTAATTTCTATTTTATTCCCAAACAGTTTTATATATATATATATATATATTTATTTTTTTTCCCCTGCAGTTTCTCCATATGCACTCGTAAAACGGTTTCAGGAGATGTCTGGCTTTTTCAGAGCTCGTAGGGGCTGGAGTTGTTTTATGGATTTTGGGGGGTAAAGGCTGCCCTCGCACACCTCTCCCACGCACGCCGCCGCACATTAACACAATCACTCCCGTGCTCAGACACTAGCTCGCAATATTATTCCTAGCAACGCCATTGCATTCCCATTATTATTAAAAACGGAGCGAGCCCAAGAACTGACGCAATAATTTGGATCGCGCGAAGGGTCGAAGCGTTCACACGGGCTTACGCCTTGCTCCTGCGAGCACGAGGTGGGAGGTTTAGCTCCTAAATTATTTTTGGTGTCCTTTAATTCGTGAGAGTAAAGGCAAGTTGCAGCCTTTTGTACTGTTTGCATCCCAAGGCATGGAAGGGATCCGTCCTCTGGGTTTTCCATGGATATTGATTTTCTCATATGGATGGGAAGTGTGAATTGTGCTATAGGAAGACTTTTGATAAGACATCCCTGTCTAGTTTGCTTTCTATGGGTTTACTCTTAAGTTCCGAGAGCTAGCGGTTGGTCATAGGCTTGATTAAGCAATTAAAAAAATCCCTGATATTTCCTTGTGGGGAAAAAAAAATACCCGAAAACCCAACTGTACAGGTTGGGAAATCCTCAGTGTTTTCCATAAAGCCTCCAGCTACGCTTCCACCCATGATCGTATGTCATAAGGATGGTGTCACAGCGTCCTAAGGGTGCTAGCTCGCAGCGATGATATCGAATTCATGGAAGTGTATATGCTCAGGGAGAATACTGATGTTAACTCAGTCTAAATAACAACACTGCCAAAGGAGGGAAGCCAAAGATGAAATACAGTGGATTTCAGGAGACAACAAGCTCTCATTTATTAAGATCACAGGCATTTTACAGGTTACAAATCATCAAGCAGAAATAACTTCATAATATACAGGTCAGGAATGTGCCTGGGATTTTGAGGAACTATTTCCTTGGCAATAATCTGCCACAGATAGTCAGAAGCGTGCCTCTTCTGGCACAACAAATCATTGCTGATTAATTTTGTCTGCCTTTGTCTCAGAGAAGCGACGAGACACTTCACCGTGTATTTTGCACTTACTCCACTTCCGCGCCATTCTTTCTCGGTGCATAATTTTGTGCAAGAGAGACCAAGCACAATACTCTTTGTTTTACCTCTTTTGACATCATTTTTGCGTGAAAACAGCGTGCCTGCACTTGGGGCGGGTAAGCCTACAACCCCCCGTGGCAGCACAACCTGGAGCTGACTCTGGGCTGAGCAGTTGGATTCCATCGGTCTGGAATCATGCCCATCCACCCAACTGCTTCCCCAGCCTGGAAGAGGGAGGCGAGGAGGTGTAGAAGGGTTCCTTCACACGCAACAAACTGGGAACTTTTTCCTTTTTTGCTGGCACTCAAGGATAAGTCCTAGCACAAGTTACGGAAGTCACTGCAAGAAGGAAAACTGGAGTTTCTTGCTTGAGGAGGAGCAAAAGCAGGGCTGGATGCAGCTATAAAATTGAGGGAAGGATTGCACGGCACTGCAGCACCTTCACCCATGCTTTATTTATTGCATCCTAGAGCCCACCGGGCTGGATGACGATCTGGCCCATTGGCCTCACGTAGGAACTTCACAACATCCCCAAAAGGCCAATAGATATGGAAAATGCCGAAAGCAATGTCAAAACCCCAAACTTTCCTGACATTAATTTAATATTCACAGCTATTAAACATCAACAGATCAGAAATGGAGCATCTCCGATTCCCTGTGCCGTTGGTGAGAGACAGTCGAGCGTGTTATCTTTATCAAAGTTTCTCTGCTTTTGGTAGAGATTCCCAGTTCCATACTGGTTATAACGAGTCACTCTGAAACGGGCTGTGGGAGAGACTTTTCAAGAAGTGGGATAGGTGTGACAAGTCACGGGCTCAGGATTCACTGCTGTGGCAGAAAAACACGGAGCAGAAATGTCCAGAGGAGGGTGGTTTTGGAGATTTTGTTCATCACGGAAGGACATTCCCGCAGAAGGAGGCAGGGGATGAATAGTGGCACTGGCAAAACCACAGTTGGAAGGTACCTGAAACATTCTCTTTAATAGTTTGTGAGCACTAAGTCATGTTTGTAGAGAAGGATGACTTCTGCTGCCCCTCCATCAACACCTCAAATCCCTTCCGTAGCACGCAGGCTCCTCGGGTCATAACAAGGGCAAGTAAGAATCAAATTTTGGGTGGAAAAAAGTGCTAGCAGCAAGCCCTCCTGCAGAACAAGATCTGGGGTTATAAACCACCAACCGTCTACAGAGTGGAGACGTCACGGGCGGCTGCAGCAATTCCTGGCGCTTCTTCTTGTGTCGCGAAAGTGGAGGAGACTTTCACGGAAGAGGTTCCTAACTGGGGCTGATAGAGACCTGGAGAGGTGGCTTGTTTCTCTCTTTACCTAATTTATCTTCCCTGCGATGGAAGTCATCATGAAAAATAGTATTGCTGTTACGGCTCCCGTTGTCGGTGTCCCTGAGCTCCCACCTCCATCCTCATCACTTTGTCCCCTCAGAATTACAACCAAACCCAAACCAACGTGCTCGTAACATTTCCATTCCAAAGAAAATGCAAAAGAAAGCAAACAGCTAGCAGATGCTGATTTTCTCACTTAACTGCACATATTTCGTAGCAATTCACTCTGATTTTCTCCCAAGGCAACCTTTCTTTCCAGTTCCTCCCAGTAGTGGCCAAAAGCTGCTAATTGTGTAAGATTCAGCCCATGGAAATAGGCTGCAACTAAGGGAAATGTAACCTTCGACCTTAACGCCTTCACATGCACAACAGAGACCAAGAAATGTCTTTGCTAAAAGGAATGTATTTTCCTTGGCAAAAACTGATTTTTAGACCAAATTAATACTATGAAGATAATTTTTTTTTGCTATTTCACAAAAGCAACACAAATTAAAAAAAACCCCAAACAATAATTCAGTGATTTTTAGAATGAAGAATGACAAAATACGTTTTCCTAGAATTTTCAAGGAACTAAAAATGGAACATCATGAATATTTTTCCTTCTCTCTATTTAACAGAAAGTGATTTAGCAGCATGAATTGATTTTGAATAAGTTAGCCCAGATTTTTTTCAAAGTTGTCTGTAGACAATTTAGTTGGGAGAGCATCTCCAAAGCGCATCCTTCTCCGTTTCTGGTGGGAACCAAATGTCTCTATGGTAAATAAACCAATAATCTACATGGGAAAAAAAAGAAATTTTGGAAAATTTGAAATGAATTTTAGCTGCCTTTGTTATCTGAAAAGAAGGAGGAGGAGGCTCCACATCACCCTAGCAGGCAGCTTTTCATGCATCACCAAATTCTTTGCAGGGTGTGGTCAGCCGTGACCAGTTCAGGCACATTTTTAACTGGTTGGGCTGGGATGCAGCGAGCTGAAGTGAAGTATCTTGCTCTCACACCAAGTCTGTTGCAAGACCTGGGAACAGAACTTTTCTGCTTTTCCCATCCACAAAGAGCAAAGCTTGTATTTTTTAGTCTAGATTACTATTTTCTTTTTCAGATTAAGGAAAACAAAAATGAGAGAGAGAGGAAAAAAAAAAATGGTGACTCATTGCAGTTTCTTTGCTGAAACACAGCTGCCCTTGTCACAGGAACATGATTCCGAGTGCCTGCATCCAAAATTTATTGCAAAATAAAACTGAAACTCTTAAAAACAACCAGGCAAAACCAACCATGTTGTTTCTAATTCTTTTTTAATATGTATTTGTGAGTGTAGGTCCAGGCTCCAGCCAGGATCAAGGGTAGAACTGGAAACTTGGGAGAAATTAAGTCCTTGTGAAATTTTCAGACAAATTTTGCAAACCCACACAGCCTACATTGGCCAGACAAGCTTCAAAATCAGCGTGTACTTTTTAAAGCGTTGATGCTGCTGGACCTTCTGGGATTCACTCACTGGCAGGTCAATGTGACAGCACCCACACCACCACCCAAAGGCAATATTGCAATTTTTCTCTGGAATTGTTTCTGAAAATATACAATAAATCCTGAGTCCAATGATCCCAAGTCAGGAAATAAAAGGAGTACGTACATGTGTAAATCTACCCCAGACTTTAGTGGTGAAATCTTTCCATTTTATGAAAAAAGTCTTATTTTGTTACCATCTTTCTGCTTTCAAAATACTGAGAATTTACGTCTGACTTGCTGAGCTTTGAATTGCCACCTCTCGGATACTAATCGTTTACTCACTAGCCTGGTGCCACACTTCTGCAAATGAACTTACAGTTTGGGGATAAACCTGCTGGATGGAGACATTCGCTGGATGGAGAAGCATCACATCAGCCTAAAGCTTGAGGTGCTTCTTGAACAAGAATTGTGCGGTTGGCACTGCACAGCGCCTCAAAGAGGAGAGGAAAAAGGTACAGAAGGGAATCAAGAAGAGGAGCAATTCTGAAATGGCTTCTACTCGAGTAAATTAAAAGAAAAATTTTGCTATGTGAGTAAGCCGAATGTGATCGGTGCTTTCAGCTTCCCCCTCATCTAACAAGCAAGTTCAGTAAGAAAACGTGCAGAAGGTGTACAGGGAGGAAATGCAGAGGAAAGTGGGAGATGCGAGAAAGAGAAATATGACTTGGTTTGGCTTCCAAGCTGATTTTACATCACTTTAACCGTATTTAGTTACATCTCTCTTTAATAGGGTTGCAACTGTTGGACTGAGATCTTTATTGTTGTTTTCTGAGTAATTTAAATTTCCAAGAGTTTGAGGTTGTTAGAGGTTTGTTTTTTTTTTTTTTTTCTAAGACTTCATGACCTTCCTCCATGAGTTTATTTTAGATATAGTGGAATGTCCCAGAGAAAATTCCAGATAGTCCCTAATATATGACATGTTTCCAGAAAGGAGAAATTCTCAGTGGACTATGAAACTATTTTTCAATCATGGTGTATGGCACACAAACCACATCTGAGTTTTTTTTTTTTCAGTAGGAAACTATTGCCCAGTGGGTTAAAAGAAAATAAAGGATAATGGGATTTTTCCGTAAGGCTGAAGCCATTCTCAGGGGTTTCCTCCCCACTAGATGTCACTGGAACTGTTTGAAATGTTTGGAAAAAATAACCCCAAATTCCCCAGGTTTTGAGCTTGGACCAAGTTGTTTTCAAGCTCTGCCCTGGTTGATGAGATAGATGGTAATGATGCGAAGTTCATGGTTTGGCGTGGATTTGGGGAAAATGTAGGTGAAAGTCCTGAAGTTTGGCATTGTGCTTGGAGGTGTTGTCCTTCTTTGGGAAACCCAAATGGAATCAAAGAAAATGCCTGGGCACGGTCACTGTTTGGCTGGGACATCTTCAAAAAAAGAGCAGGATCCTGCAGAAACTGTGTCACACCTTCCCCTGAGCCAGCAGTGGCCCAGTGCTGGAATGGCCACACCATGAAGGGCAGTTAAGTTTTAGGTGGTCATCTAAGCCACCATTAAAAAAAAAAAAAATTCTGACAACTTGTGTCATAAAATTTTTGATGGCTGTCCTCCTCAGCAGTGCCATCGTTCACCCCACGCCGCTAAGGAAAGCAGCTCTGTTATTAGGTCTACTATTTAAATTCTCCCTGTAGTTCCGATTGACTACAGGAATCTTCTTCCATTCTTATTCAAAATTCAGTTTAGTGTGATTATGTGGCCATGCATCAAATATGGCAGTATAATGTGTCCTTTCATCTACTTGCCATAATACATCCCTTTTAGTGCCACATAAATCCCTGGAAATATTGCTGTCTTCTGCTCTTGAGATCCTTCATGTGCCTCTTTGCCTTACTGCCTTCCTCCTCTATTGTTTCTCCAAGCTGAATTAATTCACTTTTTTTTTCCCCAACGTCCCCGCTACGCTGTTGCTACTGCTCCTGAGCAGACCCCAGTGAAACAACAGCCCTTCCAGAGCAAGAGAGGAGCCAGGAACAGCCCAGCTGCTGGCACAGCATCCTTCCCGGCAGCGCCAGTGCCTTGGCTCTGCTCTCGCTGGAGGCAGCTGCTCTGAATCCCTCCTGCAAAAGCAATGGGGAGCAGCCCCTTGGCTGGCAACGCCTGCTGGTGGAGCAACGGCAGACATCCTCGCAGAGCTGTAATTGAGGAATTACAGGAGCCAGCGTGGTGCTCCTAATCCTCCCAGACCAAAGGAGCACCCCAGAAATGACAGTGGGTGTTCTCCTTTGCTGCAGAAAGTCAGTGCATGCGCTGCTGGGTGACCCACGGGCATGGTCGAGGCTCTGCAGCCCTGCCCTGGGTTGCTAAAGAGCTGCCGTGTTCCCCGTGACAGCGTAACCCGTGCATAGGAGTTACTTTACAACAGGCTGTATTTATTCTACGTAGGTAACTACAAGTGGACACCAAATACCATGAATCACAGAATCATAGAATCACTGAACGGTTTGGGTTGGAAGGGACCTTAGAGATCCAACCCACTGCCATGGGCAAGGACATCTTCTACCAGACCAGGTTGCTCAAGGCCTCACCCAGCCTTTCCTTGGATTCTCTTTCCATCCACAAAAGTGTAAGCTTTGCACCAGCTTTGGCATCTACTTCTTTCTTATCAAAACTCCTTTTTGTAATTTTTTCTCTAGGGTTGTCTTCATCACCTTGGCTCCTCGCCTTGCTCCAGGCAGGACACGGAGGACACCATCCAGGGACATGGTCCCGCACACCTGCCCGGCTACCCTCCTGGGTTTCAAAGAGCACACACCAGCTTTGACTTGTTTAATTAATTAGTAACCTAATTGGACCACTTCAGCATAGCGGCCTAGTTGGCATAGTTGACTTATGTAGGGCAAGCAGACCAAAAAGGGTCTATGCCCTTATACAACTTCTGTATTAAGTTGTTATTATGTTAAGCCAGAAAACTTTCAGCCTACTCAATATTCAGTAAATTTAAGAAAATGAATTGGAGCTACTTGCCTATATTAATATGTACTCCTCAAGACATTTTTCAATTTTTTTTTTGTGGTTTAATTAAAGCCTCATGGCAATTGTATGCCTCTTTCTACCTACTATGCCAGTGGTGAAAAATTATGGGGCTTCAAGTACCCTGCATGCCTTTAATTGCTCTGCTGAAGATAAAAGAGCAGGGATATTTTTATCGCAACCGTTACAGTAGGCAAAATTAAAGATGCCCCTTACCCACGTGAATGGAGCAAGCCCTGAGCGGGGCCACGGTGCCCATCTCCCCCCACCTTGCCCCTGCCCCACGCCTGCATCCCACAGCCCCACTGGTGTCCAGACCTTAACTCTTGCCTTTCCATTTCCCAGCTGATTTTGGGGAATATTTCATTTACCACGTGTCCTGACAAGCAGAGGAAGTTCCCTGCCCCAATTTTTAACATTAAAAAAAAAAAAAAGTGTCGAAATCTCTAAATTAAGAAAGTACTGGAAGAGTACATTCAGCTCAGGACAATGCAGAGGAAGGTTACAAGTATATTAGGATAAGGGCACCACAATTATATGAAGAAGTCTGGAGAGAAAAGATTACATTGTTCTGACAACAACATTTTTCAAACATTTAGACCTTTAATATCATTAATTTAAAGTACGAGATTAAATATTTTATGCAAATATTAGACAACAGCAAAGAGCTCCGCATATTAGGATTTAAAACAAACTGAAAGCATGCAAGACATATTCATTTCTTAAGCAGTTTAGTTAAAAAATCGGCATTGTCTCTATTAGGATTAACTGACAGGAACTCTTTGTCTTGAACCGGATTTAACTTCACTCCGGTTTGTTTTCCAGATATCATTGTCCTCCAATAATCGTGGATAAAGGGAAACGTAAAAGGACAGATCAAGTTAAAAATATATCTTCACATCATAAACACAGAATTATGTTTAAATTTCATTACTAAATAGGATTTCGCCTTCATACACCGTGCCTAATCCCACACTATAAAAGATGTAGAAAAACCTCCTGACAAATTCGAGCAGACTTTGTGGAAGTTGCGTATATTGATTAAAACATCAAGCACTTACATACAAACCAATAATAAATCACTTCTTGTTGGAAGATAAAACTTTGTGATATTTAAAATTACAGACTTGAAAGTAAGTAAAATTACCCCTAATTATGCAGAAGGGAGCAACACCTTAGCAGTAAACAAGATAAGCACCTCAAACAGCACTAATAATTTTAATTAACATTTTCTAGTTTCCTTTCACCTCCTTTCAAGGTCATCTGCTACCTTCTCCTGGTACAACGTTACAGCACAGTGTTAAAAACTTACATTCCATTACTAATCACTTTGATAAGCCAAAAAAAAAAAAAATTACTTTCCAGGACAGATTTTATTTTTTTTTTTTTAATCACTTAATCATGTGCAAAAGCAAATATTGCATTGTGTGGAACTGTCGGGAAGATTTTTTGCAGTCAGATGCTAGCAGCTGGGATTCTCTCTGTCATTTGGGGCTTGATTCTGAACACTGGAGGCAAAACTCTCCTGGGAACTCTGCAGAAACTCTTTAATATTTCCAGTGTAAATTTAAAAATTTTGATTGTGTCCAAATTGGTGGATATTGTGATCAGAGTTCATAAGACTCTTAAAGTGTGAACACTGAAAACAAAAATTTGGTAAAATATTATAATTTACACAGTATTTGTGTCACTTTTTCTTCAGCACCAATTAACACCTGCGTGTTCAAAATTTGTGATTTTGCTCAACTTTTTCTTTTCTTTTCTAAAAAGTCCAAAAGTTGATAGGAAAAGGGCTTTATTGTATAGGTGGGTTTGTTCCATGCCACAAATTTAATGTACGAGGTCACTTGGAATATAATGTGTAGTGAAAGAATCTCATTAGGCTAAAATGAATGTAAAATGTGTCAATTTGATCCAAATGAGAACTGTAGTAAAACCATGTTTGATGTTCATGTGCAATAAATCTTTAATATTTGTCTGTAAAGTATTAGAGAACCCGTAGGGAAATCTCTATTTGTGATAGCTGCACATTTTCAATGATTTTTTTCCTATAATCCTTTGTTGACATTTAGCATATGGGAACGGAAAAGAAGATCTGAAAATGGGAATTATTACTTATTATTCTAAGGTAAACAAGGTGGGCACCTTGCACGTAGGGTTTTGAGAAAGACAAAAATTTGGAAAGCTTCGCTCAATCAGTAGTGATCGCTCATCTTTCGGTTACTCCTGGGTGAAAAAAATATGAAATCAAGGGTGTCCTACCTGGCCCTTGGTCAATTCAGTGTTAAAACATCTGATGGTCCCATCCTGCCAGTTGGGGTTTATTTTGATAGGTTCCTACTGTTAATTACTGTTGTATTCCAATTTCCTCTATAGTATATTTTTTTTTTGTTCATCCATAATAGCTTTATGGTTCAGTGGACCAAAATGACTAAAATGAAAGATTTCCAAGATTTCTTCGGGGAGTAATTTACAAAAGACCACCATCTTTTAATTGCTCCTGATGTTTAGTTCTGGATATTGGGAAGAGGAGGAATCAGCCCAACTCTTTTCCTTGCCACACCAACCATATCAGAAAATTTTTTTCACACGCTCTTGATCTCTTTGCTCTTTTCATCCCACCGTCCCTATTTTTAGGGGTTTGTATTTCTGCAGCTCACACTTGCTTTCGAAGGAGAATGACGAGCTCTTTACATCCTTTGAGGAGGCTTGGGGAATAATGGGTGAAATGTCAGAAACCATTAAGAAAAAAATGAAGATATTTCATTTAACCGGTAGAAGAAACACAGAACTTTGGCTGAATGATGGAAGATTGAAGTGCCACAAGATTGCTACAATATGAGTTCTGGCTCCCAACGATCACAAAATTTTATAAAACAAAACAAAACAAAACCCCAACCTTACAACACTTGCATGCCAAAGGTTGCAACACAGGCTTTGGCAGGAAACACGAAAACGCTCCAGCATGGGAAAAGTCTTCGAGCAAACTTGCATCTGTGCTGATTTACGTTTTTACGCCAAAGCAACAGCAGCTTTCTGAAGCCAAGGCATGACTTTATGGCCGGAGTAACAATACTCTCTGGGAAGCTGTGCAGCATCAGTCCCGCCGTGCCCTGACAAACCCTCTTCCCCATCACCCCCCCAACCACACCAGCCGGTTTTTATAGCGTTTGTCCATCTCGTTATTGCCGGGCAGGCCCTTTATCAATAACCGTGGTGTTCTCGGGCGAGTTTTCTTTGGCTTGCAGTCTGCTTTACAAAACCGCTGCATACTTGACAGTTTGCCCTAGTTAAAAATTCTTTGGTCAGAGAAAGCCCGGAGAATGAAACAGGATCTGGTGTTGTAAAATCTTGACCAGATTCTGAAATATTGCCTAAGCCCCTGTCAACTCGAAGGTGATTTCTCCAGGTCATGGTTGAGAGGGGGATTGATGGTACGGTCGGTCTGCATTATATCTTTTTCAGGAGTACACGTAGTCACCTCTAGCGTTCAGCGCCTTCCAACCCTCTCTAGTTTTGACAGTACATTTACTGCCATACATAGGTTACAAGCTAAACTTAGGAAAACCAATCAAAAAAAAAAAAAGTAAGTTTATCTGCCTTAATTTCTCTATCTGAAGGATCATCAATTAATCCTGGGGAAAAAAAATCCACCTGGGGCTGAAGCAGAGATAAGAACACCCAGTGCTACACCAAACTGCTCATCCCACCTCCCACAAGAGTTTTCTGGTGGTGTTGAGTCTGTTGTCCGGCTTCTACAGCTGAAGAAACTGAGGCGCAGGGAAAGGAAAGGTTCAGCAAGCCAAAGGTAATTTTTGACATAAAATACAAATTCCAGTGCAGCGCCCTTCCTGCCCAAACAGCCTCCGAGGGACCGAACTCATGGCACAGCCAGCAGCTCTAAAATGAAACCTCATCACTCATGATATAAAGTCTGCTGTAATATATACAGATACATATATAGATATGTGTCTCTCTATAAATAGATATATACAGCCTCTTCTATTATAATTCCTGAGATTGTAAATTAAAAGGCTGTGTGTAAACATAAAAAGTTTTGAATATTTTCCTTATCAGAACAGAGTAATTAAAACACTTTCATCAACAAGCACTCAATATATTTTTAAGCACCTGCTTAAACTCACACTGAAACAAAAACCAAGCTTTGGTATTTTGCCAAATAAGGGCAAGATCCTAGGAAGAGTCGGATTAGATTGTCCAGCTGTATAAATTATAAATCATCACATTAAAATAAGTTCCATGTATTTATGACACAAGCTCTGACTGTCGCAGTTTTTCAGGGTGTTTTCCTGAAGGCAGATTACAGCAGACCTGCCCACTCCTTCCTCCGGAGAAACTGGGGTGGCCCCAGTGAGGCCAATAACCCTTTCAGTTTGGTGGCAGCTCCTATGGCCTTAATTAGAAAGAAAAAGACCTAGTTCTGCATTTTCCTTATCAACCCCAGGCTTTTTTGTTCTGTGTCACTACTTTCCTTAAATTCTCAGAACTTCATCCAGGTCTGGGCAAGCCAGGAATGCCTGAAGGACAAACTCTGCAGACCTTCGGAGTCAGACGTCACTGCAGGACTGGTTGGCACGTGCTGGTTCCCTGATGGTTTGGTTGTGTTGAGTTGAGTTGGGTTGGACTGGGTTGGGTTGAGTTGGTTTGGCTGTTTGGGCTGGATTAAGACACACATGATGTTTGAACTCCTGGATTGATGGAATTTTGTCCTTTCTTTGGGCATTGACTCGGCAAAGCCACTGCATCCGTGTGGCCATGAGAGAAGGACAGCCCTGGCTGACCTACACATCCCTCCAAACACCACCTCCTGGGGGGACCACCCACGGGAAATTAAACCTGCATCTGCTGCAGGAACTCCCCAGGGGTGATATGATGGTTCTGTCAGGACAAAACCTTTCTGGGGACTGCAGTGTGCCTCGACCAGCTTTCCAGGCACTGGCACGGGTGGATCAGGCACGTTGCTTTTAATATTCTTTGAGAGTTCTTTTTCCTTGGCCTCACTTTATTCCCCTCATTTTGAAACTCTTGACAGCCTTTCATCAAATGCTTCTGACAAACTCAAAGAATATCTAAAATGGGCACTAATAATTTAGTACTATAATTTTATGGGTATTTTAAAGATCCTGAGTATTACTATTATTTTATGGAATGATTTTTCCTCCTTTTTCTTTGGTCTTTCTTCCTATGTTCTCCAGTGGAATTATAGGTGAAATGTATTTCTTGGCTGCTGTTTCGTCTTTTGTTCATACAGTTAAATACTGCACTAGTTAAGGGTTGCACGAGGCCCCCACATTAAAATTTTATTGTATTTTTGTATTTATTTTTGGCCCGGATCTGGGGGCCTCTCAGGTCCAGGTCTTGTGTAATTTTATTGACTTGTGGGTGGAGGAAAGAACAAAAATGAGGTTTGTGGCCAGAATGTTATCTTTGGCCGTACGCATCTATTGGAGGGCCCGATTCTGCTC
>WKFP01014375.1:246628-273977 GCA_011057875.1 Pterocles orientalis | reverse complement strand
TTTTTTTTTTTTTTTGTGAATGCGGGTGGTGGGAGCCAACAAGTGTGGGGGTTATGTCTTTATGTCATGATGCTTTTCCTTGAAGAATGAAATTCATTTAAATCTAAACTGTGAAGAAAATTAGAGTGGGAAATGCACTGACCCTTTTGCACCGGGTTATATAAATATAAGTTCATATATCTTTTATTAATTCTTCATATTAAAACACAATCACATCATCTCAAGCCAATAAACTTAATGGAAATCTGTCAACCTGTAACTTTAGAGGAAAAAACACTGGACATCGCTTAGAGAAATATGTGCGCCTTATTGATTTTTATTTTAAAACCTGTGAGTTGTTAATTAAAATGCTTTTCCATAACTTGACAAGACTTCAAATAATGAATGGGAGACTCGGAGAGGTTTGTTTAACCTGACAAATTGCTAACCTTTCATTTCGCTGCCCGTTCGTCTGGCTGCACGGGACCTTTCCCCTTCCATGGCTGGCAGCCCGGGAGGTATCGCTTCGCCTCTGCCTGGTGGTGGCACCAACCTGAGACCATCCTGAGGTTGTGCAAAATATCACACGTGGTTGTAAAAGCCGTGGGAATGAAGGGTTGGGACTGGAGTCAGCTTTTCCCGTGCTGGGAATTAATGGGGAAGATTTCACTCTTTCCTCCAGCCCACGTGCCTGCCCTTGGGCAGAGCCATCCAGGCTGTGCCCCGCCAGCAGCCGTGTCCGGGAGCTTCTGTGCCCGTGTTTCTGGCAAAGAAAATGTAAAAAAAAAAAAGAAATTGAGAAATTGAAACAATGGTATGGCACTCAGCATTCAAACCTAGGTTATATAGTGGTATTTTAACAAAAATACAAATTTAACAATAAATAAAACAATCTATACAGGGAATCACTCTGTTCCTTTCCATCCTCCTCAGTGCTTTGTGCTTTGGAGCATCTCTCTGCCTCCGAATCCTGGCTGAGCATGGCAGCAGGGGCGTTGAAATACCGCATGAGAAGCTCGGTAAGTGCTTGTGACATTTACAACACGAGCTGAGGCAGGAAGAACCAGAAATCTCACAGGAGAGACGTTCTCATGAGTTTCCAACCCAACTTGGCACAGAGAAGTTAGATAGACTTTTGACAAGCATCTGAGTTCCTTTTTTATTTTTATTTTTTTTTTTAAGGAGCATAGTTCAAGCAACAAAACCCTTCCGCTTTTTGAGTTTTGCCCATGACTACATGATCCTACAGATCACGAAAACAATATTCCAATGTAATTGAATTTTTTGTGTTAAAAACACGGCAGATGGGAAGGAACGTTGGGCTATCCATCAGCTCTAACCTCCACCTTACCCACCACGCTCAGCTACCTGGTCATCAATTCGGTGCTGGAGTAAGCTTTAGGGAGCAGGGTGATTCATCAGCAAGTTCAAGCAAACGGACTCCTCCACATACACAGGCTTCTTTTATGAGACTGTTTTACTATTCGAGATTTCTGAAGACATTCATAAAGTTTACCACGAGGAGCAAGCCAGGAGGAATCGCTGGATTTAATGCTTTAAGGAAGCAGGCAATTGTAAATTTGCTTTAACAAGGTCCAACAGTGCTGCTGGGGTTGGGATGAAATGTGGCATTAAGAACACCACCATGATCCACTTTGAAACTTGTGGTTTATTTTATTTTTTTTATTTATTATTTTTCCTAGCAGGAAGGAGAGTTGGAGGCCAGGCAAATTCAAAGATGTTGCAAATAACTGGGGACCTGCCATGAGCACAAAGCCCCGAGAGCAGCATCCTTTAGTGCCCCGCTTTCGAGAAAATTCAACTAGATGAAGGGGAAACGCAGACTGCACCGCATCGTGGTGATTTTGGATGATTTAAACTAAAATTAATGGTGCTCTGTGACCACCAGCTCCTCTCCCACAACACCAGAAATTTCACACGCCGTCCAGTAAGCAGCTTCGTGTGTCCAACCTCGGCAAGTGCCGGAGCAGGAATACGAGATTTTTGTAGCCGCATCCTTCGACTTTCACTTTCTTTTATATTTCAGTGATTGTACAGAATATTGGACAACCAGCAAAATCTTCACATTTTGGTATTTTTTTCAGTCTAAACAGAGAAATGTGAGACCTGAGCCATGCCCCTTTCAAAGTACAGTCGGATGCTTCACCTGGAGAACACTTCAGCCTGCGTTTATCTCATCTAGCTTTAAGACCTCGAACTTAAATTAAATTAAGTACCACGAAAGCAGAGACGCTGTATAGTCCCAGAAGAAGAAAATCCACTTTCCTGACACTCAAAAAACCCAACGCTTTCAAAAAAAATGGTGAAAAGCTTGATCTGCAAAACGGCAGATGGATTCGTAAACTCTTGATCCGTGCACCTATTTCACAGCAGCCGACCCCGTTTCTCCTGCAATAACTGCTCTGTGAATGAAACCACAACGTTTGCGAAGCAGATCTTTAGCCTCTTGTTTACAGTAGCATACCAGCTTTCATGCCAGCTCCATGGTCTACCCAGAAGTAAAGGAAAACATTTGTTCTACAGAAAAAAAAAATCACAGAAATGGACACAAACAGTCCCCTATAATTGATAGTTTTATGAGATTGAACTCTGTAAATTTTTTTAATCTTATCCCTCTAGATCCAGTTTATGTGCACATTTGAACAATGACTTCATATCCTTTCCAAGCAGAGATTCTGGGATTCAGTCTCGTCGTTTGGCCAACACAAATCCCCAAGCGCCAAGAATTTCTAGTTTTGTTTTGCTTGATGTTTGCTCTTTTGCAGGACTCTTCGTCAAAACCAGTCAGTCAGTGGAACAATTCCAGTTTGCACCAGAAAAAGGTGTGCAAATCCCCAAAATATTTTGGAAAATTGGGCAGTTTCTCTCCTGGTGCAGTTTCCGACTCTAACTCCTAAATCTTTATCTACTCGAAAAGAATAACTTATGGAAAATTCAATGACTGAACTGTTTGCTTTGGAGACCATCTTCACCAGCAAGCTAGGAGAAAGGTTGCTTGAATTTTCAGACACCTTTCCATTAGTTATGTTTAAATTAGTGCCCTGCTCTGGCTGAACCCAATGGCTTCGACAGCCATGCAAGGAGTATACAATATTTATCGCACTTGCCAGCCAAATATTTTTTTCACAACATTATTCTTTTTTGTTTATGTCATAAACTGCAGCCACAAAAACATCTCTCTTCTTTTTCTTTTTCTACTTTTCCAGCCGAACCAGATCCCTGAAGACGTATGCTGGCTCTGAATAGATTGTATTGTATTATGCGAGATATAGTCCTATAAATTATTTTTTTTTTCCCTGGCTGTGTGGACAGGCAATTGTAATGCCTCATTATGAAGCTTATGGGTGAGATTTTGGAGTACTCTGGCCACTAGCTGGGGAACAGATGCCCTTGCAAGAGTCTTCTTTCTTCCAGGATGTTGGGAAGGATGTTGAATCACGTTGGGTCAGGATGTTGAATGGCTTAAGCTGGTGCGGGGCACTCTGCAGTCAGACAAGAGGCCAGGTCTCTACTAGGGGTTAAGGATTCTTTGCAAATTCATGTGAGAATTGGTATTTTGATGCGGATTTTGTGATTAGGTTCTTGCCTGTGGAGAGTACCTCTGAAGGGGAAGCTGGTGGGGATGCAGAGGGTCCAAGGGCAATAGGGGTATATGAGCATGGCTCTCAGCCTGGGGTAATTAGGATGGGGGATACGAATGATAGAATGCTTCTGGGAGCTAAAAGTAGCTTGGAAATATTCAGTTTGGCTCATTTGAACATGCTGGTCATTTATCCTGGTGTCTCTAACAAAGCTCCAAAGCTTCATTTTTTCTTACCAAAACCATTCCAGACCCAACAGGGACTAACAACCTTTCCATTTTTCTTCTTAAACTACTACGTAGTGTTTTGATATGCTGCTACATGTCTCTGTTTCTCATATTAATTTTTTTCCCCCACAAATATATAGCTTGAAAGAACGCCAAAGGAACCAAACCCAATGGTATGATGGTACCAGAAGCTGGGCAGGCTGGACCAAGGCTTTTCCTCAGATGGATCCATGTTGACTGAACTGGGACCAGAGAAAACAGGAAGGATTGTCACCACCCGCTGTCACGCTCACCAGCAGGGCTGATGGGGTTGGGGCTGCCTGTTGGACCCCCGCCGCAGCCCGGCAGCCCGTTCCGTGCCGACTGCTGCAGATCCATGAGGTGGTAACAGCTTCTGGTGAACATGACTAATCCCAGCAACATTTGAACCAATAACCCCGAGGTGAACAACTTCGCAGCCTCTTAACATTTTCTCAGAACGCCTGGTTTGATATTTTAGTTCCCAGACCCCCGCCCCCCTCCCAGCTATAAATAGATCTCTGTTTTTAAGATTTTGCTTATTTTGCATAACGTATCTTGTCTGGAATACAATTTATATTTTATCACAAGGAGCAACTGTCTTATTAAACTAGGAAATATTTTTCCTTAGGTAATTAACGTCCATGCCAATTTTGACAAGAGATACTCGCTGCAGTTATGGGACATATCTTAATGTAATTAACTGTATTTGGTTCCAGCAATCATAAATATAGAATTTCAGTACTTCTTCATCTGTAAACTGCATAACTTTCTAAAAAGGACATGTTGCTTATTTTTTCCTGCTATTACTTTAACCAAAAATGACAATAAAACCAGCAAAATTATTTTTTAAGATATGCTGAAAAAAAAAAGATGTTGAAATCCTGGTTTTGGCCGTGAATGTTTACAAATATGAGTTGACTGATGAACCCACAAATTGCTCATCCTAGAAGCAACCCTGTGACCGTGTAAAAAAAAAAAAACAACAAAACCCTAATTACCAGCAGAGCGAGGAGCTCTCTCAGAATAAGCAAAATTTCCGTTCTCTGATTTAGCCTCTTTATTTCATGGTTCAAATTGGCACAAGGAGCCAAGGCGGCTCAAGAGTCAGGAGAGCGTGGCCACGAGAGGATTTTAATTTATTGACGGCTCTTGCCCTACTGTACAGTCGCCGCGGCTGTTTGAGTGTAATGGATGAAACAGATGTTTGACACCGCAGCACCTCTTCATAACTTCACTCTTCAAAAACAGTTTTACAAGTGCTCGCTCGCGTTGGTTCCCATTCAGCACAGGAAACTGAGGTCATGGTGAAACATGAGGCCCGGGCAGGAGCTTGAACTCATGTGCACCGCAGCTGGGTCCGCGTCTTCTGAGCACGTTAGCAATTCATGGAGCAACCATAATTTTCAACTTACGGACAAAGAAATAAAAGTGTTGACACCCTTATTGTAACATCTGCGAAAGGGAAAAATATGAGCCCGTTGCTAAATATCCAAAGGACGGAGGTTTCTTTACGCTTAATTTTTATTCATTATCGGATGTGATTATTTTTAATGTGAAAAAATTTCTTCAGGTTTCACTATCAACACCGAAAATTACTTTCTGGAGCATAGTTTTCTTAGGATTGCTTAGGAGCAATAATTCAAAAAGCAAGCGGCTTTTCTGATATTCTGAGCTTTTTTTTTTTCCTAGATGATTATTTTAACACATGCTCATCTCTGAGAATGTCAAAAAATCTTCCCAGGCATGCAATATAAGTAATTTTGTAGCTTGTTTTAATAAAGAGAACATAAGGTTCGTGCAGTTAGATTTACCGATCACCTTCTATTACCTTCCCCATGAAAACAATTTAGGTCCTGATATTTGGTACCCGATTTGGAAAATGATAGCAGGGCACCAGCCTGAGGAAGCTGATTTGTGACCGGTTCAAAAATCCCGTTATCAGAAGTTTTTCTCTTGCTCCTTTCCAGTACGAGCACCCCGACAGCCTCGGGGATTTCTCCAGCACTTTCATGGAAACGAATACCTGCCTGCAGCAAGCCACTGCTCATCTCCCAGCGTTCACACGGGTGCTACGAACTTTCTGCATCTTTGCTCTCTGTCTTCGGTGGACCTCCACGTACGATTGCATTACTGCACTTAATTCAGACCTTTGGTGAATTACTGGCGCATTCCGCAAAGAAAATGTGGTTGTATCTATCAGTCATACAACACAAAATTATTAAGATGCCAAAAGAGCGTCAGCAGTGCTAAAAATGAAGCTTCCTACAGCTAGGTGAAACCAAAACTCCAAAATGCAGTTTAATGAGAGATTTTCCCATGAGGCTGGACTGGGCAACCACCTTCCACCCATCCCTCAACTTTTTTTAATGCAAGGAGTTGGTGGATTTGTCCAGGGGAAACCCAAATATTTGCTGCGCTGCTCTTCAGAAGCACCTGTAGGAAGATCCACAGAAGCAGAATCTCCATTTCCCTGCCCCAGCTGCTCATGTGGGCCGTAGGAAATAAAGGCTGTAAAATCCGTAAAAGGCTGTAAAAGCTTCTGCCAGCTACAACAGAAAGTGGCCTGTCACATGGAAATCCCTTAAACTCCTCCAAAAACACTTTTTTTTCTCTTTACCTGTCTATTTCCACAGTGATAACATGCGTTATTAGGAACAAAATATCTTTTATGGTAGAATAACCTGAATATTTGCAGAAAATCGGCTGCTCCGCGCAGCAGCAGAGCCTGGGGCGGGCGATCGCCGCTGCCTTCATTCCATCTGCATCCAGAGCCACAATCCTTACTCTAAACCAGTTTGTACAAGGGGGAAAAAGTCACGCGTGTGGTTTACAGCTTTGTTTTCTCAACCTTTGGCTGTTGTTTGGTTGGTCTGTGTCTAACCACCGTCCCCGGCTCTAGGATGAGTTGTGTGATGAAGCACAACGGGAGAATTTCTTGGTTTTATTCTCTATTATCCCTTCGCAACCCGATGCTTGTCCTGTCGCTGGCGTAGAGACAACGCCAGATGAAGTTGGTGGAGATTTTCCTTCACGTCTAAGGGTTTTCCGTAGGGCTCATCCCAATTCCCAGCAATAGTGACAGTTAGTTATCTTAAAACATCTATGGAGAGCTTAACGTCATCCAGAGGACAAAGCCTTCAAGTTCACATGAGGTGGCTTTGCTTCTTTGGAACTGGAAAATGCACGATAGGAAAAGTTTCACAATTAAGGACAAGCCTACATAGTTTGGTTTGTTGACAATCTTGCAAAAACAAACAAAATGACTCCTTACCAAGGTTTGCTAGAAGCCCATAGTTTGGTTTCTTGTTTTTTTTTTTTATTTCCTATGGGAAAATAAGGTTGCTCCATAAAACTGCGGGGAAAATTTGAGCTGACAGCCCCAGATTAAATTCACTTCTCTAATTCTGAGAAGGCGACAAGTTTAACAATTCTGGCTTGGCTCAGACGACGCGGGTTGTAGGCTGTGTCTGCAGGAGATGTGAGCGTGCCTGCTGTGACGCCCAGGCCTGGCTTTTTGGGGTGACCACAGGGTCCCTCTTTCCCAGGCACAGGCAGAGCAAACATCATCGCAATCCACAAAAAAGGCAGCGCTCTGTCATGTTTCTGCCAAAACCGTAGAGTGGCTGATATACCCACTTGGAACTGGGCTCAGCTAAGCCTGTACCCAAGCAAACGGCTAAAAGAGGCAGAAGACGTCCTTTCTCTGATTTTTTTTTTAAAGAACATTTTGGAATACGGGTTCATCGACAATTATTTTTAAAAGAAAATGGAGATGACGCCTTTCTGACCTCAAATTTTCTATTGGAGGAGGGAAGGTCCCATGAAAACTGTTGCTATAGAGGTTGTAGGTGCCGGAGCTGGAGTCTGAGGCAGCTTCTGGAGACACCTGGCTTTCAGCATCTTTATCCCTCTCCCTCTACACTCACCAGCTCTGGCCTGAACCATGGGTAGTTACATGCTTTTTAACCATTTTTTGTTGAGATACTGGAAATTCTTAGATTTAGTCATGCCTTCGGACCCTGAACTCTTGCTGCTTGCGGCCGCTTGTGATATTACGTCTTGGTTTAAAGTCCCAGCCCAGAGGTGAAATACGACTTCTGAGCTCTTTGGAAAAGTTGTTAGGTTTACAATTAGCAACGTGAACAATGTCAGGCTCTGTCTAAAGGCTACAAGTGTGAAATCTAGTTCTGCCAGTAAATTGCTACCTTTGCTTTAGCATTGCAAGCCATGCTCTCAAGTTTATTTGAACACATAAAATATGCTAAATGTTTAGCAGCACCACTGTGTAAAGAAGAGTTGGATGAAGTATATATTTTTAAATACAGCGAGTAATAAAATGTTGAGTAAATTCCCAAGAATGTAATTTTGGGGCAAGTACAATAGATTGCTTAATGGAGTATATTCCCAGGTCTGCTGTTTTTATTCCTATTTTTTTTTTCTCCTACTTTAATCTCCTTGCCCAGTCAGAGGTGGCTGCTATGGGAGCTGCGAGGAAGGGGGTTCATCCGTAGACACCTCCAATATTGCAGCAACAAGAGAAGGGGCATGGGGTGGGCATCCAGCAGAGCCCGTGCGAGCCAGCATCCAGCTGGGGGAGACAGCACAGAGCTGTTCGGCGCAGGACTGGATGGCTGTTTGCAGAAAGACCACAGAAGACATAGAAAATTATAAAATGAAAAAAGAAAAGCAAAGAAGCCTCCTTCACAAATTCATTTTCTCCAAATTTATTTCCTTTCCATTTAACTATGTTGAGAAAAATCCTTGTGGACTTCATCAGAAAATCACTCTCTCCATTTTAGGTTCTAAATTGAGTTTTAAGTAGCTAAACTGTGTGAGAAACCCAAATTCTCATCTAGACGGTTCAGATGATGGGCAGAGCCACCGCTGCGGGTTGAAGGGAACAGCTGTGGTCGGTATTGCTTCTTTCCAACCCAGTGTTTTTAGTTCAAGCTTTCTAGAATGATCATTTTTAGTTGTTATAAAGTTTTAGCAATTGTAACTCAACTTCTGTTTTGAAGCACCAACCAAATACTGTTATAAAAATTGCTCAACTAATCCAGTTTAATTATCTTTACTTATATATATATATATTAAAAATACCAGTGGGTACCATTGAGCAGTGTCTCTCCTGTGCTGTATTTGACTTATCAGCTAATACAGTGCAGTACTAATAATTTAAGAGATCTTCAAACTGCAACTCTTCAGCACTGAACAAGAAGTCTTTGGAGGACTGAGAACAACTTTCAGTGCTATTTGCTGGATTTGCCCACCTGTGAGTATTTTTTGTGGGTTTTACTTGAATATACATTTATATCTCCCATTAATTTCCACAGGCTGGGAGGCTGCCCTTGTAAAGAGAGAAATCTCAGCATCCCTAATGAGAGGCTGATGATTCCCAAGCTCTACAGCATCTCCAGGAGATATTTGGCAGGGATGGATGTGTTGTCACCTCTTCTTCTCCACGGGAGCTTTTTCCCTGAGAAAACCCAGCCAGGGTGCTCAACCCCCGGCTAATGTCACACCAAGGAAACGGGTGGAGCCAGACCACAAAAAACACCGAAAATCCGTGACTAGAACTTGAATTCTTTGCTTAGGTAAAGGCATTTCCTAACTTCGACAGTCAACAAACAAACGAAAAAAAAGGACAAAAGTCCCCTTCCCCAAATCAAACAGCCCAGAGCAGCACACTTTTGTACAGGAAAAAAACCCTTTGGGTTAATAGTCTGTGTTCTTCTTTTTGCACACAGAGATTCTTATTTTTTCTATATGTATTCCACAGGATCCACACAAATTGAAGATAATTTGGGAAGACTCTCTTTTTAGTAGCTAAACACACTGAATTTAAATTTGAAATCTTGTGAGACCATTTCCTGAGTTTCCTATGAAAAAGCTTTCTGTAAATACATAGAAATAAAATCATTAAAATGTTAATGCAACCTCTACAATCAAACAGGAGACCTGCTGGAGACTGGGTCAAAACCAAACCATATAAAAGGCGCTTTCTTAAAACAGACTCCCAGAGATTTTCATAATTTTCCTTTTAAAACGTCAGTGCAATCTTTTGGTTTTTTTCAGTCAAATCTAGAGCAATTCTACATAATGAAAGGAAAGAATGAATATAAACGTGTAGCAGAATGACTTCTAGGATTCTAGGTTCCCATCTCTTTAGGACGACTGTTTTTTCCTTATGGCATGGGTCTACACTTTTAAAGTTGCTATGAAATAATGAGAAGTTGGGGAGAGGAGGGGAACAAGCATCGTTACCCTGGAAAACTCAATTAAAGAGACCCCAAATGATGTGTCTATAATGCCACTAGCTGTAGAGCCAAATAGATTACCCAGGTGAGAAGAGGAGAACTAAAATAAAAGTCACTGCCATACGTGGGAAGCCAAGAGTGCCTTTCACACCACTGATTATTTTCTCTGAGAAATGGTATTTTTCAAGAATGTGTGTTGCCTAAGGTGTTGGAAGCTCCTATGTTCAGAAAACGGTGCTGCACCAGTGTGTGCTTTTAACATACACCCATAGAATAAATTTACTGATTAATTAGTGATACATGCACGTAGGTAGCTTCTAATAGTTGGTGTTTCCAATGTCACAACATCCAGTTTGGCAGATATGTGTCAAGCATTAATTAATTGCCTTAAACTTGTAGAGTTTCTGGCCCATGGAAAGACCCAAAGACCCTCTCTCCACCCTGCATGGGGGCTGGGTTGATGGCCACAAAGAGGTGGGGATTCATTAGGAAGAATTTTATATTTTTGCTAGAAATAAATGTTTCCCCTGTGCGGGTGATGAGGCACTGGACCAGGTTGCCCAGAGAAGCTGTGGATGCCCCATCCCTGGAGGTGTTCAAGGCCAGGCTGGATGAGGCTTTCGGCAACCTGGGCTAGTGGGAGGTGTCCCTGCCCGTGGCAGGGGGTTGGAACTCGATGATCTCTAAGGTCCTTTCCCAGCCAAACCATCCTGTGTTTCTATGATTTGTCATACAAGTGACTCTAAATACCGATGGGTGGACAACCGCCTCGATGGCAACACAGCTGAACTGAGCCTCCAGCAAAGCTTCAGCTGGAGGGACCTGAGTGCAAATGTTCCCGTTCACTTTTCGTGGCTTTATTCCACGGTAGGTGACACTGCTCTGCAGCATGTTTTACGTGTATCTGAAAAAGCTCAGGTTCTCTCCTTACGCTGTATTTTGTTTGGATGTGACCCGTTCTCCAATTTTCTGATAAAATGAGAACATAATTCACATATTAGCGTTTCAAAACCTGTACAGCTGCAGAATGAGTAAACAGTGGAGTGAGTAATCATTACTAATCCGCACTGGAGAAAGAGAGAGGGAGGGAAAGAAAAAAAAAGCCCTGCATAATTTTGTGGTGTGCTAAACCAAAAAAAAAAAAAAAGTTTTGCACTTCTTAAAACGTATCAAATTCTTTTTTTTATCTGTGTTTTAGAGGTGATAGAGAAAAATCTATCTTTTAGCTGAACTAATCTCAAACAAATTAATATCCTTTTTCAGATAAATTTGTTTGGGGAAACTTGAAACTGTAGCATAACCTATTGATTACATTATTTGAATTAAGTTTTAGAAATCCTACAGCTGTTTGCTGTCAAAATTTAAACCTACTGTCTATTTTCAGCTGTGCACTTAATACACATTTCACCTGGTGACTCAATAACATTTTAATATAAAAGTACATGATCACGGAACATATGTTCAGTGTTCATACGAGGCTTAATAGCGACAGAAGGGGTAACAATTAGCAGTTCTGTTTTTCTGGGTATACAGGGTCCAAGTTTAAAGTTTTTCCTGGGCTGCTTCCAAAAAATCTTTGTTTCTAGTGCCTTGACCTTTGAGGAGTTTGGAATCAATGAGCCACGTTGCCTTCCATAAGGGTGTCAAGTGCAGAATAAAAAACTGCATCACATCATTTTTCACCGCGGCCAGATGAGGTCTGAGTGAAGGAACAAGGAACAGGAAAGCAAGAACATCTGAAAAATTGACTCTGCAAGCTGGAATGTGATTCTGCAATAAGGGGCAACTCTCCTTTTTTTTTTTTTTTTCCTTGATTTTTTTTTTTTTTTTGCCAGAGTAGGCAGGTTGTAGACAGATCTGGGTCTCAGCCTCCCACCCCCGGGGCCCCCATGTCAAGGAACGGTGATAGAGCGCCGTTCATTTATGCAACATCTGTAACGCATAGAGCAACGTATTAATAGCTCAATATGCCAATCTGCCACTGTGCATTTTGACCTAGCGGGGACCAGAAGCATGGAAGGTCTGTAAGGCAGATGTGGGAATGGCAGCGGCGGTGGAAATTAAAGACAGACACGAAGATTTTTGCACATAGCATCGCGGAGCGGTAGTTCTTCTGGAAGAGGCTAATGCTTCCAGCTCAGTTAGGAGGTTAATAGAGCTAATCTTCTGTATCACTATTATTTATAACATGTTGTTGGACTTAATGTTTATGAAGCTCAAGCTGTATGTGCACATCCAATTATGTTTTCTTACCGCCATGGAGGGTTTTATGAAAAGGAATATTGAGTGAATGCTTTATTGCTGAAAAATATTGTATTGGTTAGAAGGGAAGTTAATCCAATAGGAGGTAAAAAACAGTAACAAAGGCTACAGCAAACACGAGATGCTTTAAATTCATTGCATGACATTCTCACCCTAATTATTAGCCCACACTGGGAATAAAAGCAGCACCCTCATCTTCAAGTTATTATTTTTTTTTTCCTTCCTTCATTTTTATTGCACATTTACATAAGACTTGTATGCCTTGTACTCCTTCAAGGCAGGCTCATAATGTTTCTTTTAACCCTTTACTTCTCTTTACACAGCCTTGTAGGAAGTTTAATTTGCACCCACGGAGGCAGTGGAAGGCAGGTGGCAATGGTGCAGGCAGCTGGGCTGGAGGTGGCCAAGCCACGATGGGCGCAGAGGTGGCTGGAGCTTGAACGAGAGCCCAGTGGTTCAGATGGTTATCCAGCCCCCAGAGTCCCTTGGGTTTGGAAAGCTGGAAAGCTTTTTTTGGTGAGATTTCCAGTATTTCCTGCTTCTAATTGAATGGGAAATATTGCAAGAGCAAATCTTTCTCATGGTATACAAGGACCAGCCCCACACCTGGCAGCAGAAACGTCCAGTGGATGGTTGAGTGAGGAAAAAAAAAAGCTCTTTGAAAAATACCCTGGCTCACGTGAAAGACCATTGTTTTTACAGTTAGGGAGAGGAGGAAGAATGAAGTTGGGTTTTGCGGTTTATACTTTATGCTTAATATAAGGAGAGTTAAAGAAAGTATGACTGAAGGAAAAAGAGGGAAGGAAGGAAGGAAGATTAGTCAGTTAATAAAGGAGATTTATGTTAGTGACGGTAGGTAGGCAAATTGCACTGCTAAATGGGGTATGGACTTCTTTTATGTGGACAAGAGAATTTATCAATTTTATTTAACTGAAACTGCACCATAATCGTGTCCTCAGGGCCGTGGCTGGAGGAGACACCCATCGCACAGAGAAACTGGTCTGGAGGCACCCGTCCTGGCTGACGGTCCCTGGGGCAAAAATTCAGGCAGGTTAGGAACAATCTTCTACATATTTTTCCAACAATTTTTGCTGTGCTAGGGGGATTAGTGGATTTCATGCTGCAATTTTGATCAAGGGTTGTTATTTCTTTCTTTAATCTGTATCACAAGTGGAACGTGCACTAGGGATGCTGTGGCAATTCCATTTTTTCAACAGAGGAGGACTTTGAGGGCTGAGCGATGAGATCAAGCCATCTCCAAGCCTGAGAAGATCTTGGTTGATGATGAAAGTAGTCTTCTCTGTCATGGTTGTCTAACAGACCAGACAAAAAGATGCAACCACATGAAGCATGGGCAGATGGTTGGTGTCTGACACATGTCCAACTGGTTTGCATGAGCGTTTCTACCCAGAGTGCTGGAAAGCATCTGTGTAACCAGTGGCTGATGAATTTCCTTGGAAGCCTTCATGATTTGAGCTTGTGTTATGTATGTTCCTGGTTATACGTGAATTTCTAAAAACACATGGGTTGTTCTGAAATTCTGTATGCCATTATTAAATTCAGTGTTTCCAGCAGGAATTTAGCTCCTCGTGTTACAGACAATAAGACTTGATGAACTGCTACGAATGTGCTATCTGCCTGAAGTTGGGAGGGCTCCTACTCCACAGCAGGATTTGCAGGAGTATGCCCAGCCTAGGACAGGAGTTTTTACTCCACTGGTCACATACCTGTGTCTTCATATCTCTCTAAGATCTGTCACAGGTGTAGCTATAGGACTAGAGTCTCAAACAAGAATCAGAGTAGAAAAAATTATGGTTATTCCTCTACAGACAAAAATAAATAACACTCTGTGGCTGGTATTTCATTTATCATTTATGCACTTGAATCTATACTCACCTAAATCCTATACATATGTCCTTAAATGCCTGCAGAAATCTCAGATTTCTCCTCTTCAATTACAGGTACCATACAAAGCCTGCTTTCTATTAAAAAAAAAAAAGTATTCAGAAAAAGTGCATTCTTTCTCAATCCCTAAGCCATTTGGCACTTCAGCAAACCATTAAAGACGTGTGCTTTGCAAAGCCAAAAATATATCCCTCTCAAAACCCCACCCTCCAGTGTCTTCTGAGAAAGTAACATAGGCAAACGCAACGGCAAGAGTGAAGAGTGGCCAAGGGGCAAGTGGAAGCTCAGATGTCTGTAGAACGTCAAAGTAGGGTGAGAAGAACCAGGAAAAGGAATGGTGAGGATTTGGGATGGCCATAGGTTGAACACCCCATTTTCTCATTGAATCCTGTGGGTGTACAGAAATTGGCTAAGGACCAGCAGCACATATGAGTGTCTTATGCTTGGTTTTGAGAGAAAATTCGGTGTCGAATCTTCAGATAAGGCTGGGGTCAGGGTTCAAAAGGGCAGGAAGTTGGCTGACTTGGTTTGTTGCTAGACTTAGGGACATTTGGTTGACCTCATTGCTTAGTCTTCTTTACCCTTGCAATGGCAAGATGTACATTTACATTTTGTTGAAATGAAAGTATCTCTTTTTGAAGTAGATGTATATGAAATAGCCAAAGCTAAGATGAAAATTATGGGTAGTGTCTGGGGGAAAAAAAGGTGAATTTAATAATTTATGATTTTGGTCTTTAAGAGCTGAAGTGGAATGAGAGTCAGCTGAAGCTGAGTCATTGTTTGTGGGAGATAAGACTTGATTTGTCTCGGATCGAGTCTATTATTGAAGTCAGGATTAAGCTTTGAAAAAAGTGAGACAAAGCTCGTATTGTTACTGCAAATGTCTAGTAGAAAACTGAATTGTAAACTGGCATTAGAATGAGTCTGAAAAGTTTATTTAATTTGGTGATAATTATGGAAGACCTGAAGGAAATGATTGGAAAAAGAGATTGTGGAAAATAAAAAGGCTAAGCGACGTATTTCTATTGTTATACTCACCCAGGTTGAGTTGAGGCTTTATTATCACGAGAACTCAAACTTCACAGCGATTTTGAACCACCCCCCTTTCGAGATGCTCGGTGAAACTAACACTGCAGGGAAATGTTGTTGCACTTTAGGATTATCCAAAGGTCAAATATTCAGAATGCTCTAATAGGAAAAAAATAGCGCTTAATTTAATGGAATAATATTTAATAGGGGAAGAAAAACATTCGAAATTGGAAGACTCTATCATCAAAAAATTAAAAAAAAAATCAAGGAGAATGCCAAAACCTCAGAGTTTTTGCTGTTTCACAGCACTGTACGTGGGCAGCACACAGGACAAAAGGCACCAGGCATTCAGGAGGTCCAGTGGGCTGCCTTCAATCTGAGAAACAGTCTGCTTCTGGTTTCTGGAATAAATCTCCACTTGTCCACGAGTGAGTGCAACCTTCAGCACTTTATTTTTAATTCTGACTCCTCCTAAATCAGATTCACTTTTGCAAATTTTGGTTCTCTCGCAGATCCTCTATCTGGACATTCTTTGTCGAAAATTTAGCCGGGCAGCAAAACAAAAGAGGATTGAGAATGATTTTTTGCTTTGTCGGTAGATCCATCACATTCCAGACGTCGCTCCAGCTCATGGCAGCCAGGCCATGGAGAACACGATCCATTGGCGGTCAGCAATGCCCATTATGGTGGATACTCAGCAATATGATCTTCTCTTCAGTGCTTCCGCATGTAGAGGAAAACACTCGGCTGTTCCAGAATAAAATGACGAATTTGAATTGGTGGATGCTGAGTTTCGAGCTATGAGATGTACAGGTTAGCTTGGAAAGTCAACGTCACTTGGAGATCCTGCTTACAGAGTGAATGACTTCTCTTTCAATCTACTATAAAATGTTCTTGAAACATAATTGTCTCAATAGCACTAAGTAAAGGCATTCAGGTTTACTGGAGTTTTATCAGATCATCATCATTTTGGGGAACAATGCAGGAACATGAGTGTGTAAATCAACGTAACATCTGCCACCCCTCAACCACTGCCAGCCACGTTACTAAACACACGAAATCTTTAAAAAATATTGTCTTGATTTTTCCCTACTTTCAATAAACATTATAAACTGAGCTGTAAAATATCCCCATTTCCTCCTCTCCGTATCGTTGGCTTGATAGACATTGCAAAGAGGTGGCAGATGTCTCCAGCCAGCGTCCATCCTCCCATCCCTGACCGAATCCCTGCAGGCAGGGGTTGGAAGTCACCGGCAGTGTTTGGGCAGGTCCTCGGGGGAGCGGAGTCCCGCTGCCCTGGCCTCCCACCGCCTTCCTCTGCTGTACCGGAGATGCCCAGGCAGGGGGTCCACGTTGGGGTTACACTGGGCCACTCTCCCCGCTGCAAACAGGAACCTCCAGCAATGCTAAACAAATCAGCCTGCCAAGGTTTTTTTTTCTTTTTTTTTCTTTTTTTTTTTGTTCCTAACTTTCCCATAAAAAGATTCAGGTAAATGTAGCATGACGAGCCAATTTAAGCCAATTTCAAAGTTATTTGAGTAATTGGTTATTAAGATAACACTCTCAAATTTCAATTCAGCAATTATCCTCTTAAAGATACAGAATGGAAGTATAGGAGGAAAAGCATATGCATTAAAGTTACAGAGGCCCTTTTTGAAAAAAAAAAAATTAAAAAAAATGTGCAGGCATTTGGAAAAAACACGTAGCTCCTAATCTCACTGAACTGAGACTTATCTTCTAACATGTGCAACCCTTCTATGTTGAAAGCAAGTGTTTCTAAATTTTGGAAATGGAGTTGACTATTATTAGTGCTCGTAAAGATTAAGAGACTAAGTGAAGACCCTCCTTTTAATATATGTAAGCTCCTTACCCATAACTTAAGAACCACAAGGGGACAGAACATTGTCTTCCCACAAGGCTGCACTGCAGACTGATGCAGAGTGTGATGATGGAAATAATGGCTTTGGCAGAAGTACTTGGTTTGGAGCCAATTTCTCCATCCTAATGAATGGTGGAATTACTACAGAAAAGCTTTAGAGTTTAAAAAAAAAAAATTAAAAGTTGAAAAAAAAAAAGAAAGAAAAAGAAAAAAGAAAGGAAAAATGTGCAGCTTATTCCCCGTTAATCAACTTCATAGGATGGATGGCCATGACCAATTAACTATTCCCGATATTACTGGTTAATCACACAGCTGAAAGGACTTGTGTTCGCTCCTTGGCTGCTGAAAGCAATAGTGTACAATCAGCAAACGTTCACCAGAAGATTAAGGCTATGCAAACGCTGGAAAGTTTCCTACGCTAGCAAAGTTGCCTTTCAGGATGGTCAAGTTTTGGGGTTTTTTTTTTTAATTCTCAAAATGGCACTAGGTGCGGTTTAGGGCGCTGTTATTGAGACCTGGGGAACAGGCATCAGCAAAAAAATGGAAAAGAGCGAATCCTGGTGGAGTGGGGTCGGGGTTGTGTTCAGGCTCGTGCACCCGCACACGGACCAGCAACATGCAAAGGATCAAACCAAACCGGACAGGAAAAAATATGAAGCTGGGTCTGATTTGCTCCTGCTGAAAGTTCATGTAGTTCCACTGGAAATTTCTGTGGAGTGAAGCCAACTCTCTGCAGCTGAGAATCTGTCCCTTTTGTGTTCCGACCAGTTCTGATAATTAAAGATATATTAAGACAGCAGAGAGAGCGGTGTAATCAGGACTGGGGAAAATACTTCAGCGTTATTTCAGCTGGAGTCTTTCTATTTTTTTTTTTTTTTTGTGACTGAGATTGTTCAAATAATATGTCCCCAGGGGACAGAGTAAAAATATAGATTCTAATTTGAATAAAGATAAACACCGGATTGTATATCACGAAATATGCTGGTGTAGCATATGCAGTACATGCTGGATGTTAACACCGAGTATTACGTAGCCACAACACCCAGCCAACTTACTTTTATCGTGCTAATGCATTTTTTACCTCCAAACATTAATATTTTTATATCTATATATATGTACTGCTACAATGCCATATTCTCAGGTTTTACAGTTTCGCTGCGTTTTTCTGGCAAAGGTTACAATGGAGGAAAAACGCCAACTGGAACATGTCAGAAAACAAGATCATAAGGTTTCACTCAAGTTGCTTAAATTATTATGTAGGAGGTATATTATCGACCTTTTAATAAAAACCTTTAGAGTCTCCATGGAAACATTTTTACATTGACATATAAAAACATAAATGGGAAAAAAAAATGTTGTAAAAAACTGAATCTGGTCTCTTGTTCGTAAATTAGAGGCTGCCTCTACTGTCCGGCGCCTTATCTTCGTTC
This sequence comes from Pterocles orientalis, assembly GCA_011057875.1. NCBI lineage: Eukaryota > Metazoa > Chordata > Aves > Pterocliformes > Pteroclidae > Pterocles > Pterocles orientalis. Next base: position 255,386 of record WKFP01014375.1, on the reverse strand, counting down.
CGTTATGCAAATACAACTGCTGGATGATGATTCATTAGTTGAGCATCTCAGTGTACCCTGTGAAGTGAGGTATTCAAGTGGTTTTAGCCTAAAATAGCACTTACTGTTTCGGTAATGCAGTTTCCACCTACTTTTAAACCAGGACAGCACATCAGCGCCTTTGGACTCGGGTTCAACGCTCAGTAGATGGAACACTCAGAAATACCCACTCCCAAAAATCAAAGCTCAACAGCAAGTGTCCTCTTGGTTTGGTTTTTTTTTTTTTTTTTACTTAAATTAAGAGACTCTCATCCTGGCTGGCCTGACTTTCCAGGAGTTTGCAGCCTTTACAGCAGAGGAAAATCCTAGGCTAGCCTCAGAATCTGGTGGTTTGGGAAGGGCGAGGAGTCTCATCGTTAGAGATAAGGATCAGTCCCTCTTGATTTGAATTCCAGAGCTCTCAGCTGTGGCCCGCTGACACCTCGTCAGCAGCCGTGACATTTACCAGCCATACACCGTTTGTACCAGCCTCAGCTCCAGAGGCCGGATGACAAGACGCAAAAACATCAGAACCCCGATTACAAGGCGAAGGAAGAAGTTTTGTGGTGTTAAGAGAGGAGTGCAATAAAAAGAGCGCAGAGATTGTTTTCCAAGATGCATGAACACTTTCTCGGTTTAAACACACCACTAAACATGCTTTTATTTACAGATAATTCTCTGGCACGGAGCACTTTTACTGTAATCTCTCAATTCCTCCTTTAATCAGAGCAGAATTGCACCAGCCGTTTGCAGGAGCATTCTTTACACGAGTACACATGAAACGGCTTTTAGGGGAGCCTGAAGAAATAAAATTGTCAACATTTACTGAAAAAAAAAGCAGTTCCGAAAGAAGCATTGGTCAGGTATCGCCTACTGATGCATTTATCTGCCTCATATACTAAGACAAAGAACAAAAAAATTCTACAAGTGAACCATTCAGCTCCCCATCAATTTGCAAGTTAAAAAAAAAAAAGGCTGATTAGCACATAAATCTAAAAAAAGTTTTATGAAGAGTCTTCCTAGACAGGTAGATGTTTTCTGAATACAGTGGATAGTGTAGATTAATTGTAAAGGTCTGAGTTCCTTACAAAGCCCAGTGAAATTGTTGAATGCCTTTGCACACTCTTCAAGAGCATCAGAGAGGGTTCAGGATGAAACAACTCCATAGAAGTTAATTTTTAAGCAGAATTTCACATCGAACCAAACAGCTGTCCTCCCCGAACCAACACAAGTAAAATTTTTTTGTATATATACACACACAATATATATATAAACTCATGCAAACTTATTTTTAATATATTTTTTTTCAGTCCGTATCAGTTGATGTTACAATTTTCAGTGACCTCAGCTGCTGAATCAAGGGGACATCCTAGATTTTCATCCCTGGAGAGGTTTCGCAGTGCCTCGAGCTTTGTGTGAATAGCTAACATTGCGAAAGAAACCGATTTTCACAGAGTGTTTGGCACCAGTTCGCTAAATACCAAAATCTCCCGAAAGTATCTCAAATTCATCTTGGCCAGGCTAGCGAGAGGAAATAGGTAAAGGGAGTAAGTCATGATAAAGTGATTGTTGAAACGAATGAAGGGAAGTGTTGAAAACGTAGAGAGGGCATTGTCCAGTATTACTCAGGAAATAAAATTGGAAAAAAAAAAAAAGCTGATATTAAAAATTGGAAAGATCAGAGGAATTTATATGTATATATATAAAAATATGAAAAAAAACTTTATATGCGCATTGCATGTCAGAGAACTCAAAATCTCTTGAATAGCAAAGAATTTCTCCCTTTTGTAGTTACTATTAGGAAGACTCTAGTGTCTGTTTGGAAAAGGCACGGGCACAAGCTGACTCTCGTGCTCAGGGCACGATGCAGGGATGCCCACAGTTTCCGTGGTCTCTAATAAATACAGCTGGAACTCGCAAGGACACTTCTGCACGTGTAAGCACGAAGGACTGAACTACCATATAACGAGACTCCCATCTGGCAAAATATATTGAATTCTAGAAAGTGTAGTTTAGAAGGAAAGCACACGTATTCTGGTTGTTTTAATTAGCTGCTTTTTTTTTTTTCTTTCTGTTGTCAGAAATTTAAATTTCACCATTTTATGTGCGTGCTGTCTGCTAAATGCTCCCTAAAACACGGTTGAACATTTCATCTGTGAAATGATTGAAGATCAGCCTGGCTGTTCCCACTGGCGGGGGATGACAGCCTTGTTCTTCACCCCGCAGAGTTTGACGTCTCCGGTGACGCCGGGTGACCACCCAGCATGGCGAGCCCTGCCGCGCTCTACGGCTATCGCATTTCTCCCGGTTGTATTTCACCTTTCCCTTTGCTCTTCTACGCCTGGAAGCAAAGTGGAAAATATCTTTCCTGCAAAACTGGCCAAGAAGGCAGAGGCCACACCAGAAGGGGCTGTGCCGGCGCTGTGGAAGCATCAATTTTTGTCTTTTCATCAGGGACAGAGCTGCAGCCCCAGGTCCCTCACCTGGGACCCCCCCAAGGTTTTGTGGCCGTTGGAGCCAACGTCCCCCCCAATAGCTCTTGCAGGAGTCACACCTCACCTCCCTCGTTCTTCAGTCCTCTTGTTCCCAACACGAACCGTGGCTTGTATCCGCAAACTGGCCCCCAGCTCTGATCTTAAAACATGGTGCCGGGGCCAAAAAAAATGTGCCAACATTTTTGGCAAATCTTCCGGCAGTGTTTGTGCAGATCTCTGCAGGTCATTAACCTTACATCGCTGGCGATGAGGCTGGGCATTGCAAATGGATTTGCGTGGTCTCCAAGGCTCAGTCCTTGTCAGTCCAAGCATCCCGTGCCAGCGCAGGAGCAGCTAAAGGAAGAATCCTCTTGCCCATCCTCTTGAATGAAGTGCAAATGTTGCGCTGTGCTTGCAACAGAAGAGAAAGGGCCAGTAAAAGAGGAAAAAAAAAAAAAAAAAGGAAAATTGCCAAGGAAAATCACTGTGAACTTCCCACCCCTGCAGCACATCAGACAAGAGGGGTCGTCAAGGCTCCAGAGCTTCATGAGACTTCCCCACATCCCAGATGCTGCTCCCGCCTTCCCAGGAGTTCATCACCTTCTCCTTCCCCGACACGACAGTGCTGCCACTGCGAATCTGCTCCCTGCCCTGCCAGCCTTATCTGGAGACAGTTCCAGAGCTGGGGAGGAACACCCCAAAGCAGGTCAAACATCCTAGTTTTTTCTTACAACACCCTGGACATTTCCCCCCCACACGATGCCTTCAGACACAAGGATGTACCCATTAGAGTATCTGCACTTAAACACCAGGAATCTATTAATTTACCCCATAAACTCAGCATCCATCCAGCAAAGGTTTATTCTTCTTATTGATATCTCTGGAAAATATAATGTGGCTTAGGGGATGAGTCCCTTGATACTTTTCTAAGTATATATTTCAAATAGATGGAATAATTTTTTTAAAAGTTTAAAATTCATACCTGCTTGTGCAGAATTTAAAAAAACAAAAACAAAAAAAACCCCAAAAAAACCTGTTCAGCAAAGTTTACAATGTGGTCACAGGGCCAAGAGACACAAAAAACCATCCACCTGGTCCGTAACCGTAGCAGGATTCAAAATGTCCCAAATGGGAGATTTTGGCCGTGCTGCTGGAATGTCACCGTGCCAGCTGGGCTCCCCTCCCTCTGTCCCCGCAAAGCCCCAGACGGGACGGGGATTGTGCAGAAGGGCTGATTGATAGAAACGACTTATAAACCTGGATGCTACTGGGTGTTGTTGGGGACAGATATAGCTTCTGAAAATTAATATGGGATGGCTGCTTCCTAATCTGTGACGTTGAGGGATGTTCGGTCAGATGGCCAAGCCCCATTTACCTCGTTAGGAGGTAGCTCAGCAGCACGGATGACTCTCAGCTAGAGCCAAGAACCGATTCTGAACAGGATATCAGCTGGTGGATTTTGGATTGAGTACTGGCAAAAGAAGAAAAAAATCTCTGGATCCTTTGAATCAGATCTCTTAACTTTTTACAAATTATTTTTTTCAGTGGTCCAAGTGATTTTGGTATCCCTGATAAGTCAATGCAAGTTTCCACACATTTGAGACATTCTGTGACGGGTTATGGCTGTAAAGTCACGTCTCTGTGTGTGTCTGAACCAAATATAAAACAAGGTAACAGAACCAAAAAAAAAAATAACGGCAGCAGTAAAAGTTCACATTCATGCTCAACAGTTAGTCTGATCACCACCAGCATCCCAGCCTTTTCTGACCACTAATGCAAGACATTTTAATTTCCTACAACAGTATAACATGTGAGTCTGTTAATATCATCTCGGTGTGCAATTGTCTGTTTAACTGTCTGTTACTCACAAGTCATCTCCAAATTTATTTTACACCTTCTTCCGACACTGAATTTGATAGAATAAACTCTGTAGGTATTATTAAGTGTAGGGTGAGTACCAAAAGTCTCTGCTCTATCAAATCGCACCCGATCTGATTTTGCCTGTGAAGAAACAGCGTGTTTTCATCCCACTTTACCCCAGTTTGGAAGCAGTTCTCACCCTGATCAACAAGCCCCATATTCCCCCATCCTAAAGTCACAGGACCACATATTTCTCCGTGTGTGTATGTGTTTGCGTCTGCGATTTCCCAATATTCCTGGCTACCGCCGTCAGAGCCATTGAACCGCTCAGCGCTGCGTGTAATAAAACACTGGAGGCATCTGGGTTTTTTTGGACGCGTGTCTTGGCATGAAGCTCTGCTTGAAGTGTTGGATTCTCTTCGCACAGTTTGGAGACCAGCATGTTTCCAGTGGAGCTGGAAACCTGTAACCACTCATATCCTCGGCTGGGTATTTGGTTGGAGTTTAGCACCGTTTGGGTTTGTTTTCAAGTTGGGGAAAAAAAAAATAAAAATTAAAGGGGGGAAACCTAAGAAAGAACAGATGCTAATACTGGAATATTAGAGCAAAGGGTTATTATCGCAGTTCGGGGAGCTATCTAACGGGCTTTTCAGACACAATCTGGGCTGAAAGTGGCATGAAAGCAAGTGTATGAAGAATTGTACAGAGAGCTTCCCCTCCCTCCACTCCTCTGACTTGTGAAATCCCATTTCTTTGAGACCCCCAATGGTTCCCATTCAGGCTCCCTACGTTGCAGTCCAGGGCTGCCTTCAGCAGAAAAATATTAGCACTTGGCCACCTGTCCATTAAGGGCATGTTTTACATTTTCATGTTTGAGCATCTCTATTTATTATGCATTTTCCATTGTGTAAATGGAACACATTTATCTAAATGTACAATAAGGATCTAGAGAGCTACAACACATCTCAGCTTTACTTCGTACCCAGAGCAGGCAAGAACCTTGCACCATTTTGCATGTCCCCACTGGCTGCTAGTCTGATTTAGTCCCCAGACACTTCGGAGCAGTTTGGGGGGTCATTCCCATGGAGGTGAGATGCCCTCCTGCTCCTCAGCTCACTGGGAGATGCTGCCCAGGCTGTAGGAAGGGGAGGTGGTAGGACAGCCAAGATTTCTTCCTATATGGTCCCAGCTGTACAACACCTCTGGATTTCTGGAGCAAGTGGGCAAGGAAAAGACCCCCAAAGTGGCCCCCTAGTACATCAGCATCTGATTGCAATTTCTGATAGCACTAATCTCTTTCTTTTTTTTTTTTTTAACACAATTTTCCATCTATCTGTGTAACCAAAGCCATGCAGACAGTTAGAAGAAAACACCAATTCTCTTTGTTGAAATGACTTTCACCCTTCTGCTATCATATTCTCTGTTCCATTTAATTTGTTTTGGTTTAGCACATTTTAGCTGAGCAAACAATTTGTCTGTTATGACTTGAGCTCATTTTAAAATTGTTAAGGAATTGTGGGTTTTTTTTCTTTTTCACAGTTTTTTTTTCTAACCTGTCTGTATTCAGCTCACACGCTGGGTTGTATTTAAACAGAAGATCAACTGATAATTGCAACACCACTGCTGGCGTCGCTCTAGCGATGAGGCTGCCAGCATTTCCAGGTTGAATTTTGGCATAAAAACGTTGCAGCCTGGAAGCCAATTTTATTAAAATGAGTAGAGGGAAAAATCTGTTTGGCCTCTTTCGCTTGATAAGAATATAAAAAGCCTGAATTTTGAAAGAATAAATTACTGTTGAAAATGCAGTCCTTGACCTGCAGGTATTTTTGTGATGTTTGCTACTGAGCTGAGGTGCCCAGGCCAATATCTGTAACTGGGATCACCCACTACTGGAGCCACCTTGTCCCAGACGAGGGCATTGATGGTGCGTTAATCACAGGCTGGGACATCAGGGATGTGCCCGACAAGTGTCTGGAGCCAGGTGCCCACTGGCCCTGCTGTGCCCAGCCTCCTGGCCCAAGCACCTCTGTGTAATCCCAAAACGATCCCAGAGCAGCTAAAAAACGATCCCCAGTTCCCTCCAGAAAATCCATATTTCTCAGTAAAAACACAACCATCCACACTCGTTATTGTCTGAGGGACCATATCCTGCCACCTCCTCTTGGAAATGCAAAACCACACACCAGCAGAATACAGATGAATATGTGCGCTCGTATAATTGTATATTTAAGCCTATGGGATAGTGATAATTACAGTTTTAGAATGGGATCAAACAGCACATATCTACAGAGACTCTTTGAAGTCAATATCTATTTATTATAATTACACAACATTTTCCATCGGACCTGAAAGCATTATTCAAGCATTAATAAATTAAGGTTCACAAAAGAAAGACAAGCTTCTCCTGCTACTGTTTATACCCATTTTATGGATAGACAAACTGAGAAGCAAAAATTTTAGGTGAGATACCTCTGTGTTCAAGCAGCACCTGGACATGGCTGGTCTGTAGTAGGTGCAGTGGACCACGGGCTTTCAAAAAACAGCACATTTAGCTCATCAGAGTCATCAGATTCTCTTGAGGTTCCCTGTGTTCTCACACTTGGAAATTTCCTGGTTGGAGATTCCAAAGGTGGAACATTTTGGGATTTAATAAAGCTGCATTGTTAATAAAACCAATAACACTTTATATTTAATATTGCCTTTATCCAACAATTACACAGATGTAATATCAGCTGTATGGAAATTTTTATTTCTGACTCTTCACATATACAAGGAGAAGATGGGAGAAGTAAAAACGGGACTTGTACAAAGTGGTTTAGGGAATTGAAGGTCAATTTGGGAGAGCTGGGAGCCAATCTCCCTGTCCCTGACTCCTCTCCTTTAGTTCCTGGATTACAGCTTGTCCCTGATGGGGGAGGAAGATATGAAGAAAATATATGTTATACCAAACAGAAATCTGAAACAACTGGGGCAGCCTTTTGAACAAGGCATAAAAGTTGGCTAAGCAGCTATTGCAAGCACAATTTAACAATGAAATATTGCAGCGCTGGAAGGAAATGTGGGTCTGAATGGAGTGGTGTTGATCCACGACCAGTGTATTATCCCAAATATCTCCAGCAGGAGGAACTGGCCAAGCTGGCTGCAACGTCAAAGTGCAACGGCTGGGGCCAACCCTGCATGGGACCACCGGTGCTTGGGAAATCCACCTTGGCTCTCATGGCTGGGCTTTTGCTGCTCTTAGAGAGAAGCAAGAAATATTTTCCTTGGGTTGTCTCTCCACTCATGCTCACCGGGCATGGGGAGTGGTGCCAGCAGAGGGTTGGTTTTGCTTGGGAACCAAAAGAGCCCATACGCCCTCCAAGACAGAGACCCTTAGGAAAGGCTCCCACCAAATTCCTCTGCTGTGATTTTCCCTTTTTCATTATGTTTGACATTTTTGAGACTGAGCTTTGTTACAGACTATTAGCCTATGGCAGTAGGCTGGGGAGATAAGACTTCATCAAGCTATAAATCACACCAAAGCGTGTAAAAATGTGAAATTCGGAGGTTGCAGCGGCAGCTCTGGTTGGGCTCGCCTGAGCGTCGTTGTACCGATTGCAATATTTCAAGCGACTCGCGGCACAAGCCAACGTTGCAGCTTGCAGGGAAATGAATTTGGTGCCTTGTGTCTGAACGGCAACACCATTAAAGTTTTGTACTTAGCATAGTTACTGACTTTGTGGGATCACTGTAGCAAGTTTTAAATGATGCATGAAATGAAGAATTCCTGCCCATCCTAAGGAGAGATAATGCAGATAATAGACTGCCTCGCCGTCGCAGCTGTGCAGTGTTTTTTTGTTCTGCTCGCACAAATGCCCTCCAAACCCCAAAGTAACAGTATATACAATATATTCGCAAGGTTTTTTTTTACTTATTGGGTTTGCATTAACTATTCTTCCCCTTCTCACTCGTACATACGTTCAAGGAAGGCAGAGCGGATGGACTATAGGGACACAGATGCCCATAGCTCAGCCCCAGACTCCTCTCCACCACGGAGGTGCAGCAAGAATTTTCCAGCTGCTGCCCAGATGCCATTTCATCTCGGACTTTTTAACAGGCAATTTCAAATGCTCCCAAGAAGGGGACAGCCCCAACCTGCTGCACCATGTGCCCGTGTGCTATGGGGCACCCAAACCAGGAAGCCACGGGGCCAGGAGGGAGTATTTTGGTATTTTTGCCAGCAGACATCCATGCTTATCTCCAAAGATTTGTGCAGTCATACATGACCTAACGGTTCAAAGCCAGAGGAAAAAAATCCAGGTACGACATGTGAGAACCCACCTTAGCAATACTTACAGTCAAGATCCGGATTTGGCTGATGTGGATCATCGCTGGTCCCAGCTCAGGGGTGTGGATGGACGGACAGA
>WKFP01014375.1:223479-233479 GCA_011057875.1 Pterocles orientalis | reverse complement strand
GAGGTTGCAGTGATGATGGGATGGTTCCTACAGTGACCAAAGGGAAGGAGGGAAGCAGCATGGTCTCGCCAAAAAACCTGATGCCTCCCTGGGGCCAGAGCAAGTTGGGAAGGCTCCCAGCAGCGTGTGTAGATTGAGGAGCCAAAATTTGGTCTGGGTTCACAGGAGCACTTTGGTCTCCTGCATAAATTCCCTTCCCAGCCTACGTGCATTTCTGGGACATCGTGGGAATCAACTCACCATTGCCTTTGTGCAAGTTGTGTGAGTGTTTCGGTAAGGCATACAACAGGAATGAATAAATCTGGTTATAAGCATTCAGAAATACTACAGCTATGCAGATAAGGGTGTGTAAATGTGCATGGTTTTTATTCTAATCAAATTGGGTTTTAGCCAATGTATTACGTTGGAATCTACCAGGCTGGACCTGATTTCAGAAATGACAAACAGGCATATTTCTCATTGATGTCAGAGTATTACTAGAGTCTTTCCATGCCCCTAGTACCAGGGAAGTATCCCAAACACACAGCTGGAGCACCAAAACCAGAACAGAAATGGGTCTTCCACCTGGCTCATCATGTTCACCATAGACCAAGTTACCACGTTACGCATTAATTCCCATATAATTAAAAAAATCTATATTATAGCATTGAATATGACCTCAATAACGTATTTAAAATCAACATCCTCATTACCTATCAAGCTGGTCTTCGCAAGAACAAGCTGCTGGTTTCAATGGAAATGAGCTGCGAAGAAGGAAGCTGTGGGAGTCTGTCAAGCACGCAGTAAACTCAGATTTGAAGCGTGGCATTTCCTGATGCAGATCCTTAATTACAACAACAGAACAGAGAGTGTGGAGGAGGAACTTTTACAGCGTATTAAAGAAAGGAGTGATATGTGGTACAGCTGTCTGGATTTCCTTGGAAATATGAAGCAGTATCATTTATTAATTACGCTGAGGTAACCGGGAAGAAATTTAAATATAGAAGAAATACCTGAAACTAGTAATTGGCTGGAATGCTACCACTGCCCCCCTCCTTTACTCAGCCTCTCTAGAAATTACCAACAAAATATATTCCACTTCATTTCCCATGACACTAAACACTTGGAATACGGTTCCACATCTTAATATTATTGAAAGATGAAGTGACATTATGAAAAAAACCTTACACAGATCTCTCTTCGGAAGTAGGCAGTGATAGCTGTGTCTCCTGAAATATGAAATTTCCTTACTTTAGCTCCTGAGCTGGTCCTCAAAATCATTTTTCTCCTTGTACTTTTGTCCCACGATTGACTTGTCAAAAATAAGGAATCAATAGCTATCACTGGTTTTCAGCCTGGAAGATGAGCTGCTGGATTTCAAAGTTGTGTGCAAACTTTTATGAAAATAAAACAAACCGGTGTAAATGTGATCTGGCATCACATGATACTGAACAATGTGGGAATAATGTTCAATAAAGTCTGATGGGCATCTGCAAAGGGCAAGGATGTATATGACACACACGCTCCAGAATGGCTCTCCTTGGATATAGGGAAAGCAAGAAAGAACGGGGCAACTCTTCTCCTAAAACCTCACCAGGAAGTACCCTGCCTGGTGCTGCACTGAGCTGTGCGTCCATCAGCCTTGCTCTGATAGAGCTGGGGGAGCTCCCAGGCTGGGAACTGATGGGGCAAAGAGCAGGGCTTCACTCATTATGTATTGACCACTAAACTGATATGGAAATTCCCACCGAGGGAGCAGTAGAGTCATGAGACAAATCCTATTGCTCTCCAGGGAAAATTGGTTTGGTGGATCAAAGTTGGAAAGCAACTACCACTGCTAAACTACAATTGAAAATTCCAGTTACTAATGCAACATATTTCTCTAGCTATCTATTAAATAGATATTAATTAAAATAGATAGAACTTTGTAGGTCTTAAACATCCATAACTTGATGGTCAAAACAATGTAAATTCCAGATTAAATCTGTCATTCCAGCTTTATAATCCTGTGGGATATCTGAACATCCTAGATTATATATCCAGCCCCACTCAAATGGTCCAACAACGTTGGCCAAAAAGTAGAGGGTGAGTGTAGAAGAGGATAAATTACTTCCTGTACCAGGATAGGCTCACACTTTCTCCAAAGACTTATGAAAGAGATAGATTTATATCTATTTTATGAGGCATAACAATCAAGTTTATTTCGGTGGCTACCTGACCCACTATTCTTCAAGAAGAACCATGTTGGGCAAGGCAGGAAACGTGCTGCAGAGCAGTTGTTAAAGATAAGCTCCTTACAAGTTTGACTTGGCATTCTTCAATTACTAGTCTAATTATTCTTCTATTATTTAGGCAGTGAGCCAAAGGTTTCCTGGGTGCATGGGAAGTTAATAGGTGAGATGAGGCCACGGCAGCATATGCTCATTAAAGCCTGATTTCTTCAGCATTAAACTTACTTACGGCTCCAACAATGTGTTACTTTGTCTATGTATTTAATGATAAAAAATATGCAAGAATAATTATTTATAGTGTTTCCTGACCCAGTTTTTTCGGTCATTTGTTCAGAGTTTTACCTGCTAAAAAAAAACAAAAAAAAAGGACAAATTCATTGGGAAATGTACAGAAAAAAAAAAAAAGGCAATGTCTCTTGTTCTTTGCTAGAAGGAAATTAAGGAGTTTCCAAAAGCTTGCCAGTAATCCCCGCTGCTTTCTAGCGTTCGGCACTGGATATATATAATTACATATGAAAAAATTACATTTGAAGAAAGTTATTTAAGTTGCAAAGCCAAGTACTTGAAAGTTAAGAAATGCCATTTTTGTGCAATCCTGGCTCTTCCTGCTTATGTATCCAACTTCTAATATTAAAAGAGAGGCAATGGGAAAATATTACGCGATTATGTAGTTTAAGATTGCATCGTAATGCGTGTGCTCGTGGGAGCTGGAATAAGGTTGCAGACATATGTAACCGTAAATCTGGCATTCCTGAACCTACAGGTCTTGCCTGTACAAACTAAATAACTTCCTTTTAACATAATTTTTATGTCATTTCCTGTTTTGTTTAGTTTCTAAGGAGCTATATAAAACAAATCATCTCATGCGCAGCTATCTGAAAAAATAAATTTCTTCAGCCCAGGTCCTACTCGTTGTTTTTCTCTCTCTCTCACCTTCTTTTCCTGGCAAGAGATGGAAATCTTTTCCCCGCGGAGACAATTTGGGGGTGTTGGGGGATGCTGGGGCAAGATGCGGGGTTAGCGTGATGCTGGTCCCCGTCCCGCCCCAGGGTCAGGATCAGCCCCTTTGGCATCTACCCAAAAACCTACCTGCGACCTGGGAGCCAAAGCAGGGAAATGGGGCTTTTCAAAAAAAAAAAAATAAAAAATTTATAGCTCGGTTAAACCGGAAAGACATTTTGTGGGACCCAGAAAAGGCACTTCTCTGGCCTGAAGGCTTTTTCCCTGCCAAATTTCAGGAATTTGCTGCTGGAGTTTATCCAAAAAAAAAAAAATCTCCCCCAGCACAAAGGGGTGGGCAGCCAAGCAGCTCCTGCTATGACAACACGAGGGGGTATGATGGCTCCCCTGGGATTTTTTAGAGTCGGAGGAGTTTGCTGTTGGTGACAGAGGGAGAAGAAGCAGGATCCCTCTGAATTTCCAACCCCAAGAGGTGCCCTGTGCTGCCAGCAGCAGCCCCGAAGGTGCAGCCCCAGCCCAGCCTGCACTGGGCAGAGCCACGGGAACTGGACATCAGAGGGTGGACAGAAGGAAAAATCTATTGTAGATATTGGAAAATAAACCACATCCTTCCTAGCAAATCTGCTTATTTAATATATTCATCCAAATTCATTTCACAGTCAAAGAAAATGAGATTTTAAAAAAAAAATATTTATCCATGTAAGTTTTGGGGAAAAGAAAGCCACCAGCTTCCCCCTCCACCCAAACTCAGTACAGACAGAATCTGAGCTGTATTCAGCATTAAACATAAAAATCTCTATGTATTTATTTTTAAAAATGGGCTTAACTAAAGCAGGATTTCACGGATCACCCATAAACAGCTCTTTAAAAATCTTTCACATTAAAATTATAAAGAAAAAAAAAAGCAGCCAGATCTCCAGTATGTCTTACAGCAGATCAGGAATATATCCAATCTCAAAGAATTTTTTTTAACCTCTCACTGCTTCCAAATTCAGAAAAAGTCCCCCAAATGGGAGTAACAAAGAGCTATAACAATGGATTTGGGCCAAACTTTATTTGGCATGTCTGCTCACAAGTAGCTGCTTTCCATGCACCGCACTGCCTGGAGAAACCCTCCCAGCCCAGGGCATCTCCTGCCATCAGAAACCTTTTTCCTGAGCCTTCAAGTGGCTTTTCCACACGATATTGGCAACCTGTCTTAGGCATTATTTCAGGTGTTTTATTCTGTTTGCTTTCCCACAGATCACCCTGCTTTAAACCGTGGCTGTGCAGAAGCTCAGGGGTGTACGGGGTCAGTGGGACCACCCAGAGCAGGGATGGGATGCTGGTACCCAACCCCTGGAACCACCCTGGCTGCTGGGGTGGGATGCTAAGGGCTGAGCATCCATCTGGCTGTGGCCTGGGTCTTGCCAACTGCTTTCAAAGTCATTGGAAGTGAACACAAGAGTACTCCTTTTTCCCTAAAAAAGAAAAAAAAACCCTGCATCATGTTAACTAAAAACTGCTGCAGAAAGCACACACCACGTGCAAGCGGTTAGATTGTGTTTCACAGGAGCCTGATTCTGAGATGATTTTTAGGACGTTGATCTCATCATGCAAAAAAGGGGCCTCAACCTTCTCAAACCCCCATGAGATGGGAAGCCCTGGCTGAGAGGGGATGGCAGGGTCATGCACGATGCCATGCAGTGACCCACTCCTGCACACCCCAGTGACATCTGCTGCTCGGAGCAATTCCCCCTCCAAAACCTCACAGCCTCGCAGGGCAGTTGCTACCATGCCAGGGACACGTACCAGCTCCTAAAACACCTGCTCTGAAATATCTGCCCTCTGCAATTAAATATTTAGATGATGCCTCGTTTATGAAAATTAGATTTTAGGAGTGAATTAGGACTAACTTAATTATTATACTAAAATATGAAAATGATAGTATATTATTAGAAACATATTTTTCTTGCAAAACTGTTTTTGCGATCTAGCCAGGAAAAAAAAAAGTTATGAAATAGACTTTTTATAGTAGGTGTTAATTCTGAATAATTAGGATTAGGCACTGGGGATTTGCAACCCAAATAAAAATTACCTAATTAACCCTTATATTGGCCCTAACAGAGAAGCCAAATAGTTCAGCAATTAAAAAAAAGAAAAAAAGAAGAAAAACCCTCCACACACATTAGTGAATATCTAATAGTCTAAAATCAAAATGGGATTTAAAGACACCCCTCGGAAAATATTTACAAACCCGACAAGAGCCGTCCAGCCAGCTGGGATTTGGATTTGTCACGATGTGATCAATAGGATCCAGAGATTTTACAATCCCATCCCCAATTAGGAAATGTGAAATTATCTCAGTTTTTTTTTCTTGACACTCTCCTAAGGCTGCTGCAACCTTCCCCTATTCTCTTTTATTGTTGTTATTACTCTTATTTGGTTTTTTGGTTGTTTTTTTGTTTTATCAAGTATCCCCTGGCATGTCCAGGGCCTGCTGAGCACACCCCAGCCAGGAGGGACACATGACAGCAGGGACCGAAGCCTCCTCAGCTCCTCTGGAAGTTCAGCCCTGGGCATCGCTCCTCAGAGCCGCCTTTGGTTCCCAGCCAGGAGCCAAGACAACCACCTCTCCCTGCAAAGATCCTCTGAAAGAAACCCTGGGCAGCAGCGCACCTTCATGGGGGGAAAAAAAGGAGGTTCCCATGGCCACAAGCAGAAGTTCATTGTTTGAGAAGAAAATATTTTTCTTCCTCGGTCAAGGAGAAGGGTAGATATTCACAGAATGGTTTGGGTTGGAAAGGACCTTAAAGCCCATCCATTGCCACCCCCTGCCATGGGCAGGGACACCTCCAGGTTGCTCAAAGCCTCATCCAGCCTGGCCTTGAAGTCTAGAATAGACTCACACAAACTCTACTGGTGCTGACGAGGGCCTCCAGTTCATTTCTCTACCCAAAGTGTAACGTTCGATAAATAAATCCAAGGTAAAAATACTCTGCTCCAGTTCCGCCTGTTTTAAAGCTTCTTGTGTTTCCATTTCATAGATTGACTTGGCAGGACACAGAAATATGAGCTAGCACTGGAACTGAAACAAGAACTGGCCAAACGTTGAGGTTACTAGGGTTTGAGAAGCGTGTAAAATCACGTCAGATCCCATTAGATACAACCGTCTTCTATGACTTGAAAAAACATGGAGGCATCTCTCCAGCTTTTCATGAAAATAGGTGAAACATGCCAAACAGGTCGCAGATTGCTAGAAAAACGTGGCACCAGTCTCACTAGATATGTGCATGTTCTCCTCTCACATTTCAGGAAAGGGTACGTATCCTTCCACATCAATCACCAGTATGGAAACATCACGATGCTACCAACAACCTGAGTTGTGCGTGATCGCTGAATACTGAGTGACGCTGGCAAAAATCAGATGAAGTTTCATGTCTGAAGAGCTCCATCAGCCTCATATTTAGCCAACAGTAATTACCAGCCTTATTAAGGAGTCACAGAAACATTGATGAGTGTTTACAAGTGGATGCAACGTACGTGAACATCAGCACAGCCAGGAGCAAAAGAGCGCCTAAGCTTTCTAAAGCCCTTTGTGGTTCCCTCTCATTCAAGTAACAATGAACAGCACTGTTTAAATAACTTCTGAAATACAAAGGTTGAGCTCAGAAAAATATATGGTACAATTTACCTGTGCAAGGTGAGCGTCCAGCTGGCACCATCAGACCTCCTGAGCACTCTCCCTCCCAGGCTTCCTCCAGCATCCACTCCAGGGGAGTCAGCCAGGCACCCCACATCCCTTGGGGTACCCCCACAGCTCGCCCAGGTGCTGGCACCCATCGCCCTGTGGCACCCGTGAGCAGGTTGTCCCTGCGGGACCCCCCCAGTCCCACGGTGGGATCACTGCCAGGCTGCCAACGGCAGCCCCCTCTCTGCCTCCCAGGAAAAACGAGGATTTTGCTCAAGGTTTATAGATTCAATCAAACCTCCTTGGATAATTCCCATGGAAGAACTCTATATACATGAGGCTGAAGCCTTATTTTTTTTTTTAAGTTTACTTTTCCCCTGCTGTACAGATTAAATACATAATTTGATTTCATCTCATTCAATTTTAAAACCATTAATCTTATAAAAAAAAAAAATCCAAACCCACACGAGGGGTCTCAGCCCGGTGCAGCTGGACTGGTGCATCTCCACCACAAAGCAAAGCCCCATCGCTCAACTGGGTTTCCAATCCCTCCATGCACACAAGCACCAGGAGCAGGGTCCTGGACCCAAAATAATATTCCCAACGGGAAGGACAAGTCTGCAAAAATCCAAGTTCCTGAGTGCACCGCGGTGCCCAAGAAGAAACGCCGAGCTTCATTCTCCTCTGCTGGCAAGTTGCCTCCTGCAACGTAGACTGGATTTCCTTCTTTTCGAATCTGGAAACAATATAAATGGGAGATAACTTGCAATCCGTAATGCTTTCCATCCTCTTTGCAAAAATCTTTTTATAATGCTCAAATAGTTGGCTTCCAGTGATGATATTATAATGATCCCGGGGAGCACTGCGAAACTGAGAGTAAATTCCAGTCAAATACATTTTAGAAAATTAATACAATATCGCAGGTCTTATATTGAATAATTTTCATTACAGGATATAACTCTCTTACTGGGGAAGAGCAATAACATGGTGATTGTTGATGTTGCCAGTGTTCTTCTGTAATTTTTTTTTTTTAAATCTGCAATACTTAGGCTTTAAATTGTGCCGTTATAGTTGCTCAGCAACCATAACTTCTACATCCTCACCACCCGTGGTTTTGTAGCAACAACAATCTTATGATAACAAGGGGATGGGTGTCTTTTTTTTTTTGCAATCAAGATTCTTCTTGATATGGAAATTTATGCAACATTTTATGTATTATGTATGGCAAAAAATTACAATAATTATTTCGGTTGAGTAATGAGCCTGAAGTGTTGATTTCGGGTTTAGAATTGCAGTAACGGTCCTGGTGAAAATTCGATATCGATAAACAGAGGGAATCCACTGGCATAGAGCAGAACAATTATCTTCTCTTTGGAACACCTGCTAGTTAGGTATTTCAAATGCAAGCTACAAAACAGGGGTGGGCAGAGCATTCAGGGTTTGTGTCGTTTCAAATTTTGGAGAGGAAGAGTAAACGGCTATTTAAGGAAAAAAACCCAAAATCTAAGAAGAATAAGTAAATTAAGTGAATTCAGCACCTGCAGAGCAGTCCAAAGACATGTCACTCTTCTCAAGAGGAAAACTGATCCTCCTGAGAGCATCTCCAGGACTTGGAGCAGGAGAACACTTCAGCAAAAGGTTTTGCTCAGAAGTTTTAGTGCCGATAGAAATTTGGACATCCCCAGAGTAAGAGAGCACCTGGGTACTACACGTCCAGACAGAGGGCAAGCGTGTGCCTTGGGGCAGTGGTGAGAAGCCCAAAGGGGGAAAAAAAAAAAACCTCTCAGCTTTTGACAAGTGTCTTTGCCTTATGACTCTTTGGACTGAAGAGGAATTTGCTTGTAGAAATGCCACTGTCATCAGATGTTGCACCTCACCAGGACTTTTTTTTCTTTTTTTTTTTTCTCTCTATTTTTTTTTAAATTCTTTTCCCAGTTTGAATGGCTTCTAGCTCTGAAACACCAACTTCACCGTTCATATTTTGCCTCTCTCAGAGGCTGTCTGAGCCCCCACGTGCCTGAGTCCACATGGCAGAGTCACTTCGAATTAAAGCAAAATGAAGGAATTCGCCTGGAAAAGGATTTTTTATTACTTTTTGGTTTTGTTTTCATTTTTTTTCCCTTCAGAATGGTCCCATACTCATAATATAGTTATTTTTATTCTCATCCTCTGTACAAGGAGAATAAAAAACTAAGTACAAAAGTTCTTAGACTGTCCAGCAAGAACATCTATGGACCAAAATGATGCTCTTCTTAATTGTTTTAATTAAGGAAAAAGCAAAATTATCTACATTTTCCTCTCCATTACTAGACAGGAAAAGTATCACATACTGATTTGGATTATTTCATTATCAAGCAACACATCTGAGTGTTTTTAATCACTTGGTGTAATAATACAAGTTTATTCGCTTTCAGCTAGAATAGACTTCAAGTTTTCACACAAACTTGAAGTTAAAATTCAAAAATGACTTTTTTTGAGCATTACAAAGGCAACCCCACTGACAGCAACCTCCCAGTCCTCCTCCAGTGCATTGCTGGGCATCTTTCCCTGTCACCTGGAAGAAACCCTTCCTTGCCCAGCCCTCACCACTTCCCAGAGCTAAAAGCATTTAAAAAAATATTTTAAACTCAGATGTGGCACCAGAAGCGGTGCAGAGAAGCTGCCACATCACCACAACGCACTAAACATTTCCCCAAGGACGCCGTGGTCCGGGTTCTAAATATAATTAGGAGAAATTTCCCACATTGCTTTAGATTACATATACAGACATAACTAGAGAGAATATTTCTTAAAGTCTTTAATCATAGAGTCGTATTTTGTCTTCTTTACTTATAGGTCATTTCTTTGACAGAATAAATTACGATTAGCCTCTTAGTTTAAATGTAAAATTTAGCAGAACTATAGAGCCACTGCTCTCTGTGTTCTCCCTTTCAGTATTTCTCTTTCATTAAAGCTGCCTTTGAAATCTTTTACCCTCAACCATATCTGAAGCCCAGTGAGGACACTAATTTCTGAAACCCTCTCTGTGCTAAAGGAAATGTGGAGGCTGAGGCTCACACATAGTTTTGTTTTGGGGGTTTTTTTTCCCCTTTTTTTTTTTTTCTTAATTTTTTTTTTTTTTTTTTTTTTTTTTTTTTTTTTTTTTTTTTATATTTTTGAC
>WKFP01014375.1:197238-212659 GCA_011057875.1 Pterocles orientalis | reverse complement strand
TCCGCCGCTGTCTGAATCAACGCTACCCCTGCTTTTCCAGATGCTTGTTTGAAAGGCAACAGTTATTGCATGTCATCATTGTGTTCATAGCTGAGTAAACACCTTCACAGGTGCAAAAAAAAAAAAAGATCCGGAGGCTGCAAGAGCTGCAAGGCTGAAAAAGCAGAAATTTTACGGCTATGTCACGAACAAAGACGACGGAGAAATGAAATACAATATTTTCCTGTGTCCTAAGTGTAACACTTGATTAGCTGGAAAAGCGGCTTGAGCCCTGTGTCCATGCACAAGATTTAATGGAAAACGTAGTCTTGTTTGAAAAGTGATTAGGTAAAAATGTCATTGATTCCTACGGCAAATCTGCTCACGGAGTATTTCAGAGCCGCAGACTCCTTTTTCTTGATACTATTTATATTTTCACGATTTTTTCAGCAGCAGCCCAATTTAGCTATGACGGTATAACACAAGTAGAAATCATTGTGACAGGGGTTTTAAGTGCAAAGCCAATTCTTGGCTGCAGGATTTGGCCCTCCCTGCTTTTTTTGAGCGCGTCTGTCTCACCTCATCGCTATCGTTCATTAATATTTCTTTTAATCAAAAATCAGTCCCATGAAGCAAATTTCTCTTGGGTCAACCAACCAACTCTGCAGCAGCTTATCCAAGAAAGCAAAGAATCACAAACCCAAAATGTGCAGAAACCTTTCTGTGTCATAGAAAACAACAGCAATTCAAGGTGCCATCTCCCGTCCGCTTTAATACCCCGCAGAGGAGGATGCTATTTCCTGGATCTCAGCATTCAAACTGCTGTGACATTTTCATATGGCCAGAGAAACTGGTTTTGGGTATTCTTCCAAAAATTATGGCGAGCAGGTTGGAAGATGCTGTAACCGACCCTGAATCTGCAGATCTCGGACTTCACAAGGCGCTGAGATTTTATTCATTTTATAAATAAAAAATGCAAATGTAATTGAAGATATATACGTGGCAAACTCTGAACACTTTTCATAAATCTTTCAAAAAGTCATTTCCTAGTTACTATAATTAATTATATTCTCCATAACTGCCTAAATACATCTAAACACACATTCACCTCTTTATTCTTGCGCAGTTATTTCATCCGAGCATTGTTCAGATGAAGAAAGGTTTAATAAACCTTGCTCCATAATGTTGAAGAAATTATCAAATCCCCCTTTGCCCCAACAGGATCTTTTAATGTGATTTTTAATGAGCCAGAAGATATCCCAGAACGCTGGCAGGGTCCTGCAGAGATGGTATTGATCTTTGGAGCTAGATCACCCTAATGATTAGCTTTCATAGCAGCCGGAATATTTTGTTCCTTGCCTAGCAGAAAGACACATCTGAAGGTTAAATCCAGCAGGATGCAACAAACTTTGGGCTAAAGTTTATAAATCCATCACTTGGAGGAGGACGAGAGGAATATTACTCGTTTCCTTTGCTGCAAAATTCCCCAAGGCACCTTCTTGCCCCTGTTCACAGGATACCCGGGAGCACCGGCACAGGGTGGAAGGCTGGAAATCAGGACACAGATGAAGTCTGGTGTAGCAAAAACATTTTTTGTGATGACGTTTTTTCATTTGTTTGCAAGACGGTGGCATTTGAATAGGCAATGACAGGTCATTCGCTGAAACACGGTCGGAGAATCTCAAATTCATCCTGTACCCTGGTTTTCTTATTTTCAGAAGCACGGTAGCCTTAGCTACAGTGGTGCATCGAGGAGATTGTTTTCCTTTAGCACATCAGAGCCTTCCAAATCCTTCCAGAGCCTCCCCAGCACCCAGGGCACACCAGGGCTCAGCACCGCCGGGCACGGGTTGAGCATCCTCACAACACACCTGATTACATCTTTTTTTTTTTTTTTTTGCAAGCTGGATTTCATTGAAATCATTTTATCAATTCTTCCTTGAGATCCTTGAGGGGATGTTGCAGAGGAATCAGCAAGCGCGGTTTCATGACGTTCCGCATTTTCATCCTGAAAACCAGCGCGCGCCGCACCGCAGATTAAAGGGAAGACAGCCAGGGCTTTTATAGCTAAAGCCTAACCTTCCTTGACCTGTTTTTTTTTATTTTTTTTTTTTTTTTTTTTTTAATGTCTCCCAGTATTGACAAGGCCTTTAATTTGTGATCCAAGGTTGCACCACTTCTCAAGATGAAGCAGCACCTGCTGGATCCTTGGGGCAGCTCCCGCCTCTGCCCAGAGCATCCAGGCACAGGCAGCACACTGTGGCAAACCAGAAAATTCTAATTCACGCAACAGATTAATTTATTAGGAAATAAAACCAATCTAAAGCACCTGGAGCAGAGTTAAAAGAAGATAAATACACTGGAGGGGGAAGGGGCTTGCACCATGCTCCTGGTCGCGGTGTTCCGGGACACACGGTGCCACGAGCATCCTTCCCGCGCCGCAGCTCCTGCACAATCCCAGCGCAATGCACGCATCCCTGTGGGATGGCTCTTCCCCAGCCCCAGCATCACTCCCGGGGGCCAGATCTGCAATTCCCCACCAGGCACCGGCTGCAAACACAATTTAACAGATTTTGGTTCTCCTCCTAGACCGGGATGAACGTACCCTGGGGTGCTCCCAAAAGACACGAGATGCTCTGAGTCCCAGAGCAGCATCACGTTGAGCATCATGGGGCTGCTGGACCACGGGGACCGAGTGGTCCAGAGGCTGTGTGGGCACCAGCGGTGCGAGGAGGGGGCCAGGAGCAGGGCTAGGGGGGGGCCGTGGCAGTTCTGTGCCGCTCAAGGATGCTGCGACAGTGGAGCATCCCTCCAGTGGCCCTTTAAGCCAGATTGAAAGATGCTCTGCGTTGCCAGGCTGACAAAAAACCGCGGCATTAGGCGAGCTGTGAAACCGGCTCTGTGTGTTTAATGTCTCTCAATGGCTGGGGTGGGATAGCACGGCATCAACTGAAAGTCAAGCAGCTGAATCCTTGTGCACTGCTTTGAAAAATTAGGGGCATTTATAATGTCTAATATGTTGCAAGCCAGGATGATTTAACAGATGGTTTAAAAAGAAAATCAGCATGTCAGGCAAGGCCCATTGTGTCGCTCTCTGTAGATTTCTATAGAATGTGCGAGTGATAAAAAATGTTTTTCTTCTCTATTTCAATAGTGGAAGATGTTAAAACTTGAAACCTTGGGGGAAATTGCTTAATTACCCTCGTGGTGTCAGTGGTCCAGAGCACTGGGAAATTTCAATTCCCTGCAGGAAGGGGTCAAATAGGGAACAACCAGGACACTTTTTAAACTCTTGTTAATGCCTCATAACCTTTAATGAATAATTTTCAGTATCACGGCCAAGCTCACCTCAGACAAAAGGCAGTCATATTTACCTCTTCGTAGCTTTGCCTTAATTCTGCGCACAAAGAGAAACACGTAAATAAATCTTTGCTTCCGTGCAGACAGAATACATGATAGGAAATTCGGATTTTTTAACCTGTAACGCATTGATTTATAGTTTCTGTACAATTTTAAATTGAAGATGCAAAAGCGAATTAACTGTAAGACAGTAAGCAGGGATTTCCCTGTACCATTCATGCCACAACTGCACTGTATTTTTATTTTAGAAAGAAGAGTTAATATTTAAAGTTGCCCTTTAATGCTCATTTGGAAGCACTGATTGAATAATAAGCCGAGCAGCTCAGTGTATCACATCTCTATTAAATTCTCTTGCCTTTTTTTAAGATTAAAAAAAAAAACTTTTTTCTTCCTCTAAATGCAAATCTTTCTGTGTAACACTGTGCCTAATCTACTACAACTAATTAATCTGTTTGAGCTGATGAAATGTTACCTCTGCATTTTTTGTTCCTTGTATACAATTATTGTAACAGTGGTGAATAAATCAATATTCCCAATCCAACTGTAAAAAACAATCAAGAAAAGCAGTGCTTCTCAGGGAAAAAACACCAAATAATATTTATTAACTCTGTCTCAATCCACAGCAGAGCCTAATACCATTCAAGCATTTTCTGCAAGTGTAATAAGCAAACTCAAATACATGATGAAAGTGGCACATGCCAATAATTTCACCATTTTACACTGCAGAGTAATTGAAGGATTTAATGAGAAACAAACCAATAAAAATAAATAGACCATGCGAGAGGAGGAGAAACCGATCTAAAATGGAAGTTGCTCCATTGTGAGTTTTAGGGGTTTTTTTTGCATGGTTTGACTGGGAAAAAAAAAGATGGTGTTGGGACGCCTGGCTGTTTATTTCTACTTATTTTACATTTTGCGGTTTGATTTCAAAAGAGGAAAATACCACTTGTTCCATCTAGATTCGGTTCTGCATCAATATGCTCTCCTTTCACTGCCACTTCCGACAGATCTGTTATTTTCCTCCGGAATTATATGATGAATAGCATCTTTCTGCCTGAAGTTAGAAACTGTTTCTGTTGTATTGGTATTTATAAATAACTCCGAGCAGCCTCGCCTTTTAAATAATGGCACAGAGTCCTTCTGCTTTTCGAAATGTCTATAAATCACCGTCTTCATGAAAGGAATTCTGATTACAAACAAACTCCTTTGTCTCTGCAGTGCCCCTAAATTTTGGCGGTGTACAAACGTCTCACTGAAGGATGCCACCAGCACCCGGGTCCATACGGAGCCGTGACCTTATATGCCTGGACAGAAAGGACATTAGGGTCTTACATCTTTTTGATGGACATTTTGGGTAACCCCAGGCTGAATCAAGCTCTCAATCAGTCTGCCCTAGCAAAATCTTACAATTTTTTTAGTAAAATATTTTTTAAATAAAAAAATATTTTTTTAATTAAAAAAAAAAAAGGACTTGGGCTGAAGAATTTTGACCTGTACGTCAGCCACCCCAAAGCTGGCGGTGGCAGAACCAGCACGGCTCCTCCCAAGGGAGATTTTGGTAGGGCACGAGAGCAGAGATGCTTCCAACCAAGTCTGGGGTAATGCTTGGAGAGGAGGAGGTCAGATTCAAAAATCAAACCCCAAAACCTTTCAGGGACCAAGGCAAACGTGGGAACGGTTGGTAAAGCCCAACAGGTGAATTGTTTGTCCCTTGCTAGCTCCACTTCAAACACAGATATTTAAAATCTATGTTCATTTGGAAGAAAGCTGAATTTCTGAGAAATGTGGACCAGAACGGGCTCCTCGCTTGCTGAGCCCATGAGCCAGGCAAAGCCAAGCCTGCTAACCCTGGATATTCAGAGCAATCACTCTAAATATCAAGCACTGTACACCTGGTAAAAGAAACAATAAAACATAATCTCATCTCTAAAGGGGATTATTTTCGGTTGCGTTGTTTTGATGTTTTTTCCTTGTATGCACTGTTGAAAACACTGACTTGTAATAAGTTATTGCTTTGTGGGGAGCTCTGGGAAAGAGGGAGAGGGCAGGTTCAAAGACCAAGTGCGGAGAGGTCTCTCCCTGGACAGCCGAGGTCCAATCTCAGTGTACAGGTCAGCAACCCTTTTATGAAACCTTTGAAGTGCTTTCGTGAAGAGTATTGACTGACCGAAGCCTTTTATTTCATATCAAGTGCAAATGTAACGTCTTTATGAGCATAATGCACAAATCAATGAATCAAGACATTCAGATTATTTAGATAGAGCTGAGAGGGTACAGCGTACACCGAGGCGTCTTTATAACCGTTGAGAGCCTACAGATAAATATTAAATCCCACTGTATTGTTTACCAGAAAAGCATTTTACAAAATAGGGTCCACTAACAAAATATTTTCTATCTCTTTACTTGTCAAAATAACAAATTTTGCCTAGACAATGCAACAGGAATTGTCGTTTTATCTGCCCTGGCGAGATGGAGGATAGAAGAGTTGTATATCCCATATTCCTCTGTCTTCACACCATCATTAATAATAATAATAATGTTACTGTCATTGTTTTTTTATTATTATTATAATTATTTAATTAGTGTGGGGGACATGGACCCTTCTATACGCTTTTCTTATATAGCACAAAAAAAACCTCCCTGCCCTGTAAACCTCTTTTTGCAGCAAATTTAGCCTGTACAAGTAGAGTTTATCCTACGTTACCTTCCATGGAAGCACCAGGAGATAATAAATAGAAATTTCAATTTTCCGGGGTCCTCTTGCGCTGCCTGAAGGACACCATGTCTCTCCTCCACCCGTGTCAACAAGCACACGTCCTAGTCTCCTCCCACAGAGCCAAACCACCCAACATTTGTGCAGATGTTGTGTTGATCCATCACTGCAGACTGAACTTCTTTTGCCTGTCTCTCACTTTCCTGCCCTCATGGCGCATCTCCCAACATGATCATGGGTTCTGCAGCTGCTGCAAGGGCCAGAGGCAAAGTTCCCCCCCCAAAACTCCCTGATTTTGTACAGTCAGAGCAAAACAAAAGTGTTTAGAGAAGATGGATTATAGAAGAAGAAGTTATTACAGTAGAGCACAAGGTCAGTTGTACTTTCAGTGCCAACAAGTTATAAAGGTGGCACATTTTTGGCAGGAATACCTTCCTAATGAAATACAAACCATCGTGCTATGAACTTTAATGTTTTTTGCAATGTTTTAATGGACCTTACTTGAGAAGCAGCCTGACTACACGTTCATGGGCTTGCTTCTTGTGCTAAGTGTTTATTTCTCACCATCCCTCCGGGGCGGGGGAAAAAACTAGAATTGCTCTGATGTCAAACTCATGGATGCATAAACGTGTGAGACGGAAGAATTGAGCATTGTTC
Organism: Pterocles orientalis; assembly: GCA_011057875.1. Taxonomy (NCBI): domain Eukaryota; kingdom Metazoa; phylum Chordata; class Aves; order Pterocliformes; family Pteroclidae; genus Pterocles; species Pterocles orientalis. Next base: position 205,950 of record WKFP01014375.1, on the reverse strand, counting down.
TCACTCCCATCATGACTTCTGGCAGCAAGAGGGTGGCAAGGAGAGCCAGGCTGCAGGTTTCAAACCCTGACACCCTTTGGACCTGGACTTTCCAATTTTAGCATCCTCAGCCTTGCTTTTTTCCTCTTTTCCCAGCTGGTTGCCAAGGAGTCTCAGCTGGGGAATGGCCAACCCTGTTGAGGATAAGGATCCACTGGTTGCCAGGAGAGTTTGTAACGGTGAAGATACACAGTCCAATGTCCCTGGCAAACCTTTAGGCGTGCTATAATATGCTCTTACTATGCTCCATCAAAGACATCAGCAGAAAAGTCAAAGTAGCAAACAAAAGCTGTCAAAATCTTGAGTAGATTCTGGTATAACTGTGGTACGTCATCACCAGTTCAGAGCTCCAACCACAACAGGTATTTCAGCATTGGGAAGGACTTGACTCACCCCGCCACTAATTAAAATTAAACAAGTCATTTCCAAAGAGCTGGGAGAAATGCCTGTGAGAAGAACAGCCACTCCAGTGCTTCTCAAAAAAAAAAAGAAAAAAAAAAGAAAAAAAATAAGGTGAGATTTCAGGCAAAAAATAGATGATAACTGCAATGTTGACCCCAGCTCACCCTTCGCCATCCTGCGTGGGACATGGCACAGACCTGCACGGCTCCTTCCCAAGCCGCCTAAGGCCCTGGCAGGCTCCAAAAATCCAAAATCAGAGTTCTAAAATAGGAATTTCTGAGACTTGACCAACAAAACCCAGAGCAGCCCCCTCATCTGTCCCCAGCGCTGCCTCCAAGCATCACCACTCACGGATGTTGGTGTCACCATCCGATTGTCAAAACCAGACGCAATTGGCAGAGTCCTACAGAAATATCACCCATTTGTTACCCTACAATCAATCCACTCTACGATCACCTTGCCAGTTTAAATTTTTGGTACAAAAAGTGTATTTTTATTGTGAGTCTCCAAGAGAAAATTTCTGGAGGTTTTAGCTTGTCTGTATAAATTAATATAAATACTAGCATGTCGTGCAGTAGGACCGTACACCACGTTTTGGTCTGGTGTTGCAACATTGCCTTTTTTCTTCCCTGTTGGGTTATCAATGGAAATTCTAAGGTGGGTATTTCCACTCCCTTAGCTGTCAGCCCATCCATGTAAATTCCTGCTGTTATGGGGGGGGGGGAAAAATTCATTACCAATCAAAAATTCATTTCTAACCTCAACTGCATCCTCGCATAGACCTTTCTCAGGAATGCCAGGACAAATAAGGGTGCTGTGTCTCTCAAACACTCATTTTTCAGTCGTACCCAGGAAGATCGGCGGGTAGATTGTGCGGTTCCTGTGTAATTAGTCTTTTTTAATGAAATGGACCCTGGATATATTCCACTGTGGAGCTTCAATAATAGAATTTAAGTGAAAGTAATTTCAAAGTGCAACAGTAGTTTACATATTAGTTATTGTATAAAGAAAAAAAAAATGCTCTGCTGTTCTAGGTTAAATGCAATTAACATCCAGGCCTTCTGCGAGACTCCTGGGAAGGAATGATGGGTTTGGCAGGTTATTGCTCAGATTTTGATAAAAAGAGAAAGAAACCCCACATTATTTTAACTATATACCCTTGCTGAAAGTATTACAGCACACTTTAGAGTCAAGACCTCAAAGTAAATTAATAGAACACATACAACTCAACAATTTTTACTAATTAACTGTTACTCGGAAGCACAATTGCTTGAGCTGCTGCTTGTAAAATGTTGCATAGAAATAAAATTTTGCAAGTCCGAGTCCATGTCAATTCCTTTCTGTTTTGTATTTATTGTGAGTGGTGGAAATAATTTTCTCTTTGGTTTCGGAAAAAACATGGTATCAGGTTCGCTGCCTTTCCATATTTCATACGGCTGTATCCTACACCCAAAGAAAAATGTAGTTTTATGAGAACGGAGAAAGTCCTATTATAGAATTGTTGTAAGACTGTTCAAATGTACCATGAAGGATTTATTTATTCTTTATTTTTATCTTTCTTTGTCTCTAGTCAGCACATTTTAAAAGAAATTAATTTTCTCATTTGAAAAGTCTTTCGCTCCAAATTGTTTCTAAAAATTCTACAGTTATCTAGGAATGAAAATCTAACTCTTGCAGGTAGGTTGACGGGGTCTTATTGCAAAGGACCTCACCAAAAGTTGCCCATTCTCAGTTGCACAGGAATGCTTAGATCAAATCCCACTATTTTAATGTTTCTATAGGGGGAAAAAAAAGATGCAGTTTAGGCCAAACACAAAACTCTGGCTGCTCTATGCTGTTTTCATCGCTTTTGGACACTTTCTGCAGAGTAGATGGTCCTTCACAGACCGTTAAACACAACCCCTGGCTTGGGAAGTCCCCGAGATGTAGATTGCTGGAGGTGGGAAAACAGAGAAGGAAAGTCTCGCTATACGTCTCCCCGTTCCTATATTCATCCTTCTGCACCAGCTCTCAGCCAACGAGACAGAGCCCACAACAGCTATTCCTACAGAGCAGCCAGAGCATTTTACCTTTAGGAAATTGCAGTGTGGCCGTGTTTAAAACCTACTAAAGTTAATAGAAATATTCCCATTGACTTCAGCGAGCTCTGGACCACTCTATCGGATGCGTATTTTCACCTTGACCTTCAGACACGTAAAAAAAATTAGAGTTTTAGTGAAAGTTAGTCATCTAAAACATAAAAAAGAAGTAGATACCTCCCCAGGACAATTAATTTCATCTTTAAAGAGGTGGCTAAAGTATCCCATTCTCCCCATCATCTACAGAACTACCTTGGATGTAAAGCCTAAAATTGATACCCAGGTTGTAGTAAGTGAGATGGCTCCCATCCCTGCTGGCGTGGTGTGTGAGAATAATGATAAAGAGAACTTTATCAGATCAGCAATTGAAGTGATAAATGCCAAAAGTGATAAATGCCAAGGTGCGTACAGACCCAGCAAATCCTCCAGAAAAGTCCAGACCAGAAACACCGAACGTGGCATTTGTTTTTGGATTAATCTGAGGTGCAGTCTAAGTCATTCCAGGCCTCCAGATTATATCAATCCCATTTTGGCAGACCTGTTATGTCTGTTTTCCTTAGTTTTTAGTGCCTGGACACTGGGACCTGCACACACGTGCCCACTGGACATCACCACCACAGACCCATTTCCCACGTTCTGCTGGCACTCTTCTGGGCTGGCCTCGTCCAAAACCTCCATGTGCCATCATACATCTTGAGCTGCTGAGTTTCCTCGGGAAATACTATTCGGGGCCTTGTTTATTTTGCTGTTATGGGTATGTTTTGCTACAAGAAATTACGCTTAATTATGTTATAATATTTTCAGAACTGTTAGTGTTAATATTAATGCATTGAAAATCATTTTTACTTAATTTTTACTGGGTGTTCTTGTATAATTGATAGGGAATTTGTTATTAAATCTTTTATTTGACTGATTACTTAATCATTCCCACATGGTTATTGAAGACAATCTTACATATAATTAATTTCACTAATAGAGACTCCCCATGTTTTCCTTCCTAGGCCAGTGTCTGCATGGTTATCGTGTAATTTAAGGCTTTCCTGGGGCAGCTTTAAATTATGCACATATTTATATTAATTATATATGGCCAGATTCTGCTACCTTGTATATAATGTCTAACACCCCCGTTCTGCAAGTAGCTCCTCTGAAATCAATGGAGCTGCTTGCTACCAGACCAGAGTGACAAAAAGTGGTGGAAAACGAGTGCAGAACTGTAGAGAGAAAGGATTCAAGTTGGCTGTGAGCTCTCCATTTCATCACGGCTAATCCAAACAGCCGGGTCCATCCACTACACCACTATTTTGGGATCAGAAATACAACAGGACAGGAAGAGCCAAGGAGTGGGGAAGGGAGCACTTTCCTTTCCCACCTATGAAATGCAAAGATACGGCGGGGAACAAAGGACGACGGGCCACGTGCGCAAATGTGATAGGGAACAAATGATATCCAATGTCACCAGAAAGCACAGAGTTATCAATCAGGTGACACGCCACATCTGTGACGGGATGCTAAGTGATGCACCTGATGCCAATTATTGACTCCCAATGACAAACTGGTTTTGCATATTGCATATTTTCCCCCGGACTTAACCGTGGAGGCCATTCAAATAATCGCTAACTACGCCGTTTTACTTACGAGGGAAAATGGAAAGAGCATGGGAGGGGTAGCATCCCAAGGAATTAACTTGAGCAGTGTCACCCCGGCCAGTTGTAATTTGCATTGTGATGACAGCAGCAGCAGCAAGCTCTGAGAAACCTCAGCCTCCCACCAAAACCAGGAAACCACAGTAAGGTCTGGGATGAGGCTGCCCGGGGGTCCCCCTGCCCATGCTCACCCCCGTCTTGGGAGCTGCCTGAGCCCAGGGCAGCCTCTGCCAGGTGCCTCGCGTGTCCAATTTCCGTCTACACTCTTTGCTCGTGAACCAGCAGCCCCAATGACGCTTGGTGATATCGATTCTGGTTTTAGAGCTCTCCGGTCTAGTTTGAAGTTTCTCCTCAACAAGACATGGAATCTGCTAATTTAATCAATTTTCAGGAACCTGCTGAAATTCCTCCTTCTAAACATGCCCTCCGCCACAGCAAAGTTCAGCTTCAGTGCTCACGATACATGGCACGCTTGTAGGAACTGGCACTGGTCAACTTGGTCAACTGATCGCACTCTTGCCACCCAAACGAAGGTTCAAAAGCTGCAAACAAGATTGTCTTCTCCTGCCTCCCTTCCTCCTTCCCAAATCTGCTCATCAAACACCTACACCTACGTATGGCTACAGGGGAGCAAACTCCATCTCCTGAACCCAACCCCTTTCTGCACACCACGTTTTGGGTCTTTTGGCAGCTGTAGGTGGGTACGGGCCATGATCTGAATCAATGGAAATACCAAGAGCTTCCAAGGAAATTCACCGAAGTCAACGGGACGGGGCACGGTGCTTAAGTTAAGCATGAACTCAACTCTTTGCAGCATCAATGCCACGGCAAGAACTTTTAAAATCAATTTATTCCTGGGGAGCTGAGTGCAGCACGAGCTGCATACAAAAGAGTGGCCGTGATAAGTTCGTTTAAAACAGAGGCTCTTCCCAGCTAACATTTTAAGCTGCCCTCAAGCAATTCTCTGCCATGCAGCAGTATTTCTGAAATAAATGCTCTTATGAACCCAACTCTGCTCAAAATTTCCCAAACAGGCAGAGACAGTGTTTGGTGCTTGTGGAGGGGTGACATGTTCGAGTCTCCAGGGACAGAGAACTGAGAGCACAGTTTAGCTGCTACATTTAAAAAATGAAAACCATCACCTACTGAAGCCCTGGCTGGTATTTTTGTGTTTTTTTGCTATTTTGATTAATTCAGAGGATTCCATCGAACAAGCGATTTTTTGAAGTTGAGATCTAGGAGTGCCCATCTTAAACCCTGTCACCTGGAAGCTCAAACCGGCCGAGGTAGCATCACACTCCCTCCACCGTGCCCACCATTCGTATGGACGATCACCACTATTTCTCCCCACACACTATTTAAATTCCAAGACACCAACAAACCATAACTCATGGGGAAGCATTTTAAATTATCATTATTATTCAGTGGCTTGTAAACTGTATCTCATCATTAAACACAATAATAAATAAAAATAATGACCAGCTTTCAAGCCAGCAATGTAAAGAACATACTTTCCAGCTGAAGATTTGGTTCATTTCACCAGGTTTTAATTAAAGCAAAATCCATCCTGTCATTCTTAGGTTTAGAAAATGGTATTTGGGGTTAGGAACAGGAGGAAATCCCTCATTCCACGTTGGTTCTGTACAGCTCTGTTGCTATATAGACCAAGATATAGGTTGCTGAAGGAAAATATAATAGCCCCACAGATGCTTTACAGTACCAAAACTTAGCTCGGGGCTACACATCCCCAGATGAAAGACAGCAGCTCCACCAAAGACACAAGAAATTTGTCGGCGTGGCTGGTTGAAGCACACGGAGCCGGTGCAGAGGAGGAAGAAGGGTTAAAGGCAGCGGGGTGGGCAGGGGCAGCGGCGGCCCCCAGCCCTGCCTTGCCCATGGTCAGCCGCATCGTGTAATTCCATTAGGGTGCGAGATTCAAATGCAGAATTAGCTGTTGCCTACGCAGAATTATGTTAAACATGGCCCAGACTGAAAATCAATATTCTGCTTAAGTAACTGGCCCTCCAGTAATTTAATGAAGCTAAATTGCATTACACGGAGGTAAGGTGGTGGGGGACCATTTTGTCTCAAACCTTCCATTATACAGTGACTGTACAGCTGTATGCCTAAAGAGAAATTAAACACATACACTCATTTCTTCTTGAAGTTGGAACAGTGTTTTTTACACTGGATTACTTGTCTCCTTCCTTAATTTAAAACTACAGTAAATAATTTGCAGCCACATAATTAGGAAGGAGCCACAGCCTCATAATAAGAGGAAAAATATTGCTACCGGAGTAGTAAAGGATTTTTTTTTTGCTTCGCATGAAAAAAAATGAAAAAGAACATTAAATGTTAGATCTGTATTAAAAATGTAATTCTAAAGGGTTTAAATCTATGACATGTCTACACTGAATTAATTAAATTCATGATCTGATCAAGGACTGAAAAGCTACCTTGGAGCTATCTCTTAAAAATGCTCTGTATGTACATGTCAAAACAGGAATTAAAAAAAAAGCAGGCCTTTGATTCATCGGCAATTCATGCATGCATTATTGTGCTTCCCTTCCTTGTAGGAGGAGGCAAGTCAAAGTTTTATAAAGCACCTGAAACCTTCACCACACGCCTCTTTATGAAAGGAACTTTTCTCGCCGTACCGCAACTCCTATGAATATGATCACGATGACATCCGCGACGACTTAACTTGTGTTCGAGCTGATTGACAAGAACAAAGAGGGCACAATTACATTATGCAGCACTTGTGCTGCGCCCGCTTTTATTTATTATTCAGCTGCAAAACTTCAACTGGAAGAAACACTTCAGAGTTTTGCGGCGGGGAGACGGAATTAAATTGACAATAATTCTGCGCCGGGCGGGATGAAGTTCTGCTGATTAGAGATTACTTCCCCCCCCTAAATCATTTGTCACGTTGCCTTATAGAAGGGTAAAACAGGCTCCAGCCGTGTGTAGCTGCGGCAGTATCTTTAGGGAAATGCAGGCAGCGGAGTATGGATGGCTTAAAGAGGAAAGAAGTGATTTGCATGTTTTTTTCTTGCCTGTCCGACTACCAGAATTTTCCTTCTGTACTTCAAAGGTAGTTAAACAAATGAAATGTATTTATGCCAAATCTGAAGTGAAAACAGAGGCATTTAAGAGAGCGTGTCTATTTAACACGTTAGAGGGCATCGCCGCCCTGGTAAACACACGTGAACGTCAGCTGCAAGATGCAAAATTAACATCAAAAGTGCCAGCTCAGAAATGTTGGGTCAGGCTGGTTCTTCCCAACAAGCTGCTATAGCTGAACAAGCTGCAGCTCTCTTCTCCAGCTTCTTTTCGCCAAGGGTTTGGTAGAACCGGTGTGAAGCCACCAGTACGACCACGCTGCAGCGGTGGGCTCTGGAGGTGTTGGGGTGTTGCTCCAGTCTCACCCTTTGACACCAGATGCCATTGTTGGGCAGGAGGAGCAATCAGCACTATTCATTAGGTTACTAAAATGAAATTCCGTCAGGGTTGCAAGACCAAGGTTTGCAGAGAACCCACCAAAACCCAACAAACCACACGTCAGGACTCCAGGGGTATCCGCCTCTGTGTCCTCCTGTGGCTTACAAGCCAAAGCACGACCAAATTCTGGCCATGAGCTAGCAGAGAGCCTCTCCCAAACCACTGGGTGCACCCCCTGCAATGGATTTTAACATCAAAACAGCGACAGGTCCAAGGATGCCCATCAGCAATCTCCCTCCCAGCAGCGACAGAGCTATGGCCCAACACTGATACCTGAAATTTCCAGCAGACTGTGTTTTTTTTTTTTTCCCCCTACCTTTCCCAGCTATTGTTCCTGCAATGACATGGTCCCGCACCAGCTGAAGGTGGAAATCCTTCACAGATGCGGTGCTGGTCCAGGCAGGAGCATCTCCACTGGGAAGGGACAGTCCGGATGGGCATCACCACCAGCACCTTCGCCAAAAGGCAGTTGCAACAGAATCTAAGGCAAGGAGGGAACGAGGTGAAAAATTCAGTCTTTCTCTCTCTCTTACATGTTATCGATCAAAAGGGAAAAAAACTTCCAGGAGAAATTATTTTTACACCCTTGAATACCAGCCAGCAGATCTATATTTTGTCTCCGGTTTGCTCAAAAGATCTTTTACTCTCTTATTTCTTTCGGAATAGCAATTCGATGATGCGTAACTGAACATTTATTAATTATACCTCACTTTAGAGAACTATTTTGAAGGGAATAACTGCTCTCAGAAATCCTGAAACACTTTGAGTGCATTATAACCGAGTCGTGGCTGTTTCTTCCAAAGCTGAGTTCCTGGCTTGTACTTGGGTTAGAAACTGCGGGGTTTTCTCCCCCTCCTGCTAGTAAACCAAGAGTTTAAACACACATTCAACAAGGGAAACACGTCATGTATTTTATAATGCAAGGTTCTTTGGAGAAAAATATCCAGCAATTCCTTAAGATGCACCTTTATGTTCATTGATATTTCCTTTGGGATTTTCATTAACGTTCTGTCAAAAAAAAAAAAAAAAGCCTTTTTTTTTTTTTGTTT
>WKFP01014375.1:158003-168003 GCA_011057875.1 Pterocles orientalis | reverse complement strand
GGTTCCCCGGGAAGAAAGAGGAAAGTGAAACCATATGTTTAGCAAAAAGGGAGGAAGGCGAGCCAGAAACGCAACGCTGGAAAAAATATCAGCATGGGGGCAACGCCATCCTGCAGCACGCAGCCAAAGGGGATGAATGCCCAGCAATGTCCCCAAAAACCCGCCAGACAGCCGAGGCAGCGGGCGTGCCGGGATGACAGATGCTACCGAAACCATCCCACAGGCTGCGTTTAGTGCCCTCGACGCTGAGATGAGGGGGAGGTACCAAAAAAAAAAAAAATTAGATTGGCAGGATGGGAAAGGAGTCAACTTTTTTTGTTTAACGCCATCAATTTGTGATGGAGGAGACAGGTATTAGCTCGGGGACCGTCGCGGTCCCTGCTAGCCATTAGTTTCCTCGCAGCTGCACAAGGTTCAGGATTATGAATCTGCCAGATTCAACCATCCATCAGACCCCGACCGGTCCCAGCGCCAATTCCACCGCCTCGCCGACCGCCCCGTGCCCGACGGACGGCGGGGAGCGCATCCGCGCTCCCCGCCGTCCGTCGGGCACGGGGCGGTCGACGAGGCGGAGCGGTGGTGGGGAACTTCCCTTTTTTCCCAGCTGTCAAACAGGAAATCTTGAAAAGTTGACCGGAGAGTTATGGAATTACCTGTGGAAACATATTGCAGAGGGTCAAGCCAGAGGGTCGATTTGTCAGGCGGCGGTGTCAGGGTCCTCACATCCACAACTGTAATTTGTTTTCTTAACACTTTTTTTTTTTTCCTTTTTTCTCCTTTTTCCAGGATATGTAGCTGCTGAGGCCTATAAATTTCCAACTTCACACATGTTCATTGTTTAGTTTCCTTTTTGTTTTTTTTTCCTTTTTGTTGTTTTTTTTTTTCCCAGGGTCTGATTTTATGTGTACAGTATTTTTTACTAAAGTGATAAACTTTGGGAACTCAGACACCATACATCACAGGCGGCAGTGTCAGAAGATTAACAAACATCATCCTTTGTAAAAACTTGATTTATCTATCCTGTCCTCTCCCCTCACATCTACAGTTTACAAAAGGATCTCATTTTGCATATTTTTATCAGTAACCCTACGATGGAATTAAAATATTGCGGGAGGGAGACGGAGGAGAGGACTGATGGAAACAGGCTCTGGGTTTGATTCATACTAATATTTTTTATTATAATTATTATTATTATTATAGGATAGATTTTTTTTGTTGTTTTCGAATATGATCATCTGTTATGCGAAGCATTAGGGCAACAATAACAGCTTTAGCTCAAAGCAGGGCCAAAGTCACGGAAGAATTTTGTAGAGTACCTTATTTAATTACAGATTTCATCCTGCAACAGAGAACTTTCATATAGAGCAAAGCCCTCTGCAGCACCTCCTTTCCCCAACGTCTATATACTCTCATTTTCAGCTCTCGCCTTCTCTTTCTGAGCACTAATGCCCATTAATATCCAGAAAGCGGCGGTTGTATCCAAAGTTTCAGTCTATTAAATCAATGAGAAATATATTGGATTTAATATGTTTGGCTTAGGAAATTTGTTTTGTCTGCTGCAGCCTACCGCAGCTCGCGGGGAGCTTACCTCTGTTTGAATTCGAGGGTGCCGGCTCACCGGCAGCTCAGCCGCTGGCCCATAAGACCGTGAAGCGTAGCTGATTTTTGGAGAAACTACTAAGTAGTTTCTATAGTGATAATGATGTACTATGTGCCACCTATTGGGAATATATAAAATTAGAGAGAATTTCTGTTTGCTTTGGTCCTCTTTCTAGAATAATTACAGTAACTGCCATTCATTCCCATTCTGTTACCCTGATTATTCTAGAATAACCTGGTTATTAAGGTTTAGTCGTGTTTAAGAACATACTGCAAAGTGACAACTTGTCATGTTGGTATTATCAATACTTTAAAAAATTTCCATACTAGTGACCCAATTTTCTCAAGATTCCCGAGTGTTTAATTTGGTGGGGAGAAGGAGAGAGAGAAGTAAATCACACCTCTTGCTTTTCTCTGTTCAAAATAATCCTAATTTTCCATTCCTGATTAAAAAGCTTTCCCTTATTGGTTGAAAAAAAATAGTTGAAACAATTAGTTTTATGACCCTAAACACATTCTCAGGTTGGAAATCCTTCTGCTTCCATCGAACATGGTCTGTGACACTTGTAAGGTTTCCCCCTGCCAGCGGCAGAAGTGCCGCTGCTAAATTCGGGGAATTATGGAAACCAGAAGCGCTGAGTGGCCGGCTCCAAACTCATTTCCCAGAATAGCATTTTTCAGCCTTAAAAACCCACCGTATTTAATGGAACATGTTACCTTAAGTAGCACTTTCCCTCTGAGGCAAGATATCCTCTGCGGGGCAGGTGTGCAATAGTCGGTATTTTCACCGGTATTTGAAATTTCCTTTGCTGGGAGAAATTTCTCCTCCTCCAGGACTGAGGTTTCACCAAAGGAAGCACAGAAAAGGCTCCGTGCTGGTGAAGGTGCAACATAAAGCTGTCCAGAAGCACACTTAGCTGACGTACTGACAGATTGTGCAATTTTGCCGCGGTAATTACTCAATGGTTCAGCAAATGGTAACTAAATACTTTGGAAATCAAAATGTCTAATTGCAGACGCACATATGGTATATCCCCATCCATTCCACAGAAGGTAATGGAACGATCACACCCAAACCTTCCCTTAATTCCCCCGGCTCGGAAGCCACCAGTGACACAAATCGGTTGTAATTTGGGAGGGTATTTGGGGAAATGAGATATAAATAGAAGAGCTTTGGGAAAGCTGGTTTGCGAAAGGAAGGTTAAGCTGATTTTGTCAATAAGGAGCAAAATGTTAATGCTGTAGCATTGCTACCCTAGTGTTTATATAGAAACCTCTTAGATGGGCCAAAATTGTAACGATGGGTTCAATATTTGATCTTTCTAGCCAGTGCAGACCATGCTTAAACCAGGATTCAAGATGAAGTCATTGGTCACTTTTTGCCCCTCATCAGGAGTCTGAAGTCAGGCAACCCAAAAGAAACCCAAAAGGGCCATGCCCTTTGTGGGGTCTAAATGACTATTTCCCAGTGTTTCTTTTAGAAGAACTTAATCTGAAGAATTGCTCAAATCTGACCTGTGTGTATATGCATCCGTCCAACAATTCCTGTTGCTCCTCTACTAGATTTTAAGGTCTTTCCTTTGGGAAAGTGGGAAATTTGTCCCACTCCATGCCTACCCTTGTTCTACTCCACACCTGGTCACTTCCACACGGGAGCACCTCAGCCGTACACATCCACCACACATCACCTCTTTGGGTTTGATGCTTTGGGTTTACCTTTTGTAAAATCAGAAGCAGGCAAAACCACACTTATTTCAGGTATAAATATTTCTTATTCAATTGACAAATGTTCAGATAGCTTTAACGCATGAGGACTAAACAGAATTAATTACTAATTAGGGTTCCTGAACTGGCTTCAGCCCCTTTTTCTAAAAAAGATAGGCATATGTTCTAAATTTTGTGATAAAAAAACCTGCATTACTTACTTCTTCTCAGAAGAAACCCAACCCCCTGCTATTGTGACTCTCCTTGGGATTAGGAGTTCTTCTTTTTATTTCTTGCTATTAATGTTTAGAAACTATGAGGATGTATGATTAATGCAGGTAGCGTGACTTTGATATAGGACAAAGTAGCATTAATTGTACGATATACATTATTTTTAAAACAACTACATTGTCTTCATCTCGCATAATTATCTCTTTGTTGCTGTTAATCAGGATTTCCCAAAGTGGCACACAATAAAAAGCATTAAGGTTTATGTCAGCACATCCAAATCGGGAATCAAATCTATCTGTACCATCAGGTGCCCATTAGGCCGGTGGAATTGCACATTAAAGACGCTCAGACAATACAGACGGATTTCTCTCGCAGTAACAGGGAGAAGGGAGAAATTGGAGCTCTTGGGCACTGAAAACACCCGTAAGAAAAGACAGTTCCTGCCCAACCCGTTACAGACAAGGGAAAAAACGATGAAATATTCACCCATTGCTGGTTTTGACCGGTGCCCTAGCACATTTTCAGAACATCCTGCCAAGCACGAAAATATCCTCAAGATTTTTCTCACTTTAAATTTTAGCCACAACATGTTTTTTTTCTCTCTGAAATTTTTAAATAAAGAAATTGGACACCACGGTACCAAAGGAGCTTCCGGGGGGGCAGCTGCTGTTGTGATGTGTCTCGTGCCAACATGGGGACAGGAGTGACCACGTGTGAGGATGAGTATGGAGCATAGAGGTCCCAGGCAGGGCAATGCCAAGGGTAAGGGATGCAGAAAACTACCAAATTATTGGGGCAACCCGAGAAAACCGAGGCTCTGGTGCCACTGAGCAGAGCTTGGATGTTGCTCCGAGAACATGACCCACTTCTCGGAGGAAGAATGGACAACTGGACATAGACATCATCTGGGGATGGTGTGCAGGGTGTGAGTATAAAGCTCACCAACTGCAGGATTTAAACGGCTTTATGGCAAAATGTTTTCTACCAGCTTCATGAAGGAGCTAGGTGGGATTTTTTCCAAGAAGTACATTTCGAGCTGGCGGAAACACACAGGTTTTGGGCTTTCCTTTCTCTCCTGTTCTCCCTCCACCTTTTCCTCCTTTCTCCCTTTCTTGCTTTTTAAGAAAAGATCAAAAGAATGACAAGGGACCATGCAATCCGCACTCCATGCCAATGCCCACCTGGCTCACCTGCTGTTTTTTGCAAGAAACCCTGTTGAAGGGGTGGGAGGTGAATCCGAGTGACCATTTCCATCTCTACAGCCAGACAAGCCCCCTGCAAACGCCGGGCTGTGTTTCTCTTAGCGTGAACAGGAGGAGGAAGGGAGCAAGCGCTGGCCCTTGTCCTTCTGCAGATGTTCTGCAGCCCCAGAGGCCAGGCGAGGAGCGTGCGGAGCATGCGGTGAGGCAGGGCAAGGGCACGGCACAGCAGGGCTGAGACAAGACAAAGAGCTTTTGAAAAGGCAGGAAAGCACATCAGGACGAAGGAGAAAATGAGCCCGGAGCAGTGAAGGAAGAATGATAATACCAAGCACTTATGTTCAAAGCACTGTACAAATATGAACTAATTAATCCTCAAAGCCCGCTCTGGAGTAGATAAGCAAGTGTTGTTACCCTCTTCTTGACGGGGAATCCGAGGCAGGGGGGTTAAGTGTCACATCCAAGGCTACAGGAGATGTTTTTAGGGGTGTAAACACTCCCAAACTCGGTCCTGTGCCTGCTCTAGGAACTGAAGCCGTGCCGGCCGTCAGCCCACAGCCAACAGCAAAGAGGCTGGAGAGGAGCCACCGTCTTGGAGAAAGCTTAAACACTTCTGCAATCACCTCACGACACAATTTTCACTCTTGGAGCTCACGGTCTGGAGCAGCCCTTTGACCTGGACAAAGATGATTTGGTCAAAGACCAGGAGGAAAAGAGTCAGGAGTTGCCTGGGGTCACACTTTGACGGCTCCCATCCACCACCTCTCTTGGGCATGTTCAGTTCCTCCTGCAGTGCCGCAAAAGTGACACCTGTGGTTACCTTAAAGATAAACTGGGAAGGAAAATGAATAAATAAATAAAGTTGAGTTGATAACAAATTTAAAAAAGAGGCTACCTCCGAGCTGCCCACAATGCTTTCAGAGGCTGTGGCCCTGAAAGAAGGAGCTCCACCATCTTGGGAAGTGGAAGGGTTGTGTTTGTCACGAAATTCCAACCTTCTTGTGCAGGTTTCCCAGCAGAACATCCATTCTTGAGTGTTTTCCATCTGAAGCAAAAGAGGAAGAAGGGGTCTTTCTGGAACCTGACCCAGAAATTAAGTAACAATGGATCAAGGAACTCCAGTTTGACCCATTCCCCCTGAAAAAAAGGCTTGAGTTGGAAGTGTTTCAGGTGTTGGCCAATCTTTCAAAAGTAATGAAGATTCAGAAAAAGTGTATATAGAACGGAGATTAGGAAAATGCAGCCAGGAAAACACTTTTCTTACAAAAAAAGAGTCTATAGGTCAAGAGTGTTTACTGTTCACAATATGGATCAGAGTAGGATTTCAGCGTATTCTGGAGGGAGCTGGGGGGAGGGAGCAAGAAAGGGAATTGTCTATGGTCTCTATTTGTTTCTCTAGTTCCTGTACTGACAGCAAAGGACCTTTGATTGTAAGATGAATTGTGGAGCAGGAGTGGCGGCTCTGTTTTCGGACATTGGTATTTTCACTGGCGCTTTTGACTTCAGGGAGCCCTTTCAGAGACGAGAATAGTGAGGTGGATGTGGAGCTCCCAGAAACAATAACAGGAACATTTGCCAATTAATCTATCACAGGCTGCAGCACGATTTACCTTTTACCCTTCCAATTCTGAAGAGTTACTATACAATTCAAATATCAAATTGTTACTGGATGCAGCAAAAAAAAATGAGAGGATGCAGGGGTAAAAAAGGAGACACATCAATAACAGGACAATGCTTCTAATTTCCTGCTGGCAAATCTGATCACTATTTTCCCAGGACTCCTTTTAAATATGTATTTGCAGGTACCTTTCCAGCCAGCCTCACCCACACTTACTGGGATGCCCTGGGAAGCACTGGGAGAGGACGTGCCCAGCATCCCTTGGACCTCCTCGTTCCCCTGGGCTCTCGCCACATGCCCAGGCCAGCCACCATGTGCCTTTTCTCAGTGCCCACCTTCCAAAAACCTTCCCAGCAGAAGATTTGCAGCAGAAAGTTATTTTTTAACCCTATCCTGCGTTGTCCTTAGCATTCATAAACACTGGCAAAAATTAAAAAAAAAAAAAGATGTGCTTCCAGGTTTAAGGAGCCATTTATAACTAATTACTGAAGCTTATTAAGTACAGCTTTGGTTTAGGCATTTTATCCCTACTTTTTTCTCTACAGTATTCACCAAAAATTTGGCTTCCTAAGAGGAACTAATTGAATTTCATGGTTTACACATTACTTGCGCACTCTTTTTAATCCCCAGCTCTAGTTTTTCTTCTACAGATTGTCCCAGAAGAAAGCCAAAACATTCACTTTGCATTCATTGTATAAATAAAGGTGGTTTTTAAAAATTCTATCTACAGGCACACACGCTCGCTGGGTTAGAGCCTTTTCTAATTCTTCGGTGCACTGGTGCAACTCCGTTAAATCAGCAGCCGCACACCGGTGTGGAAACTAATGTAAGATCTTCCATGGGTGATTATGGACAAACAGAATCAGATCAGCCAGATATTTGCAAACTTTTAAAAATTCAGCTTGTTCGCCTTCATAGGAAATTTTGGGCGAGCCCCACCCAAGCAAGGGGACCAAGAAGTGGTGCAATATAACATTTATCTACATTAAACGTGAATATTTGTATATCGGGAATCACTCAGCTTGTGCTCGCAAGTGAATTTTGAAGGCATGGTGAAGACACAAGCTGCAGCCCAGCCACTTGACGGAGAAGCAGCCCAAAAAGGAACGTTCCAAGAAAATTTTTTCCTAAATGTCTGTGCAACGAAGTGGTTCCAGCCCAAGGCATTTTTAACAAGTCACGACAACGTGCTTCTTGATCTTTACCACGACGTTTCCTACTGAAACAGTGTGAGGAAGCTTGGCCGGACTTTCCAGAGGGGCTGGGGAGTGGGGGTGACCTACTGAAGAGTTCAAGTCACAATTTCCAACACAACTGGAAACTTTTCCAACGATCTTCCTCTTTTTTTTTTTTTCAACTGCATCTTAAAGACTAGAAGAAGGGTCTCTGAATGTTATTAAAAAGCCATCTAGAGTTCACATTTAAGGAGAAAAATGTTGAAAGAAGCAACCCTCTCTTCAGTGATAACACAGCTCACTGTGGCTCAAATTGAAAAATCATAACACAGAATTAAATCCTACTAGCAAGATTATAGTTGGGTGTTGTGTTTTCTTTTTTTTATTTTTCACAAGGACAGCCTCTGAGCTGGTGTGCAAATCAGCTTTCCCAGTACAAGCGAAAGCCAATTGTCGCACCCACTATTGGTAGGAAAAAAAATAAATAAATCTTGAAATCTTTTCTCAAGTTGAAAAAAATCACTTTTTTTTTTTTTTTCTTTCTCCAGCCCTGTCTGAATAGCTGAGATGCACCACAACTCAAAAATGCATTTCAAAGGAAGTAAACAAAGCTGAAGCAGCTACTCAGACCTGGGAAAAAATCAGTGTTTCCAGTTAGATCTTGGCAAAGGTGGGAGCACCAGAAGCTGAAGCTTCCTGCAGAGCTGGGGCACTACCACCAAACCCACCACGGGTAAAAGCCTTACACGGGATTGAAGGGTATGGGGCTTGAACTGTCCACCTGCACAGGGGTGAATTGTACCCAAAACAAATAAATAGGGGGAAAAAAATAAAAGAGAAGAAAATATTCCACTGCTTTCCATTCTAAGAATCCTACGATACTACTAAGGGTAGGAGGTGCCGTATTTCCCGGAGAAATCAAGCACATGGTGTCCTGGTGTGTCCTTTGCAGACAGAACTCCCTATCTTTGATAATCCTGCTCCTGGTTATGTTGTTTTAATCTGACTGTCGTTTTACACCCTGCTGGGCAGGGAAAGAGAGAAAAGCTGAAGAATAAAAACTGATCAACTTGAAGTTTGCTTTCCGTGCCTGTGCTATAATAAACAATAATGTATGCAGGGAGTGCACTGCAAAAATTAGGTCCTGTGTTACAAATTTGATTCTCCAGGAATTGTTCTCAGGTTAATTTAAATAATATGCTTGAAAAACACATAATCCAACACATTTTATTTTTAATGCTGTGTTATAAATATACTCTGATACATTATGAAAGTTGACAATAAAATACGTTTTCATTTGCACTTAGTTTCTTAAGATAAATTAAGGCATCAACTTTAATTAATTAAAAAAAAACAACTCATTGCTCTCACTGCCTGATCTGTTTGGGGCAGGCAGCAATGATTTTTCCTGATCTTCTCACTCAATATCTGTTCCATCTCAGAAGAAAGAACAAGATGTGTGCACTGAAAAATGTGGCAGAGGAACAGAAAGAAATGTTCCTTGAAATACTTTAAGTATTCTCTAGAGCTAAGAAGATCTGAGACACAGCAAAGGGAACAGCTTAGCCAAAAAACCTGCCTTCCACATAGATAATTCACCCCAAAAATGCCTGGCAAGAAAAGATGGTTGGAATTCATGGGGTTTGTGAATGGGATTTGGTGGGGAAGGCAGCAGCGCGGGTGATGTTGAGTTATACCTTTTGTCAGGAGTATTAAAAAATCTAATACCCGTTACGACTGATAAAAATGGATAAAAACCAGATTTATGAATTCAAGTGCCGTAGCAAACTAATGTAAGGACACCCTGTGAGGTGCTGGTGAGCATCCCCTTGGAAGGCTTTGTTGCTTACCATGCTCTGGGCAGCCAAGGGATGGGGCTCTGCTCATTCAAGATCCCAGGAGTTGTAGGACTAGAAAACCACTCTGCTCTGTTTTCTTCTTTTGCAACTCCCATCTTTGGTAGAGTTACAGAACCAATGGTAAAAGAAGCGAATAAAAAGACAACTTTGCTACCTGGTGGCCAATGGCCAGAGAGTGCTGCCCATTCAGATCCCTCTTGTCTGCTCCTGGAGGACAAGACAGCCTTCATCATTGCCTCAGAAAGGATGAAATGGTCACCAAAGCTCTTCCTAGAGGTGGAAAATAGAGTAGAAACCACAGAAAAGCAAAATAGTTCAAAAGAGATCATTTTGTTATTCAAAGATTAAAAAAAAAGTATTCAAAAGAGGTATTTAAAAAAATAAATAAATAAAAAAAAATAAATTCTGATATAATTTCTTCTGTCCTTGAGAATAAGCAAGGAAGTAAAAAACAAACCCCAAACCAACCAACCAACACCCAAATCCAGCTGAGTTTAAATGCTGCTTTGTCTCCCAGTAGTAACGAAGCCCAGGGAAGGGTATTAGGAGGGAGAGATCCAGGTTGGGAACAGTGTGGGACCCCCCCCCCACCCCACATCCCCTTTGCTTCCCCCT
>WKFP01014375.1:139224-151215 GCA_011057875.1 Pterocles orientalis | reverse complement strand
GAAAAGGAAAAGGAAAAGGAAAAGGAAAAGGAAAAGGAAAAGGAAAAGGAAAAGGAAAAGGAAAAGGAAAAGAAAAAGAAAAAGAAAAAGAAAAAGAAAAAAGAAAAAGGAAATATAATTCCTTTCTGTTAAAAAAAAGAAATTAAGAAGGGAAACCAATAACAGTATTGCAAGCAGTCGGTGCTGAGGAGCGTGTTGCTCCCCCACAGAACATGCCTAGTGCATCTCTGTCCAGCTTTGCAGCACCCCAGTGCTCTGAGCTTGGACCTCTCCAGATCAAAGTACCGATTAGATCGGTTTAGTTTTGCAATGTTACGTGTTATATGCTAATGAAAAAAACATTAAATATTCAAAACTTTGCAAAATATCTTTTAAAGTCCATGAACAGTGAAATGGATGCTCTCTACAAAGTTACTTGCTTCTAGACATGAAAATAGAACTATGCCAATTAGAGTGTTTTGAGTAATATTGGGATAGGTGTACGGTAAGAGCAGAGATCTTTATCTATCCTAATGACTCAGCAGGAGAGATACCGTGGTTGTGTTGTGATCCTGATTCCAGCCACGAGGAAAAAGATGAAGCAGTGACTCAGACTCACAGATGAGTAGAAAACTCAGACCCTGAGTCACCATTTCTAAGGATGTGACCCACTAGTAGGAGTCAAGGCAATGTCAATGGGCAGGGAAAGGAGCTGAGGGCTGCAGGACGGTAACAACCAAATGCTGTAAGAGCACTGGCTTCCGCAGCCATCTAGCAGGGATGCTGCTAGAGCACGGCTTCAAGGGACTTCGCAATACAGCGAGTCAAACAAAAAAATTTTTTTGAAACTTTCACATGGGAAGGTAGTGACTGGAACCCATCCTCATTGGGCTTGTCTTCACCTTTGTTTGGTGGAAGCGTAGGAAGAGACGCAGCGATATTACCTGTGCTAATGGGAACAGAGCTCAATTCACCAGAGAATAGGTGCGCAAATGTGGGTGCACACAAGTGGAAGCCCCAATTCCAGAATGTGTCCCTGGTTGCCTGAAGGAAAAAAAAACCCACTCCTGGCAAGTCGAGAATGCATTATCTCAGTAATATAGCTGGGAGATACCGGAGGAATTTTCCATGTCAAATATTTGTACATGGGTCCAATTTATGAACAGCAAATATTGACCGTTCAGTCCTTAAATATTTTAAATAATTTATTCTAAATATTTTGATACCGAAGTAAATTAATGCTAAAGCATTTCTTTGTTTGTGCCAAATCAGTGCTTCCCAGTAGGAAGTTAGTCCATCTTTGCAAGCAAGCTTTCATTCTCAGTAGGCAGTCCATTTCTGTAGAGTGCCATTAAGTTAATTTCAAAAAGAACCAGTAAAGGTATATGGAGCAGGCAGTAATAGCATGGAAAATATCCAAAATTACTAGACCCCAGCAACAGAACTTAGATGCCATTTTCATGCACTAATAATTTGTAGTTTACATATTGAAGGTAACTATAAACCGACTACCTCCTTGGTTAAGTCTTGCAGGTAATTGCAAATATGTTGTTAGTGCTGTACCTTTCCCTGTCTGAGAACAGCATCTGTAGGAACGAGAACAGAGAGCACGATTTTTACATTATTATTAAGAAGTGATACAGAGTTTCTGTGTCACCAAGAATATTAAATTTACTTGGGATCAAACTATAAAAGTGCAACGATTTTTAAGACAGATTTCATAACTAGAAATTGGAACATTCTCCATCCTATTGTCTTTCATTTAAGTCGAATCTTGTGTTAATAAATCGTATTTGAAGAATATGCTTAAGTACGGACATGGAAAATTATGTTTCAAATCAGAAAAACCTTTCAGAACTACCCTTTATTTTGGCTGAGAAATTTAGTGCATGGAAAGAACAGCATACACACTACAACATTATTTACCCTTGGATGTAATCCAAAGTAATTTGTATGAGAAGTGGGACACAGAAGTTCCTGTTGCTTCAAAGGTTTTCCTGAAGAGTTCTCTATTTTCACATGACTACTGCCCAAAGGGCTACTGGTTGGATTGCTTTCATAGGAAACCCAGTTGAGGCAAGTAGGCTGGATTTAAACAGAAGATTAAACAAGGTGGTCTTTCATGGGGAATGAAAAATTATTGAAGCTACCAACACCCTAGTGCTCAAGCCACCAGTACTGTTCAATCTGGTTATGGTGGTGGACTTTCAGACCACATACCCAGCTCCAGCCCAAAAGTTCACAACCCTCATTCATGGCAATCAGCTCGTTCTTTCTTTGCTCACAGAGTCCACATTTCACAGTTCAACTCATAATTTAAGAATTTTCAAGATTTGAGCCTGTGATGTCCTTTGAACTTATCCATCTATGTCCTGGTGGACATTGAGGGGCCCTGGGATCACTTTCGTTACAAATCATTTACAATATTTTTTGCAAAATTTACCATGCCTCCTCTAAGGGACCAGAGTAATATTTTTCTGATGGATACAATCATGGACCAAGACCAACAATGAAACGTGTTAATTCTTCATCTTTTCTGGAAGCCATTGGGACCTGCTAAACCCAAAAAAACTGCCTCATGACCATTGGAATATTTGGAAAGAAAAGTTAGAAAGTGTGTGAGTCACTGAGATCACCACTTGCAAAATGAGCAGTTTCCACCCATTTAGCTGTAGCCCAGGTTTCACCAGCTATGCCAAGTGGAGATCTTACAGTTGGCGTACCAGGCAGGTGGCGGTAATTGCAATGTCGGGCCAGCTCGCCTGCTAGGAACATTACAAACTCGATTTTTGTCATGAGAGCAGAAGCCAGCGCAGCAAATTAGGAAATGTGGTCTGCGAACCACAGGACAGCATTGCTGCCCTCAAAAAAGACATCCGGTGAGAAGATTACTCAGTGAGAAGAGAGGATAGTAATAAACCAACCCACTGGCTTATTGATGGTCTACTGACCATATAAGGAGAGTTCACAACAAAAAGCACATTCTAATAGGCCAGATACATTGACAAAAGGTTGATATCAAGGATCTCAAATTCCTTTTGTTCATCTTCCCATATAGCAAGCTTGATGACCTCCATAAGTCTGGGCATCACAAGGAAGTTAAGGACCTTTGGAGGTATCTAATGGCTCTGTATCTAATCCCTGGTTAAAGAAAATCTCACACCTTCCCAAACCTAAGGAAAGGGCTTTTTACAGCTGGATGCTGGACATGGACTTGTTCCCTCTTCCATGAAAGCAAGGAAAGGTGGCTGCTATAGGTGCAATGACCCACCCTGACCCCACTCCTCCCCAGCTCCGGCTGCCTCTCCCCAGGGCACGAGGTGGCTACAAGGATGTAAAGGCTGGCTGAGAACAGATGCACTAAGTCATAACCCTCCCGTAGGGATGCCCTGTAGGCAGCTGAGGAAATGTAGTAAGTACAACTAAAATTGGATTTAATAATTGCCACTAATAAAGGGGCAAACACATACAGCCAGTTACTATGCTGTCGGCAAAATGAATTGCTCAAGGCGCATTAAGAGTGTATTAGTTAACACATACACAGTGAGTAAATTGTAATTAAACTAAATAGTAAATATGTAGACTATGTATGACAATTGCTTCTTTAAAAATTCTGTACGTATTAGTGGTAATTATTGACTTGCACAATATAAGCAAAAAAATCAAAACTAATGCGTTTATCTTTTAGTCTTTAAAATGCTTTTGATTGGTCTTTTTATTTTTTCTATTGGTAAATGAAAGAGTGATGTCATACAGCAGCATTAAGTACTATTAAACAGACCATAACTAACATTAGCTGCATAAATTATACATAAGCTGACACTTTTATGCGCTTTGTGAAGAATTGCTTCATGGGTTATGCAATCTTTTCCAAAACAAGTTCCAAAGAATCACATCACTAGTTATGTTTCATAGCTACAAATTGGTAACTGAATTAACATTCATTTATTAAGTTTACATGGAGAACTCCTCTAATTCAAGTGCTCGCAGATTATAATTTATTTTTATCTGTGGTATAATTTTTCATATCCTCTTTTTGCCAAAGTCAATACAACCTGAGCCAAAATCTGTTTCCAGTTCTCCATTCGTACCCTCCTGTTCTTGGCTACTTCCCTAGATGAGTCTTTTCTAGCTGGGTTCATAAAGGAGCTTGGTTCACCAAATAAGTCTTTTTGCAAAATTCTCATTTTCAGACTATGATTCCTGAGTTAATATCGACAGCTTTAGAATCCTACTCTTTCAACTTAAAAAAAAATAAAGGAAAAAAAAAAGAAAAATAATCATTTTCGCACATATGGAAGTTGAGCAATTTCTCTGTAAGGAGGGAGAGGCTGAATACAGTATTTTTTTAATAATCTGCAAGTCAAACACTGGAGCAGGTGTTGAGTGGGACAATACGAAAAGACTCTTTTCCATGAATAAGCTCCATGAAAGTACCAAAAAGTACTCACCTTCTGGGATACAGGCTGCTGTAGCTCTTAGAAGGCTTACACTAGCACAGAGGAGATTATAAGAGGCTGGCTTCATAATCCCTGGTAGTGTTAATAAACAGGAAAAAGAAAGCGAGGAAGGAGAAGACAGATAAAGAGATAAAAGAGCAGTAGACAGGGTAACAAATGTGGTGGTGGACCTTGTACCAACCAGAAGACTGTTAGGGAAGAAGGAACCTCTGGGGTAACCAATGGATGTGCTGCGGGCACTGCGGTCGGATTTAGGTGAGGATTCAATGGTTTAATAGTGATAGAGAAACATTATTGTGAGCAACTTTCATGGGAACCTTTACATTCCCAGCCCAAAAAGAACTACTACTAGCAGATGTAGTAAGGGTAAGGGAAAGAGGTCCTCACTCAACAGAGGGTGAAACAATAGGAGGTGACACGAATATAAATTTGTCCTTGGTAGGTGGTTAAAGACTTTAGAGAACTAGTCATAGAAAATAACCTCAGATGGAGTGGATTCATTTCAAATTAAACGGAAAGACGAATAAAATCATGGAGGTTTAGATTTCCTACTGCAAAAGGCGAAACGTTATTAAATGCCAAGGCATGAAGTCAGCTGGACTGCCGAGATCAGAGACCACCACCACCACCACCACTGGCAGGGTGGACACGTCTGGGGAGGAGCAGCATGGGGACACGGACATCCCTATGGCAGTGGTCCCCGCGGATCCTGCTGTCCCAGGGTCCCACGAGGCACAGACACAGATTGTCTTTATGCAAGTTTATCCAACCAGTCGTACTGAACAATTCTTCCCTGTACAGACCATTTTCTACTTGTTCCAGATTCTTCCAGATGCTGCATCTTGCCAAACTTTGAAAAGTAATTATTGCCTAAAATTGGAGGGGAAAAAAAAAGTGTTAGAGGATAAATCGATCCCATCTCACTGCAAAAGCATTTCACCCGTTCTTTCTCTCTGTCTGAGTTTCTCTGACCGTATTTCACGCCCGTATGTGCTGATTTCTGAATGCCTCGAACAAGGCTGGAGTAAGACCAAGGATGGAGAAATAACCGGGTGAGGTTCTCCGACCTGTGCTGTGCAGGAAGGCAGGCTGTGTAACCAGCACTGATTGAACACTTTGGATCTATTAAACCTGTTAAACGTGGCTGAAGCTTGAACTTCGCTGATAAAGTCATAACAGAGTGAGTCTTACACGGATGGAAGGGAGAGGGAAATGAAATATATAAAAAAGCCATTACGACTGAAATAATTCTTTAACCTCCATAGCCTTTAAAGTTTTTCTCCAAGCCTAACGATACCTCATCATTTTTCTGATTTAATGCACATTTGTTCAGATTGGCCCAGGCCAGGGAGGTTCTGCTTCTTCCTGGACAATTTCCATAAACGGGATAAGGATGTTTCAATATCATCTAAGCAGCATTCTCCTAAGCAATGTACTTAGCATTAGGGAAAGAAGAAATCTGTGAGTTCAGAAGACTTCATTTTTTAAAAATACCTAGCTTAGTCGAAAGACATTGGAGTGTTATATATAAAAAAATTGATTTCTTGTCTTCTTAATGTTGATTTTTTACCTTCTTTTCATTGCAAAATCAGAGCTGTCACAGTAAAGATGTGTTAATGCATTTTAGGCTGTTCCTGAAAAAAAAAATAATTATAAATCTGCCAAATACCACAAAAAGTCGAATTTACCTATTGTGCTTCTCTATTTCACTAATTCAGGGTTGAACTTCAAAACCTTGTGGGGCTATTTATAGAAGGCAGGAGGAATTCTTTTCCTTCAATACAAAAACCAAGGACATAAAATAGAGCAAAGTTACGTTGAGAGGACTTCAAGATACAAAATGGAAAAGGCTATATAATTCTACTCCAAAAAAATGAGTACTTATAAAAAGGGGGTTGGGTTTTGGTAGGGTTTTGGGGGGGTTTTTTGGGTTTTTTTATTTTTTTTTTGCATTGTCTGTTGTAGCTGCCATCTAATCCAATGGATTAGCTCATTCAGGGCTCTAAATGAAACCCAGAAATTCCTGGCTTTGTCAGAGCTGGAGGACACACCATGCAGGGTCCCAGCTGGGTCTGTCCTGGATCCGATGCTCTTCAATATTTCATTAACAACTTGGATGACAGAATAGAGAGTATACTTTGGATGACACCAAACTGGGAAAGAGCGCAAGTATTAAAATTCCAAATTATGTTGGAGCAAGCATCCTAATGATGACATTTAATAAAGATGAGTGTAAGGCACCATATATAGGGAGAAAAATCAAATCCACACAAATATAATGGTGGAAGTATGCAGAAAGTGACCTGGAGGCTGCAGAAGACCTCAAAATATTTATGAGTCAAGCAATACAATGCTGTTACAAAAAGGCAAATAACTTTCTGGGATCTCTGCAGAGCACCATTAGAGCCTTAACGAAAATAAAATGACCATTTCTTGGCATTAACCTTTAAAAAAGAGACGAAGAAGAACTGTAAAAAGCGCAGAGGAAAATAATAGGAAATTATAAACAATTTAGAAATGTTGTGATGAGTTTGCTTAGTCTAGAAAGAGGAAGGAGACACACCATACTATTTTTATTTTAAATATATTTATGTACATATGTATGAAAGCATATATACATAAATCACCATTTTAAATAAGCACTTTTTTCCCATGTTCACACAGGGCTGGGCATGGAGCAACAGGTTTTAACTTGCAAAAAGGGATGTTTTCTATCTGAGAGGATAATTAGACACTGGAGCAAATTACCAAGGGAGGTTGTGAAACTCACTGGGAATTTCTAAGAACAGACTAGACGTACATCTGCCAACACCCATGTAATTTTAGCTGGTCCAGGTCCAGGGCACGGAAGGAAAAGAGCCCACGTCCGTCTTGCGTGATAGGACAGACACCTACCTCTGGGAACTGACCGTCCTGGGAACCTCCAAAGGGCCACTTTAGGGACAGAGGTGATAACTTCTATGGACTGGAGAGCCAGAGGTGACTGCATTCCTCATCTGGAGTTAGCTGGGATCAGTCTGGACATGGGTGTCTTCCATCGAGATCCAGTTTAACATCCCCTCCACCTTCTCAGGGCTCCTCTGTATCTTGAATCACACCTCCTGAATGGGGAGCAACTCCCAACACAGAAAAGGCAGACATCCAGGATTCCCAGACCTTATTTTTGCATAGGTCCTTTTATCTGGACACACCAGTTCTATGCCCAAAGGCACGGGTCCCAGACCAGCAGAGTCAAACAGGCCACCGTTCAAAAATAAAGACTTTCAGGTTCAGTCTCAGACATCTGCATAATATTCAACATTTCACTAAAGATATGAGTATAAAAAGGAAAAGTGGCTACGTACCTGAAAATAATATTTTTTTTTTCATAGCAGCTGTATCTTGGTGACTACAC
This sequence comes from Pterocles orientalis, assembly GCA_011057875.1. Classification (NCBI taxonomy): domain Eukaryota; kingdom Metazoa; phylum Chordata; class Aves; order Pterocliformes; family Pteroclidae; genus Pterocles; species Pterocles orientalis. The sequence continues at coordinate 143,382 of WKFP01014375.1, read as the reverse complement.
CATCTATAGCCACCCAGCAAAATCACCACTGAGCAATCCCTGTAGGGTTCCACGGCAGGACGCCATAAAAAAAATAAAAATTTTCAAACATTTCCTCTTTCTTTTATAATTTTGTGTCTACTGCGCTGCAACCCAAAATAACATGCATCGGGGCATATCCCCTAAATAACAGCCCGGGCTTAAAAACGTCTGTCCAGGAATTCTGCCCTTTGCTAGCAGACTAAACGCTCCTACACGGCCTCCTCTCTGGCCACGCTCGCGCCCATCTGCTCGCGTGGCTGGGTGCCTGAGACGGGTCGGTGTGCCAGCTTCACGAGGTCAGGGATGCCAAGATACGACAGCAGTAGATGGACAACCTGCCTGGCGCTGCCATGCTCTCCTTTCCAAAACCAGCCCTCTCCGGATTAGTTTTTTTGCGTCGGGTATCAAACTGAAAGTAACTGAAGGATGGAGAATGGAAAATGGAAAAGGTTTGGGGATATTTGCTCTTTCCAAAAAATCGAGCTTCTAGGAAACATGTATAGAGCCCATTTGGGATAGAAGATATTATAAAAATATTGCCCTCAGGAACTCTCTGAAAGCAAAGCCTTGGCAGTGATTCAGTAGCTGCATTAGGCATCTCTTAGGCACAAGCAGAACGTCCAGCTCTTCCGGGCAAGGGCTCTCGTTTGTGTGTGAAGTGACTCTCTTCCTTTCGGCTAATTAATAAACAAACAGTATCGACAAACACACCATACCACCCAGGATGGGGTCAGTGCACGGGGGTCCACCACTTGCAAAGTAGATGCTTGGGGTTAAGGATGCCCAGCGCCATCGGGCTCCAGGAGTGGCTCCTGGTCCCCAGGGCGAGGGGACAGGGGAATGTTGCCTAAGCACAGGAGGGAGGTTTTGCACAAAAAAAGCACAAAACTTGGTATCTCAAAGCGTGTTTGGACATGAATTTGGGGGCAACCTCACACGAGTGAGGTTACTAAGGGTGAGGTGAACCTCTATCAGACAAAACCGCGAGATGGGGTGAGTGGAAAGGAGGAGCTCTCCTGGCCAGGTCCCTTGTTCTGTCCTCTCCAGAGAGCTCCTGCCAACCACAAAGCCTCTCAAAACTGCTGGGGCTCCTGTGGGAATTCAGGGAGGACCAAGGAAAAAAAAACTTTTTTTTTTCGTTCACATCTTTTTAATTATGGAGAGAAAAAACAGGTGTGGTGCAAGTGGTCTTCACCAGTAGGGCACTGGGTATAAGACTGAGTATAAATAGCCCCAGTTGAGAGCACGACAGCTCTGCCTTGGCTATCCAAAAAAAGAGTCAATAAAGACATTTGGAGATTTCAGAGCATAAATCACTGTCAGGATGCAAGGCCACGTTTCCTTGGTGTAAACACCAGGAGCAGTTTGGTGTTCTGCTCCTACACCGGAAGATCTGCTGATTTAACACACTAAATACGATCGACAAGAGAAGAATTTACACTGAAAGAACAGCTCAGACCCTAGAGATTGTACTTCTAGGATAAAACATACAAATGTGGGAGTCATAGAGGAGGTGCCAGAGAATGAACAGGCACGTGGGCTAAACTCTGCAAAGTATTTCTGAGTTGTAGATGTGGTGTATCCACAGAAAACTCTAGGAAAGTTGAGACTTTTCCACTACCCAGCCATTTTTTGCATAGAAATGAAATGTTTTAGTTTGTCATTCAAAGCTTTTCCGCAAGTAGTAAAAGCTGTTGCTCATTAAAGGCAAGTCAAGATGATGAAAAAATAGATATTTTTCTCACTGATGAGAAATTCATGTCCCCAGGAAAGGAGCCAACGTAGTGACATTTTACTGGGTGCTTGTGTGGTGGGGATAACCAGCAGCTGTTAAAGTCACAAAGTTAGGGCTAACTTAATTGATATAATAAAGAAGAAATGAACCAAAAAGTGCTTGTTCCTCTTTGTTGCAAAGTTATTGCAAAAGCCTGGGACAAGCAGAGTATCCATTGTCAAGCTACGAGACATATCCAGAGATTTCCTGATAAAGAATGAGGGAAAAAGCTATAAATTTAGAGAAAAGTTGCCATAAATGCTGCCTGAATGGATAGTTTTTGTGGACAGGAGAAAGATGAAGAGGGCAAGGAAGTGGACATGTTTTAGAAGACCACTGCTCTCCATGAGATGATGCCCTCCTCTGGATGCAGCACCTGGTGCCTTCCCATCCATGCCACCTCCATGGCACGTCACACCAATAAAAATCAAACAGAATTCACTCAACCATTTCACTGCTGAGAATGGATTGGGTGCAAAATGCCAGCTCATGGCCAGCTTTTGTTCCCTAAACCAAGGGGAGGCACAGCACGGGTCATCACGTCCCTTCCTGTTTGAACTCTAACAACACCGCCTTCCTCTGATAGTGACAGCTCTTCTGGAGGATACCAGTCTTCCCCTAAAAAAGCAGAAAATGGTAAATTAGAGCTAGACAAGTTACACTGAAGTAGCATTAGTATCTTCTCCAGGAGGTAACGCCTTCCTGAGGAACCATGTCCAAACCACATCTGGTTGAGGACCACAAGGCACAGTCCTAAAGATTCTCAGCCATGTAGAAAATCATTCCCAGCAAAGCCAATCACGTATTAAACACCACCCTCCTCGCTGCTTTTTGCGGTGCCTGTTGTGCGGGAAGGTGGACACGCAGAGAGGCAGAATGAGTGTAGATCATTAGAGGAACCACCAAGGGTGAAGCGATAAGTGATCGCACCGTAACGCAACGCTGGGAGTGTGACAGTGGGGACGCCACTCGTCTGACCTGCAGCTTTGAACAATCCTGCATGACTTATGGAAACAAACTCATCTAATAATTCATCATTGATCCCACTTTTGATTTAACCTCCAAACACCTCTGCTTACCTTTAGGCTCATCACCTGTGACGTTCACTGAAAATTAAGAGGACAAGAGAATGTAAATCAAGAAAAAACACTTAAGGACTGAATATGCCCCTCTCTGTTTCTTGTATCCATATTGATCTTCTCTTGCCACCACCTCTGTTTATACCATTGGTTATTTATTATCTCTATTTCCATAGCACAAGAGCTTGAACCTGGTGTCAAACCTCCACCGTGCCAAACACTGGCTCAGCACCATCATGGAACCCAACCGCTCCCTGGAAGGGAAACAAAACCAGGGGCTGGAGGAGAAATGTGGGAACAGGGGTGAGTTGCCCAAGGGGACATGCGTGCCTGGGCGCCTGGTCTCCTGAGTCTCCATCCAGCTGGTCTGGATGGCACTGTGGCTGAAGGCACGCTAATGGTTTCAATTCTTTTCAGCGATACAAGTAAAACAAGCCATCCTGCTTTATTTTATTAAAGTCATATGTTATTCTGGAATTCTGTGTTGCTGTTATTCTGCCTGCTTAGTCTGGCAGTCTAAGTATATTTGAAAACCAATAAAATAAAATATTACCAAAAAAACATAATACTCAAGAAATCCACTCCCTTCTGTAATTACAGTTTAACGTCTAACATACTTTGTGCTTCACATTCAGCAAACTTTGATACAGTACTTAGACTGAAATTATGGTGCACCAGAGAAACATACATTTGCTGGCAATGAAAATGGGAAATAATTTCTCTTTTATAATTAGGGGATGTCTGCAGGATGGAGGTGCTATTTGTTTGTCATCACAGAATATGCCTGCCTTGTGTCAGGCAATCAGTTTGACATGTGGAGTTAACTTTAGGTTATCCAGACCAGGCACATGCATTTGTTCTCCATTTTCTCTACTGTCTCGCAGCAAGTCAAAACGCGAACCTTTCCTAGCCTTGTTATAGAGAAGGGCAGCGTTTTCTGGTAAGGAATGTTTGTTTGTTATTTTTTTGCAAGCTCTTAGTCTCAAAATACTCTGTTAGCAAAACCACAGAGAGACATATTCCTTATCCACATGAACGAGGAGACCGCAAGCTTTAAGAATCAAAATAATAAAAGATGCTAAAAAGACATGTGCTGCTGTATAATGATGGGGAAATACTTGGGGTTTGCTCTTTTGCCAGCATTTGTGGCATATTTCTAGACATGATGTTAGTAACATAGACCGTGTGAACAAAAGTTTGGAAAGCATCATCTTTTAATTGAGTGGCTCCAGCAGTAATTATTATTTGCTCTCTTGTTAATTAACAATTTACAAATGGCAGCCC